>JAEQBH010004037.1:0-462086 GCA_016808115.1 Tetrastigma voinierianum | reverse complement strand
TTAACCTATCCACGATTATAATTTTGAACCTTTTACAGCTTTATAGGTCTGCATCAGGGTTGTATCTTTCCAAATTATGGCTTGTTTTCTAAGATCATGCGGTTACAATCGGAAAAGATATTTTCTATCATATTATCTCGTTCTTACAAGGAATAAAACACCTGAATCACCTTAGATAAGTATTGTCAAACTACCTCTTCTTATTTCATATCTGGATGTGACATTTGCTTGATGGTATAACTGACTTTTAAAAATTATTATTCAAATAACATTTCCTCTGACTTAGTCTGAAACTCTACGTAATCATTGGATCACTACTCACCGATTAAACGAGCTTATCTGTAAACTTCTATTCCTTTATCCTAATGCTTGACATTAGTGATTACCTATTCCTCTACCTTTGGCCAGTTTTCAATGCATTCACTTAAATTAAATCTTACTTACCTCAAAGTTTGGATTTTGTTCTAGATAAAACTCGACTTGAATCCTGTATGTTGAAAAATCTTACATTTGGGATAATAAAATTTATGCAACCCATGAACTAAAAACCCATTAAGATTATGAGTAAATATGAGACATAATGGATTAGATGTAAAGAATTATAACTGATTAAAGGAATTGTGTGATTTCATAATTTAATTCAACGCAAAAAACCGCATGCTGATCAAACAACTATGGTTGACCAATGGTCATAGAATAAAGCCGTATAGTTTGTTAATTACAAACGACTAAATGATAATACAATTTTTTGATATGACTCTTTCTATAACTCTGAAACATTAATTCATACAACTTCAAAATTATTAATTGGCATTCAAAAGTTTGATGGTAAATGGAAGGTTCATTGGATTAAATGACCCAGAATCTAATACCATTAGCTGCATTTAGTATCTTTCCAGAGACACTATGAATGATAATACTACCCTTTGGATAAAATGCCCTGGATTTTCAGCGAAGAAATGGATAATATATTTAGAGATTGTGATTTTATATATATGTTGATGATATGTATCATAAAACAAAAGAATAACCATAAACATTTAGATACTTTTATAGAATTTATATCAACATGAGCAACTGGATTATCTAAAGTCCATTATAGGAGAACCTAGATTAGAATTTTGGACTAATGATTAACAGGAGGAGCAGTACAAATCACATTTAGAAAGATTAAAGATTTTCTGAAAAAAATGACCAGCTTATTTAAAATTTACAGGAATATTAAGTATGTATGAGGATTCATTAAAGCCTTGTTGATGAAAACCTTTGAAAGACTAACGGTGAAAGAATAAATTTGTATTTACCAAGAACATGACCAAATTAGATTTATAAAATCTGATGTGTTAATTTACCCCGAGTTAAAAGCCATTGATAATGGTAAACTTTGATTATGAAGCGAGTTAGATGCATTGGCAGGCGTGATGTTAAAGCGGATTAAAAATGATAATGAAGAATTATGTGGTACACACTAAGACTGTTTACCTCTTGAAGAAAGATATCATATCGAAAGAATTTTTTAGCAGTCATTAAAGACAAAGAAAATTCCATTTTTATTGCAATAAATTTTATTGGTGATAATACTCAGTGAAGCTATTCTGCAAAATAATTTACCTCAAAACTTCGAATATAGCGTTTGATTGAATTATAAACATATTACTTATACGATATATGTGATGTGATGCTGAATTGGCTCACATAAATGTTGTTCATGATTCTAACCTGATGACACGAGTGCGTAGTTATAAGTTTTCTTTGAAATGTCAAAATTTTTATCAAATCATGTTGTGGCCCATGAATCAAGCCAGTCAAAAGCAGAAAATAATTTGGGAAAAGTAAAACAAAATATTATTAGTTTATTACTGATTTTGAAAATTGTATAAAAGATTTTACTTCTCCTGGCTGTCTTATGACTTAAGGAAACATAGATTTCTCAAAATGGATATTAAAGATGATTCAGAAAAGGATGATGATAAAAAGGATTTTGAAAAGGGAGAATCTTCTCAAACTATTTCTTTGCGTCCTCAGATAGCCAAAGTAAAACCTATTTTTTAGCGAAGATTCCCGAGAAAAGAAATTTAAGGTACATTCGAGACCATGGAAAGATTATGCGGCTTGGCCGACACCTAAACCTTATGATTATTGATAAATCTTTATACTGATTTATTTCCTACAAGGATCAATCGGAAAGTGCGTGGTGGCCTTGATTTGATACTTGTGCTACCATCTACCTTCTACTTTGGGTACAGAATAGCGAAGATTGTTAGTTCAGTTAGTGGCGTCTGGATAATTTGCAAATAATTCACTCATAAAAAATTGATAACCTCTAGCATGATTTTTCGGTGCTAGTCTGATTACAACTAGCGTAAACGACACCGAAACCCTCCGAGATTACGGATTGGTCCAGCTAGTGGAGTTCCAACATTGCAATCACTGAAATATCCGATGGAACTGACTTTAGAAAGAAAGTAAACACTGCATTAATATAATATAATACCATATATATATATATATATATATATATATATATATATACAAAAAGATCCACAGCCAACTCAAATACAATGACCCATCTTATTGTAATACAACCACAAACACATGATAGAACCATATGTGTTCAATACTGATCTGAGCATTCTAAGAGTGTTTGCAAATTTAGAGTACAAACAATGCATAAGTCTAATAAGAGGCGGATGGATGGAGTAGAATCTGCTGCATTGAAAGCAGATGGCGTGAAGGTGGCGTGGTAGATCTCAATTTTGCCTAGACTTTAGAAGAGAAGCAGTTTAAAACGATAAAGCATTGAGATAATAAATCTCGTGGTATTATAATTTATAAGGAAAATAATGTTTTATTTTTTGAGCATTCTTCTCTCAAGACCTCACGTCAAAACTCTTTTATAAGGTTCCCAGTTTGAATCATTTCACAAACAAATTATACAGTCAACAATGTAGGGAAATTCATGCTCAAAATTTGTAGACATGATTACTATGGAAATTATAACACAGATTCACAACATAAAATTTAGCATAAAATATATATAACCATCATAGGTAAAAAATAATCAGAAAATACAATAACCATAAATAATGAAATGGTTTTACCTTACTTGAAACCAACAATATTTTGCATTACCATAGGCCCATAGTAAACCATCGGGTAACTTGACCCCAGTACAGTAGCAGCTAACTTTGAAAGTACAACCCAAGCATCACGTGGCAACTAATAAACCGGTCAAACGAACTTTATAGATATGTGATAATAAACGCCGAGGTAAACCCAGCATCATGTGGCAACTAATGAACCTTAGATGCTTCTTGACATCCGCGTGGCAACCTAACAACCTTGGGTAAACGAAGCATCCATGTAACTAACCAAACCTTTCCACTTGTGCATGAAATCATTTCACAAAGTCTCAAAAATCATTTCTTAAATCAATAACTTTTCTGAAATGGACTTTAAAACCTCAATCACATACCAAATGTTTGAATACCTGATTATCCATAGACTCAATAAAATTTCCAAATATTTACAAAATGTTGACAAAATCCATAAATGTGCTTGTTTATAAAGCGAATGAATTACTCTTTCACATAATCTTATTAAATCAATAGGTTATATATATATAATAATTAACCACAATTATATCATAATAATGCCCCAAAACATTTAAAACATGTAATCACTCTACCTTCACTCTGGATGCTTAGTCTGCTCCTCTGTAGGAACGTCTCGAGTTACGTGGCGCTATAATATAATAAAAATACCATTTAGGCTCCATTAACTAAACCGAAGACATTTGGGGCCTTCAAATTTCTTTGAACTAATTTTAGAACTATGAAACTATCTAAATTGGACCCAAACGAGGTCTGATTATCTGATCTTCTGAAAACCGGTACGAAATTGGGGCTTTTTGGGGCTAATCTTTGAGAATTGAACATTCCAGTAACTCATAAAATGTCATTTTACTAATCCCAACTTCAATTTGCCTAATTTAACCAATTGTGCCCAATTTCGGTCAAACCTTTTTTGATGGTAAAACAGCCAAAATGAAGAACAACCAGCGTCAAAATTTAAGTTTTATCGGAAAAGCCAGGCGGGGAACACGGCGGTGCCCTTACCTTGTTCCCTAAGGTTCATTTGTGGTGTGGGAAAACTCGATCAGCAAATCGGCCAAATTTATTTCGTCGTATCTTTCAAGCGGTGAAGAATGCGAAGGGACCATGAGATGAGTTGAAAAGATTAAAAAAATGGTAGGAAGAACAGCAGATTGACCTGAAATGGCCGGAAAATAGGAAAGTTCGGTGACCAAGTGGCGGTGTGTGGTGTTCGTAAGCCCGATAAAGCGTCGTGGTGGTTGTAAGTGAAATTTGCGGCGGCGTGTGGTGGTGGCGCCTCACGGCAGTGGCGTGTGGCAAGTGGGTGGCCGGTGTGTATCGCGGCCAAAACGTTTGATCCTAAAATGGTCAAGCGACCGGATTAGTGTTCATGGTTTTGGGGTTTTCTGCGGGTTTGGGCTCAAAATGGGTGTGTTGAGGCTGGGTTCTGTTGGCATTACAAGACCAGGTTTATATAGAGCCTGGGGTAAACTTTCAGGTAAAACCTTGATGTTTGACCTTGCAAAACAACGCTAACCCAGACTCTTGGTCATGCTTTCTATCAGTATGTCCGGTTGTGATTCAACCAGTCTATGAGCTTTCGTGTCGACGAAGGCCCTCACAAATGGTGTCTTAGGTCAACCCAAAATTATTCATCCTTGAAAAAAAAAAAATCAACTTGGGCCCACATCGCAGGTATTTGGTCAAACTTGGTCAAACTTGGTCAAGCGTTTTAAAACTTGCTTATTATTTGGTGCAGTCGTTACGGTGGCTTGATGAACAAAAATTTCCGTCGGCACTTCATATGGCATGCGGAAAGTGATCCAAAACGGAACATGATTTCAAATACTAAGATTTACCGAAAGCCGCTGCGAAGATATTCATTATTGACGGGAGGCTTGGTTTGATTGTGGCAAAGCGGCAAATGGAAAGTCTTTCACAAGGCCGTTCGAGGAGATCACGAGGCTTACGAAGGTGGGATCGTCATAGTTTCTGCTCGTGCGGGAGCCACCTGACTGTCAAATGATTTCTCTGAAAGAAAATAAATCTGATTGAGACTGGCGAGTTATCCTCCTCACAGTATGCTTTGGATTATGTGGAAAGAAAACTATCAGAAGAAAGCTATCCACCAAGATGCAATAAGCATGATTGAATGAACGTTAAAAGTAGAGAACGATGTTTGAGCCAGATTTTGACACAAAGTAGATTTTCAACAAAGCAAAAAGCGATTTGACATAAAGCACCTGATTATTATCATTTGGTTTTTGAAAAGCGAACTATTCAAATTCTTACGAAGGTGCTGTCGATTTCAAATCTGGAGTTCGACTATAAATATGTGAATATGTAAAGAGAAGAGTGGTTCGAAAATTTGAGTTCTATCCTTTGTTCCTTCATGTAAAATAGTGTGTGGAAGAAACTACTGCAAAAATAAGATTGTAAGTTTGATTTTCATTTTTATTTTAAGTATAATTTTGTAATGGCGAAATTAGAATTTATTCTAAAGCGCCTTATGTTATAGTCAAATAAAATCATTATTTATTCGGAAAATATTATAATCATTGGTCCATTAAATTCATTAGGATTTTTTATTTACAGCAAAATAAGATTGTAAGAGAAGGTAGGAAACGAATTAGGGCTGTGCTGGTAACATTTGAAGGTGTCCCCACGGTGAAGGTAAGATAAAGTCTGGTTGGTGCAGGCAGGTTAACGAGAGATATTAAGACTCGTGTAGGAAATATTGTCTGTCAACGATCATTATAAATAATAATGGGCGTAGTGGACCCATAGTATGTCTCCCTACTGAATAAATGGAGTTTATTAAACTATCTTCAAGGTTTGAACACTAAAAATCTGTGTGTGCATAGTATGTTTGTTGTTAGTAGCAATTGTATTATTTAGATTTGTTGTTGTTTGATTATAAAGTTGTGACTCTTACCATGCCATACCGTGATTTTATGTCACAAGCCTCTTGGAGTTGTCGAGACTCACTAAATCGGTGTCGCATGCCCTGCTGCGTAGATCGACTGCTTCTTGCTTAGTGAGAACCAGCGATTACGAGCAATGGAAATCTTGAGAGAGTCACACACACTCTGCAAATATGGTTTTCCACTCCTTACGTTTTCTCTTCCATTTGGAGAAGAAAGCGTCGCACTGTCTTGTTATTCGCTTTCAATAATTCCATCATGTCCCTTTAAAGTGACTCACGACCATGACTTAATCTAAGCGATTCATCTCACCTTTGGCAAACCCCGAACGGGGGTAGTTGACTACCGTCGACACTTGAAATAAGTGGATGTCGGATTACTGTTGCCACTTGAGCGGTAGTCTCCTTTATGCGGGGGTACCTACTAAAATCTGTCTTGCATGAAACGTACAGCGGGTCCAATATAATCATAACATGAGTAAAACGACCATGAAGCCCGCAACCAATACTCATGCCAACTATATCGATGATTCTGAAAAAGAGTTAATGTGTTTTACTCTTATCTGGCCCATATATTAAACTTAGGTTCCTAATGCGTATATCACGTCATTAATGCGACCGACTGTTGTCCCTCGGTCCTACCAGACAGGCGGTCCTAACCGCTCCTGTGCGTAAAATAATGCCTCGACGAGGTGGCTAATGCTCAATAGTGGGAATCACCTAAGTGTTCCTCTCCACTAAAGTGCGGTCTGATGTTCAATAAACACACATTAAATGATGTGATCACTGCTTGAATGTCTATTGTCTTTCATATCAGGAGGTCTCATTAAACTCTCTCACACACCTAAGCCATTAATAGAGAAAACTAGTTTGAACAAAGTTATTTGTTTATGTTTGTAGATACACCCTCCGATCCAAGTGGTGGATGTTCTCCAGTGTTATGTTGAGTGGACTACCCTCGAGATATATCAATTGGGCCATCTGGCGATTGATATTTATATGTGGACTACCTCCAATGTATATCAATTAGTGTCTCATTGATTGATATTTTTAATTATCAATTTACCCTCAGATCCATTGTATCATTTTAAATGACCCTTGAGTGTTTACATTTCACCCCAGTCTACCCTCAAAACATTTCTTATGAAACACCTCAATGCACTCACTCTATCTCTCTGGTACACTTGGTGCATATAAATGCATTGTGATGCATTTTTAAATAACTCATATAACACATGCAAATATATAACCATGCATATTCTACCAATTTAAATCTTTGTCATGTTCAATTTCACATTTCGTTCACAATTAGCTCACTTGGGCTGGTGTAAACCTGAGCAATTGATTTAATCACTCGATAAACACATTTTCACCACGAAAATTGATTTTCGTGTCAACGTTCATGAACGTTAAAACCTAGAGTTTCTTGTTCCATCGCTCATCGATCATCCATTCACTTTGTGAACCCGAATTTCTGACCAATTAGACCTCATACATCAAAGCATACATTTTTCGCCGTGCTGTAACTAGGAACCGAATGACGTGAACGATCCTGACTGTCCACCGCAGGTTCTAAATTTTTCCACCTCAGTTCCAAGCTTTGGAACACGATTAAGCAACCTCCGACCTCATTCCGCATAAACATTGTAAATACATAATGAATAATAAAAATCCAAGTAGGGAGAAGCCCCCTACCTGTGGCGAATTTATCAGCTCTTCAATCGGTGTCAGCGTAGCCGCTCAGCGATAGGTAAGCTCACTTCTTGTCCCAAGGCTGAATGGTCGGATCTTTGATATTCTGAAAGTTTGATCTTCTCACCTAAAACTATTTTGATCTACAGTGTTTTTCTTTCACGTTTGTTTTGACTTTAATTAGAATGGCTCTTATTCATAATAGCCAGATTATGTCCCTCTTTTCGATTTTGATATTATTTCTATCTGGTTGTCCATTTTCATCATTTATCTACTCATGCTTATGTCATGATGCGTGTTATATGTGATTTCGTCGCATCGAATCGTTTTCGGCGCTTAAACGCGTCTTGCTCGAAAAATGTCTTGGAACTCATTGTCTGAATTCGATGAAATTTTGCGTGTATTCGTTTCACGAGACAGATTAGCAGTGAAATCAGTTTGATCATCGGGATCTGAAAATAAATTCCGGATTTTTAAATAACAATTTTGTAATGATACGATTTTGCCATATTCAGTGGAATTTCTGGGTCTTATTCTCCTCAGCAAAGATTTGATCCACGAAATTAAACGATCATAATCAAACATATGCATATGCAGCATTGCACTCTGTGTACCGATCGGTTCTGATGACTGAGACTGTTTTATTCATCCTATGAGAAGGGATATGAGGCGCGCCGTGTCTCAACCCCATTGGACTCCTCCTCCATAGTGCCTCCGCTTAATTTACTCACTAGCCTCCGCGGTCTTGCGTGCGAAAACGATCTTGGTTGCTCAAGCAATCTGTGGTCCCTCCTCGAAGGTCAGTGGTGTCGACCTCTCGATCATCCCCGATCCATACGTGGCGGATGCAGGTATGTTTCGAGCATGGGCGTGCAAACATAATTGGACACACGACATCTTTGACGTGCTGTTAACGATGCCTGGCGTTTCTCTGCGGTATCACCGAAGGCGATAATCACGGCGATAGCTTCCGCGTTCTGGCGACCAGCTCTCTTGGCGTCACCTTGAAGGCGTGATCTCGACCTTCGAACGGGAGTGGCGCTTCGCACATTCATCGCTCTTAACGGGTTCTGATGGTAGAAAGCCATTTATCGTATCCAAGCTCACCCTTCTGGAAGGTTGTCTCTAATCGAGATCAGGACCAGGTGATGGAGCTCTCTCCCACCTGCAGCTCGACATAGGTGACACACTTGGCCTCCCGGCCTAATGCCTCAAATACGATTGCCGTCGTATACTGCTTCAATGCTTGTTGACATGAGCGAGATTCCACTAGAGCGAATCTCCTCCAGTGCCTATGATCCGAGGAGCCTTTACTAAATATGTCCTCCCAATACAATATGATCCTCTGGGGTGTCATAAAATGCGAGGGTGGAACAGCTGGACTCATAGTCGTATGTTGCCATACCCTTTTGGAAACTCTTCAGTAGTGCCGTAAACCTCGGGTCCACACATCAATAACATGGATCTTTGGTACTCCATGTGGCGGGATATCTCTCTCGAATGTATAGCAATGGGAATCTCTCAGTGGTCATCCCTTGAGCTAAATGTCTTGAACAGTGATGGTCCTTATCCTTATCACGCTCTTTGGCCTTTCGTGCGTGGCAGTGGGTGCAAGTCATCGTGGCGTGCTCCCACTTCCATAGCCACCTCGATGCATTTGTAGCCTGTTGGCTCTACGGTGCTGACCTCGTGTCTCTTCATCCGCTCCCAACGTCTTGACGAATCACGATCATCTTACGTACCGCTGGATGCCGCGGTAATCAGCGGTGAAACTCTACGAGAATCTCCTCTCAAATGGGTGAATTGAGGAACTGCAGTCCACATGCTCCGAAACCCCATCATTGAACGGATCCGACCACCGACACATACGGCGTACTCGGTCACGATGGACACTATCTCCGTCCACGCCAGGACTCAATCCTCCTTTCAGCCAGAGCGGTGTATACTAAAGCTCCCAATTTGCCACGATGCGCTCATTTTATCTGTAGCCTGAGTGCCCTGATCTGAGCACCCACCACTCAGAGAGCTACTTTATTAGCGCTCTCGTGACTGTGATACATCGACCACCACATTTTGCCTTACCGGGATGGTATGCAAAAGTGAAGTCATAATCCTCACAGGAACTCCATCCATGTTGCCTCATATTGAGTCCGGCTGGTAAAATATACTTCAGACTTTATGGTGCAGTACCTCGAACTCCTCGTCGTATAAAGTAGTGAAGCCAAATCTTCAGGCGAAGACTCGCCACCAACTCCATATCGTTAGTGTGGTGGTGCATCGTGATTCTTCAGGCGGCGAGAACCATAAACTCTGCCCTCCGGTTGCATCGAGCATCCCGATCGACCCTCGAGGCATCTGTCCTACTTGTAATACCCATGTCCACAATGCGGGGTGTCGAGATGGGAGCTGAAATGGTCTCCTCTTCGACCTCTGGAATGCCTCCTCATTGGTCATCCCAAATCGACTTGACCTCCTTAGATTAACTGATCTGTAAGTCTTCTTATCTGGAGAAATCATGTAATGAATCTCTGTAATACCCGGCTTGATCGAAACTCACGCATTATCTCGAGCCGAAGCTTAGGCCTCTCCCGACTCATCACTTTGCCTCGACCTTCTGCGGGTGTGACACTCACGTCGCGACACCCGTGTCAATCTCACCTCGATGGCGAACTGTAACTGCGGGCAGCGTCTGATTGATGGTCTCGACCGCGTAAGCGATCCTCAAGTGATACTCTGCTCCTTTTTCGGCGGAGTAGATCAAAAATATCATCCACGAAGTACGACAAGCGTCTAATAAGGTTTGGAATATTCTGTGCATGAGATCCGTGAATGATCTTTGGCGCGTTCGTGATCCAGGCATCCCAGTAAACCGAAAGTGCTTGCGTCTCAGCGTTGTCTTGGGATATCATCATCTCCCAACCCTCGAGCGGTAACCGGTCGAAAGTCTATCTTAGGCGAGACTCGCGCTCTCTGGTGATCAAATAAATCATCAATCCTCATTAATGAGTCTTAGATTGTTGATCCTGCTTCACGTTATTTTTGTGGTCAATGCTGCGGTGGAAGGGTCTTGTCCTTCTTCTTCTCCAAATAAAACGAGACACCTCCTTGGTAAGTGTTTCGGTTTGATGTGTAATCGATAAGCTCACATGGCGGACTCACGAGTTCTGACACTTTCAATAGGATTACCATTATCATGAGTCGTAGAGATGGGTGATGCCAGAGTGTAACTCGATGCCAGAGTCACACCCTCTGTGGAAGCGGTCCGGTGCTCATCTGGAAAACATCCACATACCAGCACTCCACTGGTAGATCTAAGTCTGCGGTCTCTCCTCGTCCTCTGAATTGGGCTCGCCCAGCCTTGGCTTCCATAGCGTCGCTATTTTGGACTCATATCTTTATGCAGGGGCGAAATATCATGTTTGTCACGAATACCAGCGGTCTGATCCTGGCGTGTGAAGCGGTAACCCTCACGCTCCTGATCGATCTTGACCACAGTAAAATTGTCGGTAATCCATCCCGGATGACGTGAACTCAGCCATATCCATGATCCTTAGTCCCGTAATTAGAGTCCAGAGATCTCTAACTCACTCGTATATCATCCTATTCCTCCCCCAATCCACACAAGGAGAATTTCACATACAAAGGTTCCTCTAAAGTCCTCAGCCTTCTAAATGACTCTCTCTCTATAAATTGAGTTGTCTGACCATAGATCCATAACACCTTAGTGATCCTTACTATCTGACTCAGATGACTGACCTCATTCAGTCTTAAATGCTAGCTGTAGCCATGTCGGTGTACGTAATCGTCGACAAATCGAGACAACTCTGTGAATCTAGCCGTAGTCCATCAAGTCATCGCCCCTTGCTTGGCTCTAAGACACGAGCTCTTGCGCCTCGCGTGTCTAGAAAATACTCACCCGCCAGACTGACTCTTGAACTCACGCCCGTATCATTGCCTCTAAATCCTTAGAGGTCTTAACCTGATCCGCCACACTTGGGGACTCACCTCTAGTAGGCGTAGCTAACACGATCACGAGTCGCGTCGGAGGTAATCTCTATAGCCTACAACACTTTCTGATGCTGCGAACCTATGGTCTCCTTCACAGCAGATAGGAGGGATGATGCGCTCTAAATCTTTGGAGGTTACTAGGACCTCCCACATTGCTTGCTGCCCAGCACGTGATAGTAATTGCAAACACCTTTATAGCCTCGACAAAAGGCCACGATGATCAAATGCAGTGACTGGTCAAATGCGAAGTGGTGCGCGACCGGTGCCCAGTGGGCGTCTATCGTCCTCGTCATAAATCTCTACTAGCCATCTACGATTAACATGGCGGTTAAATTTCATCTGATGTCTCTGAAATAACTGACATAGAACACTATGTCCTTACACATAAATCGGTGTATCACTTAATCAATTTTCATTTAAATTGTGTTTCAACAAAAATTTTATTTTGGAAATTTCATTTTTTGAAAATTTTGTCACAATTTAGTTGATTTTATTTATTTTTAATTTAATAATTCTTTTTTTTAGAAAAATTTTGTGATGACAGTGTTCATGAGCACGTTCACAGCAATGTCCATCATTTCGAGGCGATGTAGAGTCTAACCTAGATTAAAAAACTCAAGTGGTGCTGCAGTGCCCGATATATGACCGTGCGTATACCTGGTTTTATGTCGAAACCTCTTGAGTTATTGAACTCCACCAAATCGGGTGTCCCATAGCGTTGGCCACCATTGCGTAGATCAAACTTTGCTTTTTATCGTCGAGAACCAGATTAGAGCGGGAAATCTAGAAAATGCCACACACTCTCTCTCCTACAATCGGTTTTCCACTCACTTTACACGATTTTCTCTTCACATTTTGGAGAAAAACTATTCCTTTTGTCTTTATTCATTTAAGCTTTCAATAATTCTGTCATACATCCCCTTCGTGACTTTTGACACATGGCTTAATCTAAGCCATTCATCTCCCTACCCTCGCGTGTGAGCACGGGGGAGTTCGTTGACTACCCGATCGACATGAATACAAGTGGATGTCGGAGTTACTGCGACCTTCTTGAAAATGCGGGATCTCGCTTTTATGCGGGAGGCTGCTGAAATCATTCCTGTGAAACACAATAAGCGGTCAATATAATCTACAACATGAGTGGCGGCCCTTGGGCCCATAAGCAGATGCTCATCAATGCTGCCAGCTATGTCAATGAATTCTGAAGTTAATATGTTTTACTCTTATCTGACACATATATTAAACTTGCGAGTTCTGTGCATGTATGCATCATCGAAAGCCTGACCGGCTTTCTTTACAATCCTCGATTCCTAGGACAGCTGGATTCCCTATGCGCTCACATTGCACATGAAATAATGTCCTCAAACTGGTGAATTTGTCTTTCGATAGTGAATCACCTAAGTGAATACTCTCCTTTCTGATCTACGGTCTGTGTTCGAAAATAAACACACATTCTTGATGATGCGCGATCCTCTTGAATGTCTAGCATCAACTCTGTCAAAGTCCTCTTCGACTCTCTCACACCACTAACCGTGTATGAAAGCTAGTTTGAGCAAGTTATTTAATTTATGTTTGTGGTCTACCCTCGATCTAGTAGTGGACTGTCTCCCGATCTGTTATGTTGGAGAGGCAGTTACCCTCAGAGATATCAGTTGAATTCTAGTCTCAGACGATTGATATTTTATATGTGGACTACCCTCGATGTATATCAATTGAGGCATCTCCGACGATTGATGTTTTGGCCATGGACTGCCCTGGAGTCATTATTATGTTTTAGACAGCCCTTGAATGTTTACATTTACTAGTCTACCCTCAAACATTTCTCATGAAACTTCCTCATTTTCCTCACTCCTATCTCTCTGGATGCCCGGTGCATATAAAATACTGTTGTTGATACCATTCGATAACTCATATCTTTATACAATACTAACCATGCATATATTCACATAATTTAAATCTTTAATCATGTTATGTAATTTCATTTCATTACACGAAGTGTAGCTCACTTGGAACAATTATCAAACACGAACAGGTCAATTTAATCACTCAATAAAACACATTTCACCGAGTGTTCGTTTCGTGTCCTTTGTTCATATGGAACAGTAAAACCCTAAGTTCTTGTTCCATCACTCTGTCAATCATGTTCCTTTGTAACTAAATTTCTCGGCCAATTAAGCCTCATACACATCAAAGCATATATTTTCATAAATGCACAAACTAGGAACCCAAATCAGCCATGGGCAGTCACGGGTACATCACATAAGTTCTAAATTTTTCTGGTTCCAAGCTTTGGAACCAATCAATGACCTCACGGCCTCATTAAGCATAACATTGTAATCTGGCTTGCTTCAAGAATAAAAATCAAGTAGGGAGAAGCCCCTACCTCTGTGAGTTATTCAAAACTCTTCAAATCAGTCATCAGTACAGCCTCCATGTGACGACTTCCTTCTTGTCCCAAACTGTAGACCAGGTCGGATTACCCGATCTTCAGAAAATTCGTCTTCTCTCACTAAAAGCTACATTTTCGATCTTGGAGTGTTTTCTTTTCACGTTTGTTTTATAGCTTTTAAGTGGGGAAGGCAAAACCTTGTGTATTTTGTCTTTAGTGACTTAATTCAAATTCCATAATGGCCATTATCTGTCCCTCTTTCTCGATTTTAATATTCGGCTCTATCTGATAACTACCATTTTCATCATTCTTCTCGTCGCTCTTATGGCGTAGTCGTGTATATGTGATTTTAAGTCTCATCGAAAATCGTTTCTGACTTTGAACATGATAAATACGAAAAACATCATTTCCATTGTCACCGAATTGTGTGAAATTTTACGTACTTAAGCTAGATTTGTGAGATTCAATAATTGAAATATGTTTAGATCATCAGAGATACGAAAATAAATTCCCGTTTTTAACGAAATAACAATTTTATGTGAAATTACGATTTTTGCCCTTATTAGAAATTGGATTTTAGGTCTTAAATTCTCTGTCATGTAACGTGTATGTAGCATGGTACATGTAGTATGTGACTTTGTAAATACGTATTTCTCACAAGCCATTTCAAAGCATCGTGCCAGTGCCTTGAAAAGCGTGAAATTCGATTGTCTCGAGTGGGCGAGAAATTGACGTGGTAACTAGATTTAATGAGGCGATTCAACGGTGAAATCGTTTCATCATCAGAGATCTAGAATAATTTTGAGTTTCACCAAGTACTTGTTTTGCTTTTTTCATAAATTAATTTTCTCGGGTTTAAGTTTCTCATTTTTAGACCATTTCTCAAATAACACAACATAATCTAACATTTACTCAAATAATGTTAGTTCTCCACATCAAACAACGAGGACATCGAATCTACCACGAAATTTCAAATCAAAATTTAAAAATCATTTTGACACCATAGAAATATAAACAATATTTTATAGCAGATTGAGCTTAGTCGGGGATTACGCAACAGCCTCATTACCTCTACCACCTGGAGGGACCCAGGCTCTCGTAGTTCACTTGTTTTAAAACATATACCTACATTACAAAATAAAGATTTTAAGTAGTTATTTACAAAAGGTCTATACATTTTCAAAAAAGTAGTTATGCACATGAGTGAAGTGTCCTTTGGAAGGCAGGAGGATGCTAAATTACTTGTCAGTCTCTACTCTAAACATTTATAAACATTTGGAAAAGGTGAGATAAAGAGCTCGGTAGAAATCTTGTGAAAACCAGAAAATCAATTTTGGAAAAATGGTAAAATAGTAATTGGTCCAAAATCAGAAATTTTCTAGATCTCGGATAATGAATCGGACTTCATCTGTTGGAATCGTCTGTGAAATCTAACTACGGTCAGTTCGTCAAATTTGAGCAGTTGATTTGCATGTTTTTTAAATGACGAGTGTAGTCTGGAACACTTGGCACATTTTGAGTGGCTCTGATTAATTATATCTATAGGGTCTGAAGACAAGTAAGCTTGAGCTCAGTGTGGGGCCCATGTTTGGACATGTAGCACCTCTAATTGGATGAAAATCAGAAGTTGGTGGATTAAATGGATAGGTAATCCTCGACCAATTAAACTTGACAAGTGGCATGTGGTGGACAAGAAGACATCTTCTTCTCTCATTTTTTGGCTTGCTCAGTGCGAGTAGGAGGAGAGAACATGGTACAAAATGGAGGTTTTTGAGAGAGAAAGTCTACTTCTCTCTGGATTTCCCCGGTGTTTTGGGTAAGTGGTTCATAGTCGAACCTGAAACAAAGTTGATCTCATTTCTGAAGACTCACAGTGACATCAATTTGTGGAGTTTCAACAACTCAAGAGGTAGGGTTTTCTCCTCTTGATTTAATCCCTTTTAAGGCTTTTGTTAATATTTGGGTGGTGTGAGCTGAAGTCGTTTGGTTGTGTCCGAAACTTGGGACAGTGTGAAATTTATGATTTGTTATTTTGGGCAATCACGGGACTGATTATATAGTTATTCTGTGGTCCATGTGTTATAATTATGCAATAAATTATGGTTTAGGTGTTGTTGAATGAAAATGGCCATGGATTCGATTCTGAAAGTGGAACCGATGCTAGGTATGAGAAGGGCTGCTTACAGACTGTACTGCTGATTAGATTGTGCAAACAGTCAGGTTTACTATGATTGGACAATATTATTTACATGAATTTGCTTAAAAATGAATAGCTTGAATTGTGTAGAAAATGACATGTTGATACCATACTAAATTAATGTGTTAACATGATGTTTGAGCCTGCCAAAATATAATTGTGTGTGAACCTGTTGGGGTGGATTGTTGATTAACCTATATGAGCTAATTTTGATGTTATTGATATGAATAAATGACATATGATTAGTATGTGTATTTGTTAATATATGAATAGTTGGGATATATAACCTTGATGTTGTGAGTTAAATTTTTGTTAATATGCATGTAAAATATATTAACATGGTGTTTGCAGATGGCATAAGCATTCCGCCCTTCGCAGGGCACCTACAATGTGCGGTGTGAGTGCATGACATGAAAAATTAAAAGGAAAATGGTTGTGAATTTCTATGGAAGATTTTAGGAGGTAGGTTGAAGATTGTCTAACAATTCAGTGAGAGAGCCCATGAATTGTTAGGAGTTATCAACAAATTACGCCTCGGAGGAGTAGTCTAATATATTCTGAGGCTTCGGTATAGTGTTTTTCAAGAACAAAACCTTTGTTTTGGCTTGTATTTTCTTACATTTGAAGCTTAGGCGCTGCGTGAAGAGAGTCGACGAGGCTCGAGGAGTGGGAAAGGGTGAGTCGCATTCTCATCCATATCATGTGAACATTCCAGAGTAGGATCATGTATTTTATGTGAATGTGTTTGTGTTAGTCATTGCATGTGCACTTGGGTGAGAGTAACCACATGTAGGATAATTCAACTACTAGGCATTGCTCACCACATTAAGGGATCATTATTTAGATCGGGAGTGTTAGAGAAAGCGGTGCCCATTAAACGCTTTAGAAGAAAACGACAAGTGGCTTTGGTATTTATTTTGTAAAACATGTATTAAATTCCTAAATTTTAATATATGTTGTAAATGATATAATCAACTCTTGAAATATTGTAAGATAGTTGGATTTAGATTTTTGGTGAGTATTGATGTATGAAGCCCCAGTGGTCATTTTATAACTGTATGGGTCTCACGATTTGAACCACCAATTCAGCGGGTTGACGGATTGTCAACGGACCCGAGGATTTGGGGTGTCATAAATCTGATTATAGGAAAATAATGTTCCAGATATAGTTCAAATACAATGTGTAAAACAATTGTATAAAATCTAATTTCAATAAACATTTACTTTACTTTCTTTTCTTTTTTGAATCCATCATATCAATGGAACGTCGTTAACCGTTATTACGAAAAGAACACTAAATGAAATAGTCTTACGATCAGGTATTGAAAGAACCTCCAGATCAATAATTGCCTTTCTTTTAGATACCATTTACTGTGGAATAATCACATCGTGCGTTGGTAACCTTTTAGGTACTTTTCCGTGCATGACGATATGCATCTCTCTTCCCTTCTCTCTATAAAAAAATCTTATCCCTTTCCCATGTACCATACGGCAAAGCACTTGGTCGACTTTCCTTTAAACTTTATCTTTGTAACATAGGGTAATATGGATTCAATCATAAACATTTTCATATAAACATAACCAACACCATATATATATATATATATCTATATATTTCATTACAATATGAAACCATAAATCATACTTTATAAACTAGGAAACCATAAATCATTTCATATTTCTCCTTTAATTAAAGTCAAAAGCCACATTTCTTTTTCATTTAAACATTTATAACATAGATAGCAAACTTGTTTATATTTATAAACATTAATATATATATATATATCTTCTGCTATATATATATATATATAATATATATATATATATATATATATATATACTCTCTTCTCTCTCTATATTCATAAACATTTTACATGTTCCCTCACCTTAGATTAATTTAAGTCCTTTTCCTCAAAAACTTTCCCCTCACATTTTCCTTAATCCTTTCCTCCACCACAAGTCACGTATCCATAAAATCATTAACATTCATACCTTAATCATGTCCAATAATAAGTAACTATAATATCTCTATTAAATTAAGCAACCTTAAGCATTTTCTTATTCAACTTAATCTCCAACTTATCAATTCACTTCTAATTAAATTAAGGCATAACAACACTCATTACAAACCTTAAATCAGAAAGCATTGACATGCTTAAGGTAAAACCCATAATTCCCTTCGTTCTGCAAGAATTACATTTATACATAATCAATTCTTTTTCTTAAAGCTTAGAAATTCTTACATTCCATTAGGCATTTAATCATTTTCAATTGATTAAAATAAATTGAAACTCAACTTTTTCATACTTTTACTTGGGTGGTCAATCCTACATGTCATACATTCCTCATTATTTCTTCAATTTCTTCCATTTTGTTTCAACAATTATTTAACAATTCATCGATACTATTGATTCAAATTAAACTAAATCAAATCAGCCATTTCATTTAATCCCTCTTGTGAACCCTCCATGCTATATCATTTTCTTTTCAACTTTTAACTCCATTAGTCCTTCAAGTATTATTCAAGTGTTGTATTAAATCAAATTAAAACCAATCAAACAAAATCACTTCATTAACATCGATGTTGACCTAAATTTCTGATCATATAATCTCGATTCTTTCTTTTCAATTTCTTAGCAAATGGACCACAAGATCATGTCAATTTAATAGTTAAAGCCTTAGCAACAACTCAATTAAAGGACTAGACAAATAATCCATAAAGCGTAATATTTAGTTACCTTATTGTAGTTTAGGTCTTGGTGTTAACTTGAATTCAGTAAAAATCTCTTGTTCAAATCTACATAAGGCATGCCGAAACTCATTTACATCATATAACCATTTCTCCATTAACCTTCAGAATTCACATAGACTAGTAGTGATCACCTCAAAAGCTTGATTTTGCAAGGTTTGATCTAGAGGCGGTTCATGGACATGATGAACGCGAAGTAGCATAGAATCGCCAGCTTGGACGAGGCGCCAGGTGGTGCTCCCTCATCATGGACGTGAAGTGCTTCGCTGCTTCCCACTTTTGCCTTTGAAATTGGTTTCACCATGTGCACACCAAAAGCCAAGCCAATGCGCTATTGATCCTTTTCGACTGGTGCCATAATTGTCTTTAAGTCAACCCATGCCATTGGTTAGCATCCTTGCATTCTCATTGGTCCGCCATATCATATAGTCCACGCTTAACTATTCACTTTTGTTCCATAAAATCCCACTAACTTAAACCATAGTTAGGCTTAACTAACTCGTGGTTTGGTAACACAAATATCCCTTTTAACCTTAGTTAACTTTAACTCATCAACTAACAGTTAAGTTAACTGCTTTATGATAATATCAAAATTTATGGCAAGCTCACAAAGGTCATTTGAAAGTACATGGATCACCAAGCTTACATAACACCATTCTATTGGTTTTCTTGCTTTGCTACCAAATTAGGCTTACTCATTAAATGACTTAAATGCCCTCCTTTATAATAATACCCTATCACAGATAAAACTTCCAAAAATATTCCATGATCATCGATCCCTTAAAATTGACCATGGAATATTCTAGTCGCTTTTATTTCCTATCATGAACATGCTTTAGAAAAATCTGAGTCTGAAAGGAATTTTTTTAAACTATTTCGTAAAAAGGGCATTTTCGTTATAAATCATCGAATGCTTCAAAAATCCATAGTAATTAAATTTGTAATCCATTTGATTTTTAGACTCAATACGATGTCTAAGACATTTTGATTTTTGGGACTAACTTTTCAAAAATTACTATTCATTTATTGTTTGCGGGTCAAATACATAACTGTCGAAAACAAAATTTGCCTATTCATATAAGCGATGAAATTCGGGTCTTATAATTTGTCTCTGAATAATGCTTGAATTGTCCATTTGGACAGTTTAGGAATGCATAAGATCAATTAAGTTAGCTAATAGTTCTTTGTCCAAGTTGAAAAATTATGACAGTTACTCATTTTGTTCTCTTAGTACATATTTGGACAATATGACATATTGTTAGTTGTTTAATAAGGCAAGCCCAATAATGTCCATTGTCTTAACAATCCATGTGCCCCAGAGAACTATGAGGAAAATATTTGTCTAATTTCTCAATTTGGATTAACTTAGCATGGTGATTAACTATTTGATATTATGCGATCTATCGGATAGAGAACCACCACCTTATTTACATAATCAAGAAGTAAGAGGCATGCATAATATAATTTTCTTGAGTAATGTTTTGTGCATATTAATTTAAAAATAAGAAATGAGAGTCATTTTAATATTGGAAATTTACTTATTTATTTATTTCACCTTATTTATAGAGATAACGAGAATGAATGAAATTGGATCAAGTTACTTGATAGGTTGCCCTCAGATTATATTGAAGGGTTAAGTCGTTCATTGAGTTCTGAAAGGAACACTGATTGGGATAATGAACACGTTGTCCATGTCAATATTGGTAAAATACACAGTTGTGGTGACAATTGAAAGTCATTTAATTAGATTTGGGTTTTAGAGGAGCTATCAAGATGGATTTTTCATAAGGAAGAACCCAGTCTCTTCGATAAGACAGTGATGTAGTATCGTGTTGCAGAAATGGATAATCTGGTGCATTAAATGGCGCTGCATGTGGACAGTAGACAAAATATAAACCTAGAGGAAACCACTGGTCAAGGAAATTTTGAGAACTTGTTTCATGAAAACTAACAAGGTGTATCAAGTTGTAGAAATTTTTCCACGTGACCTTTACGGTGAAGTTGATGCATGTAAGTCTTCATCTTTGGAAGTGACAAATTTGACATGTTACTCAATTGTTAGTGTTCTTTCCAAAAGGATCAAACAATCAAAACATATACCAATGCTAAAGAAGATGTTAAGAAAGAATTGGGTTTAGGGTATAATTCAATCCATCATTGCAAATATGATTGTGCATTACGGAAGGAGAATGAGTCTTGATAAATGTCGATTATTGCGATGAGCCTCAATATAGGATTATTGTCATGGAAAAGAGCCAAAGGTTCCTCATAAAGTGTTGTCATTTTCCTCTTCGCAGAACTCTGGCCCATTCATGTCAAGACATACGGCAATGAATGTAATTAGCATAAAGAAAAACGAATCAATGAGGACGGTGTCCTAAGACATCCAGCTGATTCTGAAGTTTGGAAAGATATTGTGTCACACCCCACCCACACTGTGGCCGGTTATTGCGTACCCCACGAAACCCCCCAGATTATACCCGACTAACTAGAGAATCTGTGAGCGGCGTATTTATGGCGGCTTATTCAAAAATTTTTCTTTCTATTTGGTGATTTTATAAAATTTATTGACATATGATTCATACATGACATATCCCAAACTGTGCTACCACAATTTACACTTTTTAGAAACGCGGCCCGACAACACTTTTCCAAGCACAGAGCTCATCACATTCCATGAAAACAAACCTTATGTACATACATATGCTCAAGCGTACAAATTCAAAAGTATTTCTTACAAGTTATTTAAAACCACACCCACACCAAAGTCAAGAGAATCTAATATGTCAGGCGTCCGTACTGTACTTGGAAAATAGTTTTAAAAGCAGGAAAATAATGAAATTTAAGGAGGTACAGGTAGTGTGTCTTTATAAAATAGCATTTAAAATATCTATTTGTAAAACTATATTTTCTGAAGACATTTCAGAAAACCTTGCTTGCTACTATAAAAGTTCTAAAACTTTTCAAAATTCTTGCTTTGCTTTAAAGTTTATAAATTTTCATAAACATGCTTGCTTCTTTAAAAGTTTGTAACTTTTCATCGCAGGAGCACAGGCAGCTTGCTTTAAAGTTTATAAACTTTTCATAAATCTTACTTGTACGATGGTTGATTTTAAAACTGTGTAAAATGCTTATAAATCAATATCAACCACTGAAGGTCTTTCTTGCTTGCTGTACCCTAATAAACGGGGCACGGGGCTTCAAGCGTCTTAGGTGGAAGGACTGGGTCCCACATCACTAGGTGGAAGAGCCTTGCCACATCACCTGGTAAATATAGTGGAAAGACCGGTCTGCATCACCATAATCTAGCTGGCGTGTAACCACATATACTCGATCCATTATCAGGTCTCCTTTAAATGCCATGATGCATGGTAGGTTTGCCGATGTTGATCATCATGAAATGATGTCCTAACACCATAGTGCAGCATCTGGAATGCCGACCCGATATTCTTAAAACTAGAGATTTTCATTAGACCTGTTTTATAAAATATACTTTGCTTGCTTGAAACATGGTTTAACAATTCAAAGCCATTGTTTGCTTGAAATATGGTTTGATAATTCAAAACCATTGCTTGCTTGAAATATGGTTTGATAATTGGCTCATTGCCTTATTTTTCAAATATAGTTTTAAATCAAACCATTCTTTGTTGCTTGCTTTCTAAATCACATTGCTTATGCTTTTCAAATAGTTTCTAATCAAACAATGCTTGCTTGAAATATGGTTTATTATTTAAAACCATATGCCATAAGTAATTTATAAATATTACACTAGTATTGAAAATAGAGTTTAGAACACTCACCTTCCTTTTACAATAGTGAAATACTGACTCACAATTTCTCCCGCCTCTGCTATTACACAAACGATCGATGTGTTAGATCACACACGTCTGACACAATAAACAATTTGCATACTTAGTGCTACAATTAAAATTTCGAGACAATATCTTAGGCCCGATGCCATTCCACGAATATATGGCTAGCTTAGACTCAAGGGACTTTCATAGGTCACAAAACACTCGAAAACATTTACGAAAATTCTATCTAGGTATGCGAATAAAATCTGAAATTTCCTTGACACATCAAAAGCAGTCCAGAAATTCAGCCGGACTATCGAAAATAGTTCAAAAAATTCTAAATTCAATCGAAAATTTGAAGTACAAATTCTGGCATCTCTGTACTCTGAAAATTCAAGTGTTACATGCCTTTAGAAACAAATCTTATGATGAAAATTTCCCTGCGAGAGGGTTTGAGGCTAGATATTGGCCTACGGCGTGGCTCTGTGTGGCGTGAATCGACACATATACATTAAAATGACAAATCTACGATTAAATTTAGGTAAATCTAGAAGAAATAAAGAAGAAAAATAAAATAAAAATCTCTCTCCCTCTCTCATTTCGTCCGTCTCTCCCTCGTCGTTTTACTTTGACATCTTTTTTAGTACTGTTGGATACCATAACATATTATCATTGGGCTAGTTACGTCATTTATTTCTTAGTTCATTAAATAAATGAACTTTAACTCAAACCATTTCTTACTTAAGTTTTCTAGTAAAAATCTGTCATAATCATTTGTGATTATTACAGAAATTCATAAAATATTAAATTTGTCCTGAATTAATTAAACTTTAGTTCACTGCGATTTGAGACAAATTTAACAGTCTGATCCAGTTTAAATGTCAAGATACATAAATTTTGAAGCTTCCTGAACCAGGTGCAGTAATTTGTGTATTCTTATCCTTTTTGAAATTTCATAATTGTACTTTCACTCCTCCACTTTCATAATTACAAAGTGACACAATCTTTGAAAACTTTATATTTCATCCTTAAAAACAACTTTCAAATGTTCTGACACTCAAATAATTAAAGGCCCCTTGGTGCACATATCGACCTGCGGTTACATCTGTACACCTCTTGGAGCCAGGCGTTACAAATCACTCCTCAGCTAGAAACATTGCCGTCCTGAAATAGACAAACTAAGTCAAAGGAAAGGAAAGTACACAATTGGAAAATAGTGCAGGATCTTGGCAGCGCATCGAGCTCTGGATCCCAGTAACACTTCCCTCTCATGATTCTTCCACGGGACTTTAACTAAAGAATCACCTTACTCCTCGACACTTGTTCCTTAGTGCAATGCGCACAGTGTTTCCCTCATAAGTCGAATTCTCCTTCCTTTACCTTTGAAGCTCGGCATGTGAAGGATGGGATATGCTTCCTTAACATCGACACATGGAATGTGTGTCTGCAGATCCTGATCAGTCTGGGAGTAACTAACTTGTAAGCTACGGCTGCTGCCTCCCGATCTCATAGGTCTATAAATCCGGTTGAGCTTGCCTCACTTTCCAAATCTCAAAAACACCCTTGCAAATCTTGAGGAAGACTTCGATCCCTTATCTCAAGCTGCAAGTCTCTCTCTGATAGTTCGCATAACTTTTTGTCATCTGCTGTGTTTAAGTTATCGAGACAAACTTTCACTTTCTGAGTGAATGCTCTGGTCAGGGACCTATCAGTCTCCTCTCTCATAACCTCATCCCAGCACACCTAAATCACCCAGTTTCCTATTCCGCCTGCTTGCCTCCAAATGGAGCCATATCTATCTTGCACATTAAACATTTGTTGTTGTGGCGAACTCAATTAGTGCAAATAAAGTGTCCCAACTCCCACTTTGAATTCATCCCTGGCTCTCAATATATCCTCAACATCTACGAATGGTCCTCTCATTGGCCATCCGTCGGATGAAATGTTGTCTTTGATGAAGCCAGTACCTAAGCATTTGCAAACTAGACAGCTTACGGATGTGAACTTGGGGTCTCGATCTGAAACTACTCAGCGGAATCCCATGAAGTCCTCAACATCTCATCCGCATCTAATGACAAACTTTCGGAGAATCCTCGACATTAATTGGCGTAAAATGGCTTGAACCGTTAATCGATCAACTATCTTAGCATCATCTTCTCCCAAGTCGTGGAAGACACATCAAAATCCATAGTGATCTTCTCCCAGTTTATATTGGAATATGGAGTAGTATATCTTCAGACCCTCGATGCTCTTCACTGTGATAGGTTAGGCATTTGGAGAACGAGAAACTTACCAATCTCTTTCTTTATCCCATTCCTGATAATGTTCTTTAAAAGTCTTGTACATCTTAGTCTTACTGAATTTATAGCATAAGCGGATGAATCACGCCTCTTCCATAATGTCTCTCTACTGGCTCATCATACTCGCACACATTCTCTGCCCTTTCATATCATGTCGTCTTCGATTTGAAACTCCTTTCTTTCCCTTTCTATCTCTTCTTAAGCAATCATCATGGATCCCTCTGGCCCCTTACTGAATCTAATCTACTAGGAGAAGGTCTGGCACTGAAATATATGGCTAACAAAGGCTCTGAATCATAGCCTCAATATCACCCCTAAAGCTCTCAGTCCCACCAGCGATGGGCAACACGATCTCATGAGACAAAAGAACTCTATGGCCGCTACTCCAGGCGTCTGCTACAAACATTGGCTTTTCTGGATGGTACTCAATGAAGTACGATTAGTAGTCCTTAATCAATAGCCATCTTCTTTGCCTCAGTTTAACTCTTTTGGTGAAAATATGTTGAAGACTCTTATGATTTGTAAAGATCCTACAAGACACCATATAATTAGTACCTCCATGTCTTAGGCAAACAAGCTGTTTATGGCTCTAAGTGTGTGATCAATCTCCTCATGCTTCTTTGGTTGTCTGAGGCATATGCAATCACTATCATTCTGCATCTCAAACACAGCCAAGGCCTTGGCGGGGAAGCATCACTTTGTAAACCTGAGCCCATCTCTCTTTGTTAGAGCGAGCTAGACGAATGCGAGGTCAATGCCTTGACTCCTCGAAACTCTATTTGGCGCAGAACATCCATGATCATGCCCGACATCTTTCCTTGTCAGCGGTGGTTAATTGCTATCCTAAGGGAACCCTCGACAAACTTCTGTATTACCTTTAACCAGAGCTTATGACGCTGACACATTCTTTGGTGGTTTCCAATTTACCTGACTTATTTTATGGGATCCGCACTCACCCCCTCGGTGAGATCCCACTTGAGCCTAGAATGTCACCATGTCAAGCTAAAACTGCACTTGCTCAACTTGGCATACAACCGCCTCCCTGTGGTCTCGCAACACAACTGTGTGCTCTAAATGTCTCTCCGGGCTACCGAATACACTAGGATATCATCGATAAAGACTATGACAAACCTATCCAAATACCTACCGAATACCCCGTCATCAAATCCATAAACGCCGGCCTGAGCTTTAGTCAAGCCAAACAAAGATCACCGTAAACCTATAATGCCCGTAGTTGCGAGCCTAAATGCAAATTCGTACATTACTCTCCCGCACCCTCAACCGATGATACCCGACCTCAAGCCCATCTCGAGTATACTCGAGACCCTCGGAAGGATCAAATAACCTATCGATCCTAGGAGTGGGATACCGATCGCAGATGGTAACCCATTCAATTGCTCCGCAATCTTTACACAATCGCAAACCCCATCTTTCTTTTTCATCTAAGAGAACTGGAGCTCCCCATGGGGATATGCTTGGCCAAATGAATCCCTTACTTAATTCTTCTAACTCGAGCCTTAATCTCTCTCAACTCGCCAGAGCCATCCTATAAAGAGGAATGGAAATGGGCTCAAATTCCTTCGGGATCAAATCAATGGTGAACTCCACCTCTCTTCGAGGTAATCTCACATCGTCTAGGAATACATCGGGAACTCTCTAAATAACCGGAATCTCATCCACTAGAGTCCCCTCCTTCCTTTGTCTCACCAAGCTGATAACCCCGACAACCCTTCTTACGCAAAGATCCTCATACGCCAGGCGTAGATCATACTAGAAGATAACCCTGCATATTCCTCTGAACTTTACCCCAATTTCCTAGCCTAAGTAACTCACTTCCTTTTTATAACAATCTAATGTGGCTCTATGGAGAGATAGCCAATCCATACCGAACCACATCAAAATCCTCATCCAGTGGCCATTAAGATCCGCCGGGAACTCCCGTCTCCCAATCGAACTCTACCATATCCGACTCACTCTATTTGAGACTAACCCGATCTCCTACAAGAAGGAACTCTACACGACTTCTAAGGGCTGGTCTCTATCTCGGAAGCGATCGAAGAGCGGCCTGATGCAATGAATGCGTGGCTCCCGTCCACTAATGTATATGCATCATGATCAAGGATAGAAATAATACCAGAATCACATTTTGAGTCAAGATCCGGGATCTCGCCGGTCACAAAGATAAACTCCTGGGCTCCAGTACGGGCCCTCGTCCGCATCCCTGGGCACTACACCGCCTCTACCACGGTCGCTCTTCACCCACGGCCACCCAACCCCTCTCGCTGGGAAACCTCTCCCCGAAGACCTCGGGCGCTCATCTCAAAAGGTAGCTATCGGGCTACCGATGTCTCCCGCACCAATCAACTCGAGGACACTCCTAATAAAATGGCCTTCCCGGCCGCGTGGAAACACCCCGTACTATATCTCTTACACTCCCCCATGGTGTCGCCGACACATATGACGACGGAAGAATGCTCCGGGTGTCACTCCCGGGCAACTAGGGCCCCATTGATCCGACTGCAGGCGCCCCGACCTGCACCTCAACCTCTATAACCTCTGCCCTTTCTTCTCTTTTTGCTGGATTGACTAGAGCTCTGTTGGGAAGTGCCTGGTGCACTCCTCTTACTTTCCTGCCTACTCTAATACATAGCTATAGTACTCTTCTCAACCCTCAAAGCGGCCTCAACTAAATCCCCAAATATGTTCTGAGGAACCACAGACAAATGAACTCTGATCCGGTGCTATAATCCTGCAGAATCGCTTGCACTTCGTGACTTCATCACCAATATATGAATCAATATGACTAACTCGAGAACCCTTCTCATACTGATAATTCGACATGTTCTTCTCCGCTCTAATCTTAAAGAACTCCTCAATCTTCTAATCCTTGTGACTTTCAGGAAAGAATCTACAAGAAACCTTTCAATAAACCGTCCCATGATATACCATCGATACCTCCTATCCACGACATTCCACTCAATCCTTAGCCCTCGTCTCTCCATCGAAAACTCGGAAACAAGACTCTTTGATCATTCAGGTAGCCTATAACCTCAGAACCTTGTTTACTTTGTCCAACCATAACTGTGCTCCCTCGATCGCCATTACCATCATACACTGCTCGCGCCCACTGTGCTCTCCCATCAACCTCCCGTGCCCTTAAGAACCTCTCTAGGTGGCTAGTGGAGGTCGCGACCGCGATCAGTCGCTATGGCCACTATCCGAGCAACTGCGCACCCGCCCACCTGTAAACAACTCCCCGCACCCGAGCCCCGGTGGCTCCGGGATGGTCCAAATTTAACTTAAGGCCGGAGGCTGATTCATGGAGGCGGTAGTGGAACCAACTACGTGCTCATCTCTCTCAGGTATTGGAGGACGCTCAAAAGCCTCTAGAATGACTCTCCTAGGACGACCTCATCAGCCCTCTTCCGATAGTGTTGTATTTGCAAAAAAATCAACTGTTTAATACTTTGAAACACCTCATATGTATGTACTTTGAGTTTGAAAATGCATGGTTGCCAGTAGTGTAAAATAGTGTATACGAAAACTACGATGTTTAATAACACAAGCTCAAGAATCCGCTCAAGTACCAACTCTATGCTGGGTATCATTTCTCCTCAAGCCTCGCTATCATATGCCTATGCTCCGATACCAACCCTCACACCCCCACCCCCTACCAATGCCAGTGCCGTCACCCCACAGAAACCCCCTGTCGTTACTTCCAACAACTAGAGAATCCTATGAAGCGAAGCCGTATTGCTTGTTGAAAACCCGTATAAAAATTTTTCTTTTCTAAAATGGTGATTTTATAAAATTTCGACAGCATAATAGCTGCATACAGGACATATCCCCAAAACCTGTAGATACAATTTACACTTTTAGAAACATGGCAACCAACAACACTTCTTCAAAAGAGCCTCAGGCTCATCACATTTCCACAAAACAAAACTATGTACATACATATGCTCAACTGTACAAATTCAAAATATTTCCTTACACGAGTTATTTAAAACCACACTTATACTAGAAGTCAGGAAAATCCAAATATGTCCCAGCGTTCGGCGTACCTGTATTTGGAAAATAGTTTTTAAAACAGGAAAATAATGAGCTAAACGAGCTCAGTGAGTGTATGCTTTATAAAATGCTTGCTTTTTCTGAAAATATTTCAAAACTGTAAAACTATATTTTGTAAGACATTTTCCAGAAACATTGCTTGCTTTGCTATAAAAGTTTCTAAAACTTTTCAAAATCAGTTATTGCTGCTTTAAAAGTTTATAAAAACTTTTCATAAACTGCTTCTTCCTTTGCTTTAAAAGTTTATAAAAAATTTTCATAAACTGCTTGCTTGCTTTGCTTTAAAAGTTTATAAAAACTTTTCATAAACGGAGTCATTTCGACGCTTGCTTTAAAAGTTTATAAAACTCTTCATAAAATGCTTGTTTGCTACTGGTTGATTTTAAAAACCGTATAAAATGCTTATAAATCAAGATCAACCACCGAAGGTCTTTCTCGCCATTGCATCTCTAGTAAACACGGAGCTCGGGCTTCAACCTCGTGCCGATGGAAGGACCCGGGTCAACATCACCTAGGTGGAAGGGCCTTGGCCCACATCACCTTTCCTATGAATAAGGGTGGAGCACTATGGTCTACATCACTCATAATCTGTGCTAGTGCTTAACTTATATACTCCAAAGATGCGCTACCTACTCTTTAAATGCCATGATGCATGAACTAAGTTTGCCGAATGTGTGCAAATCTAAATGCATGAAATGATGTCCTAACACCACTGCACATGAATGTAACACTCGAAATATACCCTAGTTGTTTCAACATGTTATGGTATTTTGTATATAAATTAAAATTTTCGTGAAATTTAATTAGAAAATATGGAAAGTTAGAACCAAAATTTTATACAACTAAAGGACAAAAATCGTAAATTGTCCAAAAGGGGTATTAAAGACACGGGTTAATATAATTAGAGGCCAAAGCATAAATATTAAGAGTTGTAATGTAATTAAGGAAGTTGAGGCTTAAAGCTAAATAATTAAAAACCTTATTATAAAGAGAGCTGAGACCAAAATGCTCTTGGTCTCCAAACAAGAAGCTTACTGGCGGAGAAAAAGGAAGGAGTGGTTAAGAGAAAGAAGAAGAAGAAGAAGGAGGGAGCAAATCCAAGGTATGGATGCTTTTGCCTGCATGGAACTTGTGATTTTATAGTGGAACTATATGGTTTCGGTATGGATTTCTTGTCTAATTGTATGGTTAGGAGCTTGCTCCAAACATAAATGTTAGGATTTACATCCAACCAAAGTTTTCTTTGTTGTAAGACAAAATTCTAAATGGCAATAAGATTGGTATGAAATCCTCATTTTGAGTGAGGGATTCATATAATTGTGTTGGGTTTACAACAAACCCTAAGTAACCTTTTAGTAATTGGTTTATGTAAGGGCTATAAACTCCATAATATAGTTGTTTCTGGGAGGTGTCCATGATAGGTTTTTGATCTATGGATGAAAAGGCATGAAAAATGGGTGAAAATACCCATTCTGGGCATTTTCGGGTGAAGTGTACCGGTACACTTTGAGCTTGTACCGGTACACTTTCGGTTCTGGTCGTTTTTGGCCAAAGTGTACCTAAGATAATTTTGTAGGCGGTACTGGTACACTCGTTTCGGGGTTTTCCCGTTCGACCAGCCAGATTTTGGTCATAACTTGCTCATTTCTTATCCGATTTGAGTGATTCAAGTGGCTACGTAAAATAGACTTCAAGGAGAACAAAACTTAAAGAATAGGCATCACCAAATTCTGATCCTAAGTGGCCTAAAAATTCACTCAAATTGGGGCCATGTGCAAGCTAAATCTAGTTCAGCCTTTGAACATAGAGTAGTCCTGGTCAAGTTTCGTGACGTATCTCTGAGTTTCTAAGGTTCGAATCGGGTGATTCAGCTTTGAATAGAACCCTAGCACCTTAGATTTAATAGAGTTCAAAGAGATAGTACCAAACATGAAGTTAAGACCCCCGGAAAATGGAGTATCTCAAACCGGTCCTCGGCAAAACAGAACGTATCACGGCATTTAAAACGCCATAATCTCGCTTAGATTGATCCATCGATGATTCCAACTCTTGCAAAGTAGATTCATAGGAAGAATAAGAATCCATGAATAAGGTGTGATTACATACGATCATACCTACCAAGATAAGGAAGGACGATCCTGTCATGAACACATAAGGGGCTAAGAATGCCCTATTATAAGATAGTAAGTTATCGAACCATATAATTATAAAATACCCGAGACTAGCATACTGACATAAGGCTCCTGCAAGGTCCTAGCACCCCGATTAGTACTTCAGATCTCGCAGTGCTCCTAAGACTCCTCGACAAGACTTCCTGCATCCCTGCTAAGGCCACTGCACTCCCCGTCCCGCCAAGTGCCACCCAAGACTCGGTCCCGCTAAGTGCTACCGCACTCCCGTCCGGCTATGCTACCAAGACTCCCCCGTCCTGCTATGCTACTTAAGACTCCTGTCCTGGACATTAGTGCTACCAAGACTTCCGCTCGCAACTGGCACTCGCCAGGCTACGACACTTCAGATCAGATAGTATCTTCAGATACTTATTATTCGGGTTAGTTCACACTTTATTAGCATTGGTCTAGGTATTCCCATAATTATATGATAATAACCCTAATAATGAATAAGAGGACTAAGGTGTATCGTCGATCCGTAATACCTACTGTATTTCGAATATGAGAAGCTCAGAATCTCTACTCGAGACCCGAATAAATATAAGTCCCCAGAATAAAGATAAATTCCGCAGTGCTACTCGATACTTCCGTACAATGAACTCAGGTAGTACTTAATGTACTTTTATATAAGAATAAGCATAAGTAATCAGATAAACCTACTGAGATGAATGCATGTAATTTCCGATATCCGTTATTGTTATATGCTTATTATAACTGCGTACATGCATATTATATATGTTTCCCACTAAGCGTAAAGCTTAGCACGGGTTTTTAATCCGTGTAGGTACAGGAGAAGACGTCCGAGAACTTCCGCATTCATCAGGGCCAACACACGAGTAGGGTTCATCACCGAGGTTTCGTGACTCCTCGGGACAAGAATCAAATGTATAGTTTTGAACATGTAATGGACTCAAGATCAGATATGTGTGACATCGGTAAACACCACTACAAGTGGGTAGTTTTATTGACTTGTATATAATGTTGATATATTATAAGACTTGATATACCAATGTCTAATTACAGAAAAGAGTCCTAGTATATGTTCTCAAGGTCCCAGTGGCTCATCCGCCAACTCCGCCCGCCTGAATCTGGTGTGACAAGTTGGCATCGTGAGCCTAGGTTTAGGCGTTTCTCGAAAGAGTCTAAGATTTCGATGCACCCACGTAGAATGTCAAGCTCCACGCTGGGATAAGTCTTCTTGTTCGCGATCGTCTAGAATGGATCCACCTCGCAGCTTCTGATGAAACAAATTAAAGCGCCAATCCTTCGATCCATCCGGCTTCCTATCCGACCACGAGTCAACGATGAATGAAAAATGGCTTCAACTCAAGCATTGGTAAAGTCTCAGATATGGCAGGGTCTTAGATCGACTCACCGCCTCGCGAAGCCCGGTTTGATGCAATACGGTGCTAATGGGAGGGAAGAATCTTATGGTACAAGTATGGAAGAATCCGATCAAGCCGAAGTTTTGGCTTGAAAACTTGAAAGGGTTTTAGATGAAACTAAATGTCCAAAGTGGACCAAAAGGTCACATGTGCGCTTCATTGTCGCAAGGTGCGCCTTATGATCGTGGAAGCCGGCTTCAGAAATCCACTAATCCCAGATTCAGTTATACGATTACTGGCCACCGAAGCTTAATACTTAAGTATGTCACTGATGATTACAAGGAATCAAAATGGAAGCAATTCTTGACTCTGAGACAAGGGAAATGACAAAGGGTCGACATGAAAGAATTCAATTACTTCGCAATATGCACCTAACTGCTTCTACGTAGTAACCAGGATGTGACACTTGATGGTGGCCTACATGAGTCTATCAAAGGTACTTACTACTGCTACTCACTATAATCAATTTTTATCACCGGTGCAATACTATAAAAACTGAGAAACTGGAATGAAGAGTCAAGAAAGAAAGAAAGAGAAAAAGTTCTCACAGGGTCTTCTGGGAAAAGACCTAGAGAGTCACAAGTTGATTCAAAGACGCAGGTCTATATACAAGGGTAGGAGACAAGGACCTACCATGACACAAAGTTCCGGTCGAGGCATCTCAACTGGACAAGAGGAAAAGCACGTATGCCCACATTGCCACAATTATCATAGTGGTATTTGCAGACGAGTAACTGGAGGTTGTTTTCGATGTGGGAGTACAGAGCATGTGATAGCCAACTGTCCGCGAGGATTGGGAAGTTCTAGAAATCCTCAAGGAAGTGGCAGAGGAGGATCAAATGTACCTCCAATGCACTTAGGGGTAGAGGACCTATGGCTCGTAAGGTAGAGTGTAATGCTTCGAGATGCAGAATCATTCCCGCTTACTACGCCCCAAAGACGAGCTTATATGATGAGAGCTCGAGAAGATCCTGACATACTCAGGGGTTAGTCATGTACATTCACTCTCTTTGATATTGATTTATATGCTTTAATCGATCTCTGGGTCTCACACATTCATATGCATGGAACAAATGAATGACAAACTACCTAAGAGCTATTGGGACATGACCCGCTTGTTACAAGTCCTCCTGGGCATGTTGGGGAAGCCAACCGTGTATATAAGAACTGTCCCTTAATGGTCCATGATAGAATTTCTGCTGATCTAATCGCTTTGCCTTTCATGAGTTTGATTTGATCTTGGGAATGGATCAAGTTATCTAAACACCGGCCATAGTTGACTGTGGATAAGAAAATAGTTCCTTAAATGTCCCGACCTATCGTAAGTAAGAATACAGGTATCCGATCCGAACAGACCGGCTATGTCAGCTATGAGTCCGACGCTTTCTCGAGAAAAGGTTATGAAGCCTGGGCTACATTCGACTCCAAAAGAGAGCAAGTAAATTTAGAAAATATTCCTGTGATTAGGGAGTTCCCTGATGTGTTTCCCGAAGAGTTACCGGGAGTACCACCTGAACGAGAAGTGGATCTCTCTATTGAAGTTGTACAGGGAACGACTCCTATTTCGAGGACACCTTACCATGGCTCCAATCGAACAAAGAGTTGGAAAACTCAGCTTACAGAGCCATTGGATAAGGGTTTCATCCGACCTATGTTTCACCGTGCGCCTGCTTTATTTGTTAAGAAGAAAGATGACACTCTTCGATGTGCATTGACTACCTAAGAAATAAACAAAGTAACAAAGTAAGAATAAGTACCAAGTACAAGAATAGAAGATTTATTGATCAATCGAGAGGAGCAAGGTCTTCTCGCATAGACTTGCGATCTGGATATTATCAACTCCGGTAAAAGAATGATGTCCCGAAATACTTCGTAACCCTATGGCCACTATGAGTTTTGGTCATGCCATTTGGGTTGACTAATGCTCCAAATGTATTTATGGACTTTATGAATGGTATTTTTCCTACTCTATTTGGATCAATTTGCCGGTATTTATCACGATATCCCCGTGTATTCTAAAGATGCATTGTGGAACATGAACACCATTTGAGGATAGTAAGCAAACTTTGGAGAGAATCGCTTGTTTGCCAAGTTAAGTAAATGTGATTTTTGGCTGCGGAAGTGTCATTCCTAGGCCATATTGTATCCGCAAGGTATTAGAAAGGGACCTAAGAAAATCGGTTGCGGCCAGGAATTGAAACCTCTCGAATAAAATCCGATGAGAAGTTTCTCACAAAGTGTGCTATTATCTGAGATTTGTACAAGGCTTTTCGCTTATAGCATCCTCACTTACAAGATTACTCCTAAAGGAGGAAATTTGACTGGATGATAAGTGCCAATCCAGTTTTGAAAAATTAAAGGAAATACTGGTCGAAGCACCAGTGTTGATTCAGCCTACTCCGGGTAGGGATTACACAATATACATTGATGCTTCGAGGATAGGTTTGGGATGCGTATTGATGCAGGATGGGAAAGTGGTGGCTTATGCCTGTGCACAATAGCCGCATGAGCAACCATCCCACACATGATTCGGAGTTATGTCAGAGGTTCGCCGGAAAATTCGCGACACTATTTATATGGAGAAAAATGTAGAATTTTCAATCGATCATAAGAGGCTGAAATATTTGCAACTCCAAAAGATTTGAATCCTGAGGCAACGCCGGTGGTTGGAATCTGTTGAAAGACTATGACTCAGATAGATTACCACCCCGAAAGCAAATGTAGTAGCGGCGCCCGGGAGTAGGGAAAATGATTTATGCTCGAATCTTGAAAGATTATGATCGAGATTTGCACTACGGAGCCTTGCTGGCTCAATCTGATCGTGATACCGTAATTCAGCACAATTGATATGGAATACTTAAAAATGATGACAAGTTACAAGAATTGGGCTCACTCCGGTCGGGCATCGAGACAAGTCCGATTTTGCCATGGGATTTGCTGGTGCTCATTGCATGTTAATGCATTATAAAAATCGAATGATATGGAATCAAAATAAAATATTACGTGAAAGCTACAATATTGTTTTCACCATGCATCCCGGAAGTAAATGTACCAGATACAGTCACCCTAATGATGGCGAGGGATGAAAAAGGACATTCGTGCACGTATTGCGTCTAACGTGTCGAAGAAGTAAAAGCCGAACACTAAGTACCATCCGGTTTATCAATCCCCTTCCCATCCCCCAATGGAAGTGGATAACATAACCATGGATTTCGTGATCCGGTTTTCCCTCACCCAAAAGAAACATGATGCACATGTGGGTAATAAAGGGATGATCGACTAAGTCCGCCTCACTTACCGATTCGACTTGACTACTCCATGGATCGTTTAACGGACCTTTATGTGAATGAAATTGTTAGATTACATGGCATTCCCGTATCGATAGTGTCCGACCGCGATCCTCGATTTACGTCAAGGTTTTGGAAAGAGTTACAATCAGCTTTTGGTACGAGATTGAATTTTAGCACTGCTTTCCATCCACAAACTGATGGACAGTCTGAAAGAGTGATCCAGGTATTAGAAGATATGCTTCGGGTTTGTATTGATTCTAAGTCGATGTGCACGCTCCACTCATGGAATTTGCCTATAACAACAATTATCAATCCAAGATTGTATACCCGCATGAAGCCTGTATGGAAGACTATACTCCCACGCGTCGGATAGAGACGAATGAGCATAAGATTACTTCCATCCTTTTCGACTAGTTAAAGACACTAAGAAAAGTTCGCATTATTCAGCAGAGATTAAGAGCTGCCTATGATAGACAAAGGTCTTATGCTAATTTGAAGAGAAAAGACATAGAGTATGAAGTAGGAGATAAAGTGTTTTTAAAAGTATCTCCATGGAAAAAGATACTCCGTTTTGGAAGGAAAGGGAAATTGAGTCCACGATTCATTGGCCCTTATGAGATTTTGGAAAAAGAGTCGACCAAGAGGCGCACTGCTTGCACTCTCCTCGGAGTTAGCCAACACATGATGTATTCCATGTGTCTATGCTTTGTAGATATCGTTCGACCCATCGCACATATTACCGTCAAGATATACAAGTACAAGAAGATTTCACTCTTCGATGAAAAGCCGAAGCTATTCTAGATCGTGAAATAAGACAAGCATTTAAACAAGCAAGTTCCACCGGTAAAAGTGCTTGGCAACATCACTAAGATGGAAGAATGACATGGAACCGACCACAATCTAGGGTACAATACCCAAATTTCTTCAGCTCGTGTAATTTCGAGGACGAATTTATTTTATTGTGGGGAGAATTGTAACACCCGAAATATAAATTCTAGTTGTTTTCTAACATGTTTATGGTATTTTGTAGACATAAATTAAAATTTCTCAGAATTTAATTAAAATATGGAAAGTTAGGAACCCAAAATTTTATACAACCAAAGGACAAAATCGAAATTGTCCAAAAGGGTATTAAAGACACGGGTTAATATAATTAGAGGCCAAAGAACATTAAGAGTTGTAATGTAATTAAGGGAAGTTGAGGCTTAAAAGCTAAATAATTAAAAACCTTTATTATAAAGAGAAGTTGGGAGACCAAAAATGCATTTTTGGTCTCCAAACAAGAAGCTTACGGGAAGGAGGAGGAAAAAGGAAGGAGAAGAAGAGAAAGAAGAAGAAGAAGAAGGAGGGGAGCAAATCCAAGGTATGGATGCTTGGCTTTGGTATGGAACTTGTGATTTTATATGGAACTATATGGTTTTGTATGGATTTCTTGTCTAATTGTATGAGTCAGGAGTCACTCCAAACATAGGTTGTTGGGGATTACATCCCCAACCAAAGCTTTGGAAAGTAGGGGTGCTAAAAATCTAAATGGCAATAAGATTGTATGAAATCCTCATTTTGAGGAGGGACTATGGTAATTGTGTTGTGGTTTACAAATAAAACCCTAAGTAACCTTATAATTATTTATGTAAGGGCTATAAACTCATAATATAGTCGCTTTTGGGAGGTATTCATATGATAGGGCTTTGATCTATGGACAGGCATGAAATGGGTGAAAATACCCATCTCCTTGGGCATTTTTGGTGAGTGTACCGGTACACTTTGAGCTTCTTTTTGTACCGGTACAATTGTCTGGGTCGTTTTAGTCAAAGTGTACGAGACACTTTGGGAGGTGTACCGGTACACCTATGGTTTTCCAAGTTTCACCAGTTTCGTATTTTGGGCCATAACTTGCCTATTTCTTGTCCGATTTGAGGATTCATGGACACACGTAAAAATAGACTTCAAGGAGAACAAAACTTAAAGAATAGGCATCACCAAATGATCCTATGCCTCAAAATTCACTCAAATTGGGGCCAAAGCCAAATTTGGGGTTCCAAATGGAACATAGAGTAATCTTCTGGGTTGTTTCGTACGTAATCTGAGTTTCTGTTCGACCGGGTGATTCCAGTTGGAATAGAACCCTTAGCACCTTAGCTTACAGAGTTCCAAAGAGATAGTACTAAATATGAAGACCCCGGAAAGGAGTATCTCAACCATCCTGTAAAAACGGAATGACTAGCTGGCATGAAAATGCCATAACTTCGCTCTTGTATGATCCGATTGGAGTGATCAAACTCTTGGGCAAAGTAGACTCATAGAAGAATAAGAATCCATGAATAAGGTGTGATTACATACGCATCATACCTTACCAGTATATGAAGGACGATCTGTCATGAACACATAAGGGGCTAAGAATGCCCTATTATAAGATAGTAAGTTACTGAACTCATATAATTATAAAAATACCTGAGACCAGTTATTAATTGACATAGTACTCTTGTTAGTTCTAAGATCCCTGATTAGTACTTCTACATCTCGTTAAGATCCCACTCCCGATTAGTACTTCTACACTCCCGTTGTTACGCGCACTCCTCGTCTCCGTTAAGTGCTACTACACTGGTCTCCGCTAAGTGCTACTACATTCCCTGGGTCCTAAGCAAGGCTAACAAGACTCCCGTCCTGCTATGCCATCACTAAGACTCCCGTCTCCGATTAGTGCTACTAAGACCCGCTCGCAATCTAGCAATCCCGCTTGCGGCTACTACACTTCCGCATCGTATAGTATCTTCGGATATTTATTCTTCAATGTCTTACACTTTTATTAGCACTGGGTCTAGGTATTCCCATAATTATATGATAATAACCTGAATAATGAATAAGAGGACTCGAAGGTGTATCATTCCGATCTCAGCAATACCTACTTGCATATTTCGAATATGAGTAAGCTCAGAATCCTACTGAGACCCGAATAAATATAAGTCCCTGTAGAATACAAAGATAAATTCCGTAGTACCTACGATATTTCCGCATAATGAACTTGTAGAATACCTACTGCACACTTTTATATAAGAATAAGCATAAGTAATCAGATAAACTCCATGAGATGAATGCATGTAATTTCGATATCCGTTGGCTGTTATATGCTTATTATAACTGTACATGCATATTATATATGTTTCCCACTCAAGCGTAAAGCTTAGCACTAAGTTTTTAATCCGTAGGGCACAGAAGACGTCCCGAGAACTTCCGCATTCTTCGTGGCCAACACACGAGTGTGGGTTCACTAACAGAGGTTCCGCACTCGATCGCAATTGTAAATGCATAGTTTTTGAATATGTAATGGGACTCCAAGATCAGATATGTGTGACATCGTAAACACCACTATGGTGGTAGTTTTATTTTGGACTTTCAGACATAATGTTGATATATTATAAGACTTGGATATACCAATGTCTAATTAAGGTAAGTCCCAAGATATGTTCTCGTCCGAAAACCTATTCTGGATCCTAATCCGGGTCTGGCTGAATCTAGGTGACACCTGAATACCTCCTCACTGCAGATTCATACTTAAAACTAGTGGATTTTCGTTAGGGCCTCGTTTTATAAAAATATATTTTGCTTGCTTGAAACATGGTTTAACAATTCAAAACCATTGTTTGTTAAATATAGCTCACATAATTCAAAACCATTGTTTGCTTGAAATATGGTTTGATAATTCAAACCATCGCTTTTGCTTACTAAAACCTACGCTTTGCCTGCTTTTCAAATATGGTTTAAAATCAAACCATTGCTTGTTTGCTTGCTTTCTAAATCACATTGCTTGCTTGCTTTTCAAATATGGTTTACAATCAAAACCATTGCTTGCTTGAAATATGGTTTAATACTTTAAAACCATAACATACTAGTGTAAAATGATTTATAAATAATACACTAGTATCAAAAAATGTAGTTTAGAACATCTCACCTTCCTTTGCCAATAATCGAAAGACGACTCCACAATTTCTCCCGCTCCGCTTATTACCCTAAATACTGATGTATTAGATCACACACGTCAGCACAACCAAGCAATTTACATACTTGGTGCTACAATTAAATTTTTTAGACAATATGTGGGCCCCAAATGCCATTCACAGGCATATGGCTAGCTTCTAGACTCAAGGGACTTTCCATAGAGTCTAAAAACACCCGAAAACATTTCCGGGTACCCATCCGAACTGGGCTCGAATAAAATCGCGAAATTTTAACCCGACCGTCCAAAACAAATTCCGAAATTCAGCCCGACGTCCAAAATAGTTGTCTCAAAATTCCTAAATTCAATCCAAAATTTTGGGACTCAAATTTACGCATCTCATGGCCTTCTAAGAAAATTCCAAGCCATTACATACCTTTAGGCTCGAATAACACAAGTAGGAAAATTTCAATTCTTGAAGTTCAAGAAATGCTAAGATATCGTACTCACGCTGTAGCCTCCGTCACGTAGTCCAACTTTGCCTTCTGTTCCGACAAAAATCTACGGTCCGATTTCCGTAAATCTGAGAAAGAAATAAAGAGAAGAAAAATAAAATAAAAATCTCTTTCCCTCTCTCTCATTCTCATCCGTCTCCCTCTGTCCGTTTTTACTTTTGACTTTATCATTTTTTTTTTAATTACTATTTGGATACATAACTTATATTACCTCATCTGTGTCCGTTCTCGTCTCCGAAACTTTATTTCTTTTCGGGCCTAAATTAAAATAAATGAACTTTAACTCAAGCCATTTTCTGACTTCCGAGATTTTTGTAAAATCTCGCCCCCGTCACTAGCGCATTTATCACCCGTAAAATCCCGTGGAAGCTTCTTCCGTCCGTCTCGTAATTCGACAAAACTTTCGTCACTAGATCATGAGATGAATTCTAACGACGTTGTACCGCTTCAAGTATCCGAGATCTACAGAATTTCAGGCTTCAACCATTGTGACAATTTATTATTATTATACATATCCTTTGAAATCCATAATTTGTATCTCTCTACATTTCTCCACTTTCCTTAATTACAAAAGTGCCACAATGCTTTGAAAACTTTATAATTTCATCCTCAAAACAACTTTCAAAAATACTACTATGACACTCAAATAATTAAGAGTCTCACAAGTACATACGAATCTCTACCTGCTACACATACCGTACACCCTCTTGGGACTGGGCGTTACATATGGACACTCAATTCCCATGGTTTTCTGAAGACCCTAGAAATGCTCAATTGAGGCTTGCAACAGATGGTTTCAACCCATTTGGAACCATGAGTATTAGTTATAGAATGTATTCGTCAGATAGTACCATATTATATGCCACCATGGAGAGCGTATGAAGGAAATGTTTTTTAATTTGTCATAGCTGATTCCAGGACCACAAGCCCTAAGCAAAGATATTGATGTGTATCTACGTCCATTAATAGAGGAGTTGAAAGAGTTGTGGCAAGAAGGTGTTCAAACATTTGACGTGTCAACTAGTGAAAATTTTCGAATGCATGCTTGTGTTTTGTGGATAATAAATGACTTTCCTACTTATGGGAACTTATCAGGTTGGACCACAGAGGGATACAAGGCATGCCCTGTTTGTAATGAAGACACATCATCACTAGGTATTAGAAGTAAAATTTGTTACATAGGTCATCGAAGATTTTTACGCCTGCACTCATAGTCAAGTAAAGAGTAAGCATTTGATGGTAATTTCGGCGATCGACCACCCCCAAGGGTATTCGGGTGATGATATATTATTGCAAGCTTATGTCATCTTAAAGAACGAGCCCGTAAGCATCCAAATAATACTGAGAAAGCCAAAAGGATGTCGGGAGAACTAAATCGACAAAAAGAAGTATTTTCAATTAGAGTATCGGGTCAAAGTCAAATTAAGGCATATCGAATGCTTATGCATGTTGAGAAGAATGTGTGTGATAATATTTTGGGAACCTTGTTGAATATTGATGGAAAGACAAAAGATACAAATAAAGCCCGGTTGGATTTGGTGGATATGAATATAAGAAAAGAATTGCATCTACAAGTACAAGGGACCAAACTAGTAAAACAACGCATGCATGCTACACATTAACCGAAGATGAGAGGAAAGAGTTCTGTAAATTTATCAAATCAGTTAAATTTTCAGATGGTTATACTACAAATTTATCAAGAAATATTAGCATTGGTGATGGAGGAATCTCAGGTTTAAAAACTCATGATTGTCATGTTTTGTTACAGAAGTTACTTCCTATTGCTATTTGACCATATCTAAATAAGGATTTGTGTACAACATTAGCTGAGTTGTCTAGTTTTGTCCAAACATTATATGTGAGTGACTTGGAAAAGCTAGAACAAGGGATTATTTTAATCTTGTGTAAGCTTGAGAGGATATTCCCACCAACTTTCTTCGATGTCATGAGACAATTTAATGGTACATTTACCACAAGAGTAAAACTTGGTCGGGACCGCAGAATATCAAAGTGGATGTACCCATTTGAAAGGTAGATTTAAATTTTTTAAATTAATATATTCATACAACCACATTATGTACTGCATGAGTTTGATTCTTATTACAATTTTTATTTGTGAAACTTCTCGCGCATTAATCGAAAAATATGTGAGAAATAAAGCTCCTAGCCATAAGGTTCCACAAGTAGGCATACAGTGTAAATGAAGCTTTAACATTTTGTTCAATGTATCTTAGTGGAATTGAAACACGTTTTAATCGAGGTGAAAGGAATTAAGATAGATTTGAAAATCAAGGACAAGGATGTCTTTCCATATTCTCACAGCAAGCTCGACCAATTGGTGGTCGACAACATATCCAATATTCAAAGGAAGTGTTAGATAAAGCACACTAGTATATCATGAATAATTGTCATGAGTTGAGACCATACTTAGAGTAAGCTTTTTGCCTTAAATTTTTTAAAAAAAAAGTAATTTTATAGCCAATTACTTATTGTACTTTTGTTAATGTAGTGAACATGCAAAAGAATTGGACAAGATAAGCCTAGATGATTTAGAAAAACACCAGGAACAAGACTTCCCTAAGTGGTTTGCACATCGTGTAAGTTTAATTTGTGTAGTTTTCTTTGTACATTCAATGAAGAAAACAATAAATATAATCTTATTCCGTGGTATAAACTATATATAATGATTTATATTCATATTGTAGATGAAAGTCTTATGCTCCGCAATCACTTGAAGCAACTAATGAATCAGGACCACAACATGTGGACCCGGGATAATCAAGTCCACACATACACCGGGTACAGCACGGAGTTCGCCCCATGTAAAAGATCGATGATCGGCCATATGACCCAAAATAGTGGCATATGTGTTTCTAGGGAGCATGATGATGAAGAGGTTAATTTTTATGGTGTCCTATCAAATGTGGTTGTTTTGAACTACATTTTAGGATATAAGGTTATTCTCTTCAAGTGTTCATGGTTTGATACAAACCAAAAAAATAAGAAAATAAAACATAATCATAATTTTACCACTATACAAGTCAATTCCACATGGTACGACAATGATCCTTCTATACTGGCTGCACAAGCACAACAAGTATTCTACCTAGATGACTACAAAAATGGTCCTAATTGGAAAGTTTTACAAAAGTAAATTATAGAAATATGTGGGATGTACCTAAATGATTCTGTATAGAAGTGGGTAAAGAGGTGGGAGGTGGTGCGGATGATGAAGCCGCACCAAGATAATGAGTTCATGACCTGAATTGGTTTATTGAGAAGATGATGATCCGTTTACAATGACTTGATCGCTTAGGATTTGATCCAAAGGTTGTTAATGATAATGCTTTGAGCTTGGAGACTATGAATGACTATGATGATGACTTCATATATGATGATTTTGAAGTAGAAAATGAGACACTTCATGATTATTCTAATGAAGAAGAGTTATCAAGTGATAATGAAAGCGAAAATGATTAAAAAATCTTGTAAGTTTAATACATATCTTTAAATTTAGTTTGTTATTTATGTTATTATGTGTCAAAGAATAAAATTTAGTTTATTACACATCTTTAAATTTTTGTTATTTAATAAAATTTACTTATATTATTCATTGACTACAGATGGCTCCCGGACATAAAAGGTCAAATTCTCATTTGACTTCTTCACCTATAGTGGTAATCACAACACCTCCTTTGATTAATACTTCAGCTCCCACATTTGATGAGGATACTAACAATAGTAAGAGATTTCATACACTTATAAATTCTAACTATTATAATTTTGCAAGGTGTTTTAGTTATGTCATTTAATGTTTATACAATATTTGTTACTTTGTTCATGTATTTGCATGTCATGGTTGAAAATGTTGCATTTTATTTTAAGGTTCTAGATTCTAATCAAATAAGAATTCCATGGCAGCACCAAATGAAAGAAATGTTAGAGGGAAAATTAGAGGAGTCACTTTGGACCGACTTATTGAAGTTAATGGAGGCAAACCCCTTCCTATCACACTTAAGGCATCAGATGGGAAGCAAACTGGAAAATACAGTGAGAAATTGTCAAATGAAATTGGACTAACAATAAGACAACATGCACCTATAAAAGTGGAAAAATGGAAGCAAATGCCTCAATTTGAGATCAATGCAATGCTTGATCAAATCAAGGTAAAATTGTAGTTTATGTGTGTATGTGTGTAATTAATTATTACTTGTCTCCTTAATTTATATTATATGTGGACTTTCCTTTATTGGTTTTGAAGGATAAATTTGCCCTCGATTTAACACAAGATCATGTCAAGAGAAGTTTAGAAAAACAACTAGCTGATCGATTTAGGAATTGGAGGTGTGACATGCATAAGCATTTTAAGAAGTTTGAAACTGGTGAAGAGGCTAAGCGTCACACTCATGAGTCTATGTCAAATCAAGAGGATTGGGATTATCTTTGTGATATATTTGCTAGTGAAAAATATAAGGTAAATTTTGTAATGGATAATTATTCATTGATGTTTCTTACTAAATATTTTGCTACTTATATTTACATAATTTTTTAATATTGAGTGCTATTTCAGCATCGTTCAACTATCAATTCAACAAATAGATCAAAGATGTCTTTCCACCATCGAGGAGGGTCTCGTTCATTTCTCCAACATAGTCTACAATGGGTAAAATATGAAACTAAGGTTATTTAATTACTTTGAATTATTTATATGAACTTGTATCTTACTCAATATAAAGGTATGATATTTTACAGTTAATAGAGCATGAGAAAATGGTTGGTCAAATTGAACTATTTAAAGTGGTTCATTGAGTAGTAAAGATGGATGGACAAATCAAGAGAAGGAAACTATTATGTAAGTTTTATTTAGCTTAGAGATTCTAAAAATTTTGTTGTCATAACTTTCTATGGTAAAACAAGTTTACAATAATGAAACAATGTGGAAGTGTCACCATGACTATTTGTTTATTAGCAATGTGGTAACATGTTTAGACCTTTTATTAGCATCACTCATACATTGAAAGTTCGATTTACCTATTGGTCGTTTGAAATTTCAACATTAGTAGATTGAGTCATGGTAGGTAAATTTTGACAAATGCATAAAAGAAAAAGGATACCATGCAAAATTTTCTACACTTATTGGTTGATGATTTTGAAGTATCATCATTTTATTATGTGTACTCTGTTCTTGTTTAATTTAATATTATTTCCTATGTGATGACAAGTTTAGATATTTTCTTAGATAGTCAAACTAAAAATAATTAAACTAGCATATTAAGTTATTTTTTATTTCTTATTTTTGTATTCATAGGAGAAGATATTAGAGCTCTTACACCACCAAAGAGCGTAGGAGCTACACATGACCGAGGCTTGAAATATGTGAGAATGTTTTAGGGCATTGATCAGGAAATATGCTAACGAAATGTATAATTTTAGTGACAAAATATTTTATTACTAAAAGCCCATTTTCTTGTAGTGACAATAGAAGCCCACCCTAAGTAGGTTTTGAATTTGTTTTTGTATATGTAAATGTAGAGTTTTGTAATAGTGAAATTGTATAAGAACAAGTAAATGAGACTCGGATATATGTACAGAATATTATGAACACCACTACGGTGGTTGTTTTACATGTATATGTTATAAGTTTTATTTATTTATGAAATATATATAAATCAGCCCACCAATGACATAAAAATAGGTTGTGTCCCACCCGTGTCGCCATCCCCACTCTTGCCTAAAGTGGGATAAGGCGCCACACAAACCATGAAGGCTTAGGGTCAAAGTAGACAAGACTATACCAATGTGGATAGGGAATGGTTGATAAGATTCCCAACAAGTGGTATTAGAGCCAGGCTTAAGCTTAATTGTGTGAGTGGAAGTTGAACAAAATGGAATGATGAGCCCATGGCAGGTGGTGCTTCATGTAAGGTGTGTGCCTGAATGTAGTGAAAGACAAGGAAATCCTAGTTTAAGAGGAGACGCGGTGAAACTTTTTTCGAGGGGAGAATTGTTGGGTGTGCACTTAAAGTCCTATAATGTCCCACATCGGTTACGAATGGGAAGACTTATGAGTATATAAGTATGAATAATATCCAATTAGTATGAAGCCTTTTGGGGAAAAAGCTTAAAAACAAAACCATGAGGGCTTAGGCCCAAAATTGATAATATCATACTAATGTGGATATGAATGAGTCCATAAGGTTCCCAACAAGTGGTATTAGAGTCGTGTTTAGGCTTAACCTTGTGGGTATATGTCGAATAAAATGGTATGGACATTTTTGCTCAAGTATTTTCATCATATCAACATACTAACAAAAGACACAATTTCAGACAAAAATGCACTTGTGGATATAATTATAATGTGGCGGATATGACAAAATGTCCAAGTGAGATTTAGGGGGGGTTTGTTTTTTTTTACTGAATGTTGAATATAACTTTTATTTGGTTGGATGCTAAATAAGACTTAATAGTATTAAGTATGAAGTTGTTTGTTTTTTTAATATTGTATTTTTATTACGTATTAAGTTGTTTGTTTTTTATATGCTTAAAATTAGCATCTTAATTATATCAAGAAAGCAATTTGTTTAACTTTATTCTATGATAAAATGAAAAAATATTTTATACAAATATATGTATAACATCTAACATATTAATAAAAAAATTAAAATTTTATTATGATAATACAAAAATGTATTATTATTATTGTTAAAAAATAATTATTATATTTATCTATTTTATATAATTAAAATAGAATATATAAAATTAATAATTAAAAAAAATAGATTGTTCTTTTAAAAATCATGATTGATCTTTAAAAATATTTGTTGTGGATTTTAAAGATTTTAGAATATTTTGGGAAAATTTTAAAATATAGCTTTTTGCTTTTAAAATATGACTTTTTCTGAATAGAAAAAAACAAAATATTTTGATTTTTTCTATTCAAAAGAAAATTTTAAAAATTCATAAATAAGTTATGTCAAAATTAAAAAAACAAACGATCTAAATTCTGAAAGCAATTTGCTTTCAGAAAAAGCCAAAAAAACAAACGCTCCTTTAGTTATCATGTGGAGATTTATGTTTACACTTTCAACAGTATTTTTGTCTGAAATGGTGACATTTTCAATGTTAGTTTTGTAAAATGTCATTCTTGCAAATATTTTTTAGATTCGTCCCTTTTAATCCAATTTCTTTTATTTTTAAGGAAAAAAAAGGTTATAAAATTCAAAGTGATTGCGACATAATCACTATCCAATAACACTTTTCGAATTTTACTAAATAGCCATGATCACCAAGGTCAATTATACACTAAGATGGGAAAGCACATAAACAACATAGATTGACAACTAAACACTTTGTTATAATGTAATAAATTGTCTCCATTGGAATTTTCTTCCCTGAATGGTCTTGCCTTTTTAAACTTTGAACGCTCTATCAACTGAGCTAGACATATGGGCAACAGAGAAGGCATTATTAATTCTAATATACATGCATGCCTAGTGAGGCATATTATTAATCCATGATCTTCCTAATTTACAAAAGGGAATATCACTCCAAGAGGGGCCATCTAGAGCGGGAGACCTTCTTCCAAGATGGTCTGTTACTAATATCATCCCACCATGCCTTGACATGTTTCCTCTCCTCAATCAAATACATCTTCCCCATATCAGCCAAGTACTTTGTGAATGGAAGGTGGCTAAGATCAACAAGGCCGAAGAAATTCCTGCCGTGTACTGCCTGACACCCTCTTAATAGATGCTCCAAACCTTCCTTAGTTTTTCACTCTCTTCGATGGCTTTCTCATCCGAGGGAGCTGCCTTTTGGGCAGCAAACGTGATTCATGACTAAATCGGCCGATCAGAGGCGGTAGTCAGGCTTCCAACCTGCCATCGCTCCACGTACTTCTCTATCGACTTCCCCCAAGATCAGCTCCTGAGACTTATACTTCAAAGATAGTACCTTATGACGTCGTGGATTCAAAATCAGGCCTGGTCATCTTTATACATCAATGATTTTACATGGTGGCAAAGAGGTTTTATTACTCACAATCAGAATGGGGAAAATGATATATAAATTAAAACTCCATCAAGACAGTTTTATATAAAGAAAAGGCTTTTCTAGGTATGGAATATGTTGGAAGTCCCACATCGGCTAGACACAATCCAATAGAAGTGAATATACCGGAGGAACCTTCCTCCTGCTTTAAGGCCTTTTAATGAGAGGTCCAGGTATCCAGATCACGGTGGAGGAGGTTCCACACTTACCATCATCTGGAAGGACTGGAAAAAAGTGAGGGAGAGTGTTAGAAGTCCCACATCGACTAGACATGGTCCAATTGAAGTGAATATATACGAAAGAACCTTTCTCTCATTATAAGGCCTTTAATGGGAGTCGGTGAAAGAGGTTCCCAAAAATATTAATATGGTATCATAGCTAGTCAAGTGTCCGTGATCACTAAGGGATAAGCTCCAAACTTATCATCCTCTGAAAAGAAAGGAAAAAAGAAAAAGAAAAAAACCCAACCTTCCCGTGAGAGAGAGTATTGGAAGTCCCACATCAGCTGGATATGGTCCAATCGAAGTATAGCATATCGGTTGAACCTTCGATAGATCCGAAGATCTGACCCAGTGCATTGCCGACCAGACTGGATTCGTAGATCGTTGGTCACGTGCTATTGGGTCGTAGATCCGACCTATGTAGATTGCTGGTCGGTGGCTGATCTAAGTCTAGTCGATTTTGGATCCGCAAATCTACATAGGTAATTTTATTTAATATTGAATTTTTAGATACAACAGATGTTTAATCATATTGCTAGATCCATGCTTCCGCTGCAGCTTTTCCTTCAATTATATCGTGAGCATGCTATGATTAGATATGTGTATCTGTAGTATTCAATAATGCATGTAATTTGATGTCGATTTAGTATATGGCACCTAGGTTCTATTTCATGTTAGATCGCATGATTAGATCTGCACTTTATGATTTTTGTTCATGAACGGATGTATTATTTTAATGGTTTCGCTCAGATCCATGGTAGATTTTGACATATTAATTTTTCAGGGTTTGTACGTGAAATGGTCATAAGATCGTTTCTTCCGGGTTTTATTTATTATTTACATTTTTTTAATTAAAAATAGTTGTAATTTTAAATTTCAACTCAGAATCAGACACCCTTCATTATTTGGAAAGCCTGGAGAAGATCTGGACACCATCTCGTAACGTGACCACCGCGAAACGTTAGAGGAGGAGGAGACTGGCCGGACGGATCGGCAAGGCCCGAGAAACGTCAAGCCACGCGCCTGTCGCCGCTGAAGCTTCGCGCGGCCTCACTGGCCGATAGTCTGGGCGCAGGGCGCGTGGCGAGTCGCTTTTGCGTTTACTCCTGGCGTACCGGCCTGCCGTGCGGGTGGTTCTTCCCGACCGGCTTTTGATTCGTGGACTACGGACCTACTACCCTTCAAATTAGAACATGTTGTGGTTTTAGGTTTTAATTTATTTTAGTTTCTGCCTTAGCGCCAGAACTAAAATAATTGGGGCCTAAGAACTTGTATATTTTGTAATAGGCCCAATTTAATTTTTTGTGAAAACCATGGATTAGGTTATTTAATTAATGCTTTTGTGAATGGTTTAAATTATATGCTTATAACATGTTTTATGTGATAACATGCCATATAGAATAGGTGGGTGCCATATAAATTTGCATCAATGATAATTACATGTGCATAATAATTATGATTCTATTATCTAGTTTAATAATTATTATGGAAAAATTATTTTATTTTTGAAATAATTTTAGAAAATCCCTATTATTTAAAAATATTGAATGGTGAAGGTTTTAATTAATTTAATTAATTTTAAACCTAAGGGTTCCATTGTGGGTCTAATAATAAATGATCATGTGATGCCCCAAATCTGATAAACATGGTTGGATTTTATCGATTAGACCTCAATTAGTTTCAAATTTTAATAAGATTGATCTACCAACGTCTAAGTAATCTCGATATTAAAGATAATTTTGAAATTAAAACAATGGTTAAAAACATTCAAACTTAATTTAATTATTACCCTCCCAACGAGGCTATGATATTTTTATTAAGTGTCCAAAGTTTTGAAACAATTAGAGGAAATGATTATGTATTATCTAGGAAAGTTCTCTGTCGTAAGAAGGCGGATTTAAGTAGTCCATTGCGGACTCCCCATCTTTCCCGAACCAACTTAGTAGGATACTAATCATTTCATGATCAAATTTAGTTTGTTATAAATATCTTGCCCAACGAAGTGTTTATAATGAAACTAAATAATTGCTTACAATAAAACGTAAAATAGTTTTGGATTAACTAAATTTTAAGATTATGTTTATTGTAAGATATTACGTTTAATACTAGTGTATTTCAGAAAAATGGCATCATTTAACCCACTTAATGATTTTGAGTCAAAGCCTATGGATGGAAATAATTATGAATGGAAAACCAACCTCAGACATTGTTCCTCGATTTTGAAAAATCTAAGTTTGTCCTAACCACACCAAAGCCCAATGAGCCCGTTAGCTAAATGGTCCACCAAGTCAGAAAAGACTATGAGAACTGGGACAAGGCAAATATATCAGTTCGCTGCTATATTCTTGCCAGTGTTGCTAGTCATTTGAAAGGACAGATATCTCATCTCGAGAGTGGAGCAGAAATGATCCAGACTCTCGATAAGATGTTTGCACAATCAACAAGTTCTTTTAAGGCAAATGCGCTAGGCTATACGAACACTAGAATGACTGGGGAAGTGTGAGGATCATTGTCTCAAAATGATGTCACATCTCAACTGTCAAGTGTTGTGATGAAGATGGAGCAAAGGTCCCAAATTGATTTCATACTAATCCCTTACCCGATCGCTTTACCGCCTTAAAGTTAATTATAATAGCGAACAAGATGGATCTTAACTCCTACAGAGTCGATGCATGAACTTGAAAGTGCCGGAAGGGCTTCGGAAAGTCAGGCGGTTCATATGACCGGAGGGTTCTACTCTTCAAGCCCAAAGGGAAACCTAAGGGTGGGAAAAGAATAAGAACAAGCGTATGGGTCGTGCACTGCCACTACAAAACCACCACATAGAATAGAAGCCGAAAGGCAAGTGCTTCAAGCACGGTATGGGTCACCGAAGCACTGCCCCCGCATTGCCAAAAGCAGGTATGGGTAATCGAAATGGTTGAAGCTTGTTTAGTGGAGAATTATAATGATAAATGGATCATTGATTCAGAGCCACTAACCATGTCCGTTACTCTTTGCGCCGTTCGCATAAACCAGCTCGGGCCGACAGAACGTAGGTTTTCAGGCTTGGAAATGGAGAACATGTCCCTCCTGCTAGTGCCATTAGACAAGAGAATTATTTTTCAATAATGATAGGACTTTTATGTTTAGTAGACTGCTTTATATGTAATGGATTTTAAAAGGAATTTAATTTCTTAGTTGTTTATTCAACAAGGTTTAACATGGAATTTAATTCCTTTATTACAATAAGAAGTTCAACTTCGCTTATTTGTGTTCTGGATTTGATAGATGGTCTTTATTATTTAAGTCCTATGTCCTATGATGTTTTAATTACTGAAATTGTTGATAAGCATGATCACCTAGCCAAGAAAAGGAAAGTTTCAAATGAAATGCACTCTTGCATTGCGATTAGGGTCATATTAACTCATTAGACCATGGTTTGCAAAAGTGGATCTTAACTTCCTAGACTTTGAACCTATACCAAGATGTGAATCATTGGAAGGTAAATGACCAAAAGGCCCTTTAAAGCCAAAGGATATCAAGAACCAAAACCGAATCGGGTGTATCGATGTAAAAGGACCAATAAATGTCCGTCAAAGGAGGGAGATGAGTATTTTGTCACCTTGATGTATGACTACCTCAAGATATGGATATATTTACCCATCGCGCCAAAAGTCCGAAACTTACCTCAAATTTCGAGTATAAGGCCGAGGCAGAAAAGCAATTAGACTCCATATCAAAGAGCTTCACCGACCGAGGTGGTGAATACCTATCCTGAGAGTTTAAGTCTTTACTTTGATCTCAAGAGGATAGTTTCACAACTATCAAAGACCTGGAACACCCCAAAGAAATGGAGTTTAAAGAAGAAATAGAACTCTTCAGATATGGTGAGGTCAATGCTTATTATTCATCTCTACCTATATCACAGATGCCAGAAACCGCAATGCATCTTCCTGACCTTGGGGCCCTTCTAAAACTGCTCCTAAGACACCTACGCACCAGGAAAGGGCTGCCTTAGTTTAAGCCATATCCTAATATGGGGTGCCTCGCACATGTCTTAAGAAAGGATCCAAATAAGTTGAATCAAGGCATGAGGTTTGCAGGCCATGTTTGTCACAATTCATGAAACGAGAGGGATTCATGAGAAGTCCTTCGATAAAAAGGTTATCATGGAGTACTCACGCGCAACTTTTTGAGGAAGACTATATAAGCAATTTCAAACCCAAGAGTAAAATACTTTGAGGAGTTTGACTCAAATTTCAAGAACAACCGAATCCACTGTCTGCTCTGAACACCATTCCTATGCATGTTCAAAGAGGGGAAAATGTACCCGAAGGTGAACAAGCATAGGTGGAACCAGTGGAACAAGATCCAATACATGTGGAACCAGAACCAGAAGAGCCAGTATAAGAGGAACTAGTACCTTTACAGGCTCAGAACAATGAACCACAACCAAAGGAGTCATTAGTGATAGAGTAAGGCTTTAAGCCCGCGAGATATGTCTGCTAGGCGAGTCTTACCAAGTTATTGCTATCGATAAAGTGAAGATGATCCCATCAATTACAAAGAAGCACCGAAGATGTGGATGTACGCGAGTGGGCAAAAGCCATGGACCGTGAAATGGAATCTATGTATTCCATCTGGCCCGGTCTTCAGAGGCACCCAAAGGGTAAAACCAATAGGTGTAAGGATTTACAAGAGAAAAGAGATCGACGGGAAGGTGGAAACCTTCAGCTAGATTGGTGGCAAAAGGCTATACCCAAAAAGAGGGGATAGATTATGAAGAAACCTTTCACACAAGAGCTTTCTGCTAAATCTATCCTATTCTTTTAGTCGGTAAATGCTTAGTCTCGATTACGAGATTTAACTTGACCTTTTAAATGCGTGATTTAAATGAGGACGCATCTACATGCGACAACCGAGAAAGGGTTCAAAGCTGAGGCAAAGAACACATGGTATCTGAGTTAGAAGGTCCATTTATGGACTTAATGACTTATCGGATCATGGAACATCGAGGTTTGATCAGGCCATTACTTCTTTTGGTTTTAGAAAAACTACTGATGAACTATCCATGTTTTGCAAATCAACTTATGGGTAGTTTTCTAGTCATATGTAGATGTTTATATTAAACAATGATGTTCAGTGTCAGGTGTAAAGATTAGTTTGCATGATTTGTCTGAAGGGCTGGAAAGCTAACTATATTCTTGGAGATCAAACTTATACGAGAATGGAAGAATAAGTTGTTGGCACTATCTCAAGCCTCTTATATTGATAAAATTCTTGTCGGGTTTAACATGGAAAAGAAAATTCCAAAAGGGGATCATACCCTTTAGACATGGAAATTCATCTTTCTAAGGAGCAATCACCAAAAGCTCTGACGAGAAGAAGCGTATGAGTAGGATACCTTATGCCTCGGGCGTAAGGTAGTCTCATGTATGCCATGTTATGTACCGGGCGGATATACGTATGCGTGGGAGTTGTAGTGGGTATCATCTGATCCGGTGAAGACAACGGATTGCGATAAGCATATCTTAAGTATCCTAAGGAGAGCAATTATATGCTAGTATATTCAGTGGGAGTTTAGAACCATTGGTTTTCTGAGACTCGAACTTCGAGGATATTGACTGAGGAAATCTACCTCTGGTTATGTGTTTACACTATATGGTGGAGTATGTGTTGGAGGGTAATGTGACGTGTGTAGCGAGATTCACCTGAAGAAGGCCGAATAATATTCTTTATACAGGCGACTAAGGAAATTGTGTGGTGAAGAAGTTCATTATGGATCTTCGGTGATACCCAGTCTTGGTCGACCCATTACCCCTTCTTGTGTGACAACGGTGGAAATGCCTTACAGTCAAGAACCAAAGAATCACAAGAAACAAAAACACATTGAGAGGAAGTACCACTTGTTCAGGGAACATCATTGAGCGAGGAGACACGGTGGATTACCAAAATAAGCGTCGGAGGAAAACCTAGGACCCGATCACAAAGGCTCTACATTCAAGTTTTGAAAGACATGTAGATTCTATGGGTGTTAGGAGATTACGGACATTTTAGGACTAGTGGGAGTTTTTTATTTGAGCTTTTGTAGCAAGACAAATAAAATTATTGTATTTTTACGTGTTAATAAAATTTCAATGAGGTATTAATTTCACCTTGTGCACTAAGTATTTTTCGTATTAAGGTCCGAGATTAATTATGCGGTATGGTCATATGGATACGTCCATGGAAGGTATGATCATAAGTTCATAACGACTAATGAATAAGATCACGATTATTGAATAAAGTTGGGTAGCTTTATTTAAGCGCAATATTTTATATAAATGCGTCTTGGTTATTATAAAATATTGGTGGTGCTCATTTGCATTGATAGGATCAAAAGAAAGATTTGATTAAAGTTAAATTTACGTGAAAGGGAGATTAAATCTCAAGTGATATTTGATTATTATTTTTCTCTCAATCCTGGTCAGATCCAACTAGACTTCTAGATCGACCACCCGGCCGGCAATCTACAGTCGAGATCTCGGCAGCGACGCGCAACCAGCGATCTACAGATCAATCTCTGGTCGTGTCTGCTTGATCAGATCTTCGGATCCCCATCCTCGGGGTGGTATGGATGTGTGTGGGCACAATGAATCGGGCAGTAGGCTGAATCTTAGAACACTTAAGAGAAAAAAAACCGAAGAATAGAAAAATTCTTTCTTTTCTCTTGTTACGTATTCTCAAAAAATGTATGAAAAAAAAAACTCAAGAAAACCTTAAAACCCATTACACATCCAAGGAATAGCGTTCATATAATAAATTATATTTATTATAAAAAACCGTTCATATAAATTATATTTATTATAAAAAACCGTTCATATAATAAATTATATTTATTATAAATAACAAATTCATATAATAAATTATATTTATTATAAATTTATAATTTATACATATATTTGAGAATACTGAAATTGGGACCAGGCACATATTGCTAACAATCTCTACTTATGTAGTATATTGGCGTAAACGAAACCATGTAACTCGACTTTTGTGTTCTATAGTTCCATTGCGATATGAGCTCCGCCACTTTCCTGAGCACTTTGGGGATCCAACGGCTATTATTAATTAAGGCTCCTTATAATTGAAAAGCAATTATCTAATCCGGTGCCACTCCACTAAAGGCCCAGAGTTGAACTCCAAAATTAATAATATTGATATATATATTAATTTCCTCCATTGTAAAATATCGATAATTAATTGATTATATTTTGTCATCAATTAATTGTGCAATCTCTTGATTTACCCAGTTTCTCCCAATGGATCAAATGCAGCGACAGTGACTTTATTACATCCAAGTACGAAACATATCGAGGATATTTCATACATTTCCATTTTTGTTTATTTCATAAATACGGTAATTAAACAATCACGTTCCCAAATCATCTAGGTATTGAGCGTCCAAAATAGGCCTCACATATTGACAATTCAAAGACCGATAGTATTCAATTACCTGATATTTAAAATAAACTCGAGTTGAGGAGAAAAATAATAATCAAATATCACTTGAGATTTAATTCCTTTCCTGAAATTTAACTTTAATCAAATCTCTTTGATGTCAATGCAAACATAATGCACCAATATTTTATAATAACCAAGGCTGGATTATTTCATAAAATATTGAGTCTAAATAAAGCGTCAACTTTATTCAATAAGCGTGATCTTATTCATTAATTATGAGAACTATGATCATGTCTTCCATGGACGTATCCATATGACCATATCTTTGCATAATTAATCACGGACCTTAATACGAAAAATACTGGTGTGCGAGGTGAAATTAATACCTCATTGAAATTTATTAACACAGAAAAAATACAATAATTTTATTTGTCTTGCTTCTGGCTGAATAAAAAAACTCCCACTAGTCACTAAATAAATTACGGTAATCTCAACACCCATAGAATCTACATGTCTTTGGCTTGAGCAGTGAGATGTGAGGTCCATGGTTTTCCCTCTGACGCTATTTTGAAGTAACCTTGTGTCTCCTTTCGATGATGTCTCGGATCAAGTGGTACTTCCTCTCAATGTGTTTTGTTTCTTGTGACACCTTAGTTTGCTTTGGAGTACATCTTCTGGCTTCACTTGTTGTCCGCAGTAAAGGGTAATCGTGTGCTTGGGTATCACGAAGATCCATAATGAACTTCTTGACCACCACGGCTTCATAGGCGCCTCGAAGCGGCAAACATATTAATACGTGGTGGAATGCCTTTACACACGTCATTTAATACTCCTCAATGACAACTCCACCGTATAGTGTAAACATAACGGTAGATTTCCTTGAGTGATATCCTTAGGTACGATGCAGTAAGAGCCAATGGTTTCTAAACTCCCAACTTTGGAATATACTAGCATATAATCTCTTGTTCTCCTTAGATGCTTAAGTATATGCTTCTTTGCCGATCCGGTGTTCTTCCAGGGATGATTGATGGAAGCACAGCTCATTTGCATAACTTGGATATACGGCGCAGTGCATGCACATGGACTACCTCCCGAGAATGGGTATCCTACTCATACGTTCTTTGCTTTCGGGAGTTTTTGGTGATTGCTCCTTGAAGATGAATTCCATGTCCTAAGGGGTAAGGATCCTTTTGGAATTTTCCATCTGCCTGAATGAGAATTTTATCTAAAGTAGTGCCCCGGCAACTTATTCTTAGGTCTAAGTTTGATTCCAAGAATAGTTGGCTTCTCCCATTTTTGACCTTGCTTGTTGTCGTTTAGATTAACAATATGTCTACGTAAGAAAAACTACCTTACGTGCTTGGATTCTTTTGTAAACACAAGGCATCGGGCTTTTCTCAAAACGAAAAGTAATGGCACGATCAAACCTGATGTTCCGTCTGGATGCTTGCTTAAGTCATAAATGGACCTTTGCAACTTGCATACCATGTGTTCTTTGCCTTTAGCTTTGAACCCATCTGGTTGCTGCATGTAGATGTCCTCATTTAAATTGCCATTTAAAATTTGTTTTGGCGTCCATGCGCGAATCTAGAGACTGGCGACTCTGACTAAAAGAATCGGATAGATTTAGCATGAGCTACTTGGCGAAAAGGTTTCTTCATAATCTATCCCCTCTTTTGGGTATAGCCTTTTGCCGCAATCTAGCTTTGAGTTTCCACCTTCCCATCGATCTCTTTTTCTCTTGTAAATCCACTTACACCCTATTAGTTTACCCCTTTGGGTGCCTCTACAAGAGACAGGGTTGGGTGGAATACATAGATTCCATTTCCGCGGTCGTAGCTTTGCCACTCTGGCCCATCCACATCTTCCGGTGCTTCTTTGTAATTGATGGGATCATCTTCGCATCGATATGATAACTTGGTAAGACTCGCTGGCAAGACATATCTCGCGAGGGCTTAGCCTTGCTCATCACTACGTGACTCCAGTTTGTGGTTCGTGTTACGAGCACGTAAAGATCTTGGTTCCTCTTGTCTTGGCTCATACAGTTCTGGTTCCACATGTATTGGATCTTGTTCCTTTGGTTCCTGTCTTGTTCACCTTCGAATTTACATTTTCCTATTTTGAACATACGTAGGAATCGGGTGGTATTAAATAATATGATTAAACATGCATTGTATCTAAAATTCAATATTAAATAAAATTACCTATGTAGATTTGCGGATCCGTCGGCTAGACTTCTAGATCGACCCACTAGCGACCAATCTGCACCGTCGGATCTGACCCAGCGACCTGCGACCAACGATCTACCGTCGATCTGGTCGACCAATGCGCGCGTCCGATCTTCGGATCATCTCGGTGGTATGGATGTGTGTGAAGCGCGATGAATCGAGCGATAGGCTGAATCTTAGAACACTTAGAGAAAAAAACCAAAGAATGAAAATTCTTTCTTTACTCTTGTTACTGTATTCTCAAATGTATGAAAAAAAACTTCGAAAAGAAAACCTTAAAACCCATTACATCAAGGAATAGCTTTGTTCATATAATAAATTATATTTATTAAACCGTTCATATAATAAATTATATTTATTATAAAAAAGATTCATATAATAGAATTATATTTATTACTAAATTTATAATTTATACATATATTTGAGAATACTAGAGAGTGGGACGAGCACGCTAGTACTAACAATCTCCCACTTGCTCTTAGTACAAACTTGAGCATAAGCCCCGAAACCATGTAGCTTCGACTTTTGTGTTCTATGGTTCCATTGCGTGTAGGCTCAGCCACTTTCCACTGACTGGCACGGGGATCCAACGGCTATTATTAGTGGGCTCCTTATAATTGAAAGAGCGATTATCTGTCCAGGTGCCACTCACTTTAAAGGCAGAGTTGAACTCAGAATTAATAATATTGATATATATTAATTTCCTCCATTGTAAAATATTCGATAATTAATTGATTATATTTGTCATCAATTAATTATTTTAATCTCTTGATTTAAGCAGTTTCTCTAATGGATCAAATGCAGCGCCGGTGACTTCATTACATCAATGCAAAAACATATCAAGAGGATATTTCATAATTTCCATTTTTGTTTATTTCATAAATCTTGGTAATTAAACAATCACGTTCCCAAAATCATCTAGGTATTGGCCGTCAAAATAGGCCTCGCATATTGACAATTCAAGACCGATAATTATTGATTACCTATTTAAAATAAACTCGGGATTGAGAGAAAAATAATCAAATATCACTTGAGATTTAATTCCTTTCCACAGAAATTTAACTTTAATCAAATCTTTCTTTGATCCTATCAATGCAAATATAATGCCTTTGATATTTTATAACGAAATGATTATTTCATAAAATATTAGGTCTAAATAAAGCGTCGACTTTATTCAATAAGCGTGATCTTATTCATTAATTATGAGAACTTATGATCATGTCTTCCATGGGCCCGTATCCATATGACCATATCTTTGCATAATTAATCTACGGACCTTATCTGAATACTAGTGTGCCTGAGGTGAAATTAATACCTCATTGAAATTTTATTAACACAGAAAAATACAATAATTTTGTTATCTGCTTTACAGCTCAAATAAAAAAATACACTAGTCCTAAAATAGAATGCGGTAATCTCCTAACACCCATAGAATCTACATGTCTTTCGAAAACTTGAGCGGTAGAGCCTTTGGTAGATGGGTCAGCTAGGTTTTTCCTCGTATTTTGGTAACCCCTTTATGTCTCCTCGCTCGATGATGTCTCGGATCAGTGGTACTTCCTCTCGATGTGTTTTGTTTTCTTGTGATACCTTGGCTGCTTTGGAGCGTACTTTCTGGCCCCAGCATTGTCCGCAGTAAAGGGTAATAGGCCGACACCTTGCTGGGTATCACGAAGATCCATAATGAACTTCTTGACCACACGGCTTCATAGGCGCACCGAGCCGACAACATATTATTACGTGGTGGAATGCGCTACACCGCGTCATTTAATACTCCTCAATGACGGCTCCACCATATAGATGATGTAAACCGCAACCCGGTAGATTTCCTTGAGTGTCGATATCCCCTTGGAAGTGCAGTGCGAGCTTGATGGTTTCTAAACTCCTTTGGAATATACTAGCATATAATCTCTTGTTCTCCTTAGATACTTAAGTATATGCTTTCTTTGCAATCAGTGTTCTTCTGGGATCGGTTGACTGGAAGCACAACCTCCCAACGCATATGAGATATACGGCACGGTACATAACATGGCATACATGGTACCTACAGTAGAGGCATAAGGTATCTGCTCATACGTTCTTTACGCTCGGGGAGTTTTTGGTGATTCTCCTTAGAAGATGAGATTCCATGTCTGAGGTAAGGATCCCCTTTTGGAATTTTATGTAAACGACAAGAATTTTTATCAATATAGAGGCTTGAGATAGTGCCAATGACTTATTCTTAGGTCGTATAGTTTGATTCCAAGAATATAGTTAGCTATACAGTCTTTCATATCAAGCTGTTTTTATCACGACCGATCTTACACTGACAACACTTGTTTGTGGTTTAGATTAATATGTCATCTACGTAAAGGACTAGAAAAACTACCTTACGTGGCAGTTCACACCATAAGCATCATAAAAGTTATAAAACTTCTGAAGGCAAGTAATCTTGATCATTTGTGACGATCAGTGATGATAGTTTTCTAGTCGCTCGTCGGGGCATGTGATGCTCGGCGCGACGAACAATGTGTCGATGTTATAAGCGATTGATATGGTTGGGAGAACCAACATGTTCTTGGAATCAAACATAAGTGAAGGAAAAATAAGTTGTTGTATCTCAACAAAATTGCAATGGGGACTAACATGTTTACTGAACATGAATATCTCTGAGGCTGTGCGCTCTGATAAGTCTGCTACTGCCTCGGCTGTAAACGCTGCCAGCTGCACGTATTATATGCGACGATATATTATGCGGAAGAAGCGACATCAATGCACCGATGGACACGTCGCGCTGTCGCTAGTATGCAAGAGGCAAAAGACACGCTCTTGTGTCCGTGGGAAAACCGTGGTTTACAGAGCTAGGCTTTTCCCGGATGCCAAACTGTCTACACTACAATTATGTGTTACACTGTATTGAGGCTGTACGGAAGATGCCGAGGCATGTAGCGAGTGAAGGCGGCGCTACGGCGTAGAAGCTGTGGCTGGCTGGCGAAAGATTCATTATGAATGCCGGTGATACCAGCCGACCTGCTGCTGTGTTTAACGATGAACACATCAACCTCCAAGGCAGGTATCTGAAAACTGCAGTTTCCGCGAAGAAAATAGTGGGCATCGAGCAACTTCATGATTTCAATTCCACAAAACATGAAAATAAATAACCCTAATCCATGGTTTTCTACACAAAAAGAGTAAAATTGGGCCCTGTACAAAATATCCTAGGTTCTTGAGCCCAATTATTTTAGTTACAAGGCATAAAGGCCCCAGCTAAATAAATTAAAACCTAAAACAACATGTTCTAATTTGAAGGGTAGTAGGTCGCCAGTCATGAATCAAAACCGTGGGGAAGAACCACCTTTGCCGACAGGCCCGGTAGTGGAGTAGCTGCCAAAGCGACTCATGCAGCCCCCTACGCGCCCAGACTATCGGCCAGTGAGGACCCCGGCGCCTTGAAACTTCCCACCGGCTTGTGGCGCGTGACGGCATTCTCGGGCACCGCCGATCCACGTCCAAGCGCGTCTCCTCCTCCTCTAACGTTTCACGGTGGTCACGTTACGAGATGGTGTCGGATCTTCTCAGGCTTTCAAATAATGAAGATTGTCTGATTTACGAGGTTGAAATTTAAAATTACAACTATTTTCTGTTTATTGTAAACAATTATTTGGTTTCCATTTATAAACACTTACGTTGGGCAAGATATTTATAACAAACTAAATTTGATCATGAAATGATTAGTATCCTCTGTGGTTCCCGGAAAGATGGGGAGTCCTGGCGGACTAAATCCCTTCTTAAACCAGAACTTTCCTAGATAATACCATAATCATTTCACTCTAATTGTTTCAAAACTTTGGGCACTTAATAAAAATATCATAGCCTGCGTTGGGGGTAATAATTAAATTAAGTTTGAATGTTTTGCAACCATTGTTTTAATTTCAAAATTATCTTTAATATCCAGATTCTTAGACGTTGACGATCAATCTTATTAAAATTTTGAAACTAATTGAGGTCTAATCCAATAAATCCAACCATGTTTATCATTGGGGCATCACATGATCATTTTATTATTAGACCCACAATGGAACCCATAGGTTTTAAAAATTAATTAAATTAGTGAAACCTTCACCATTCAATATTTTTAAATAATAGGGATTTTCTAAAATTATTTCAAAAAAAAATAAAATAATTTCGCTGTGTGTTTTTCCTTCACCTTCCTCCTACTATAAGGCCTTTTAGTGAGAGTTAAAAGGGGTTCTAAAAATATTAATAGATTACTGCTCAATTTAGAAATTCGGTGATAAGAAAATTTTAGAAGTGGGGTAACTGAAAATTAACCAAATAAGGTGTAGTCTCCATCTTGAATGACAGGAACGACTCCAAAGGTCTGCATTTTATGAGAGAAAGAGGCATAAATAGTCAACAATATGTACAAGAATAAGCAAATGAACGATACTTCTTCAATCATGAAGCTTTTGTTTGGATGGTTTTTTAACTTAAAAACTCACTTCGCCCATTAGATAGGGAAAGTTCTTGATATTATATACGTATGTGCTCCGAAAAGCAAAATTTAAAAGCTACGAGGGTCTCGCGGGTCGAAGTGGAATGGCTTGTCCCCATAAAATTGAGTGCTAACCATTAATTCTCATGTGGGGTTTGTTGAAGGCCTTGGATCCAAGGGCAAGGACAGTGAAAATCATTACAAAAGAGCTCAAAACAAAGCTTAAACAAAAAGAAACAGTTAGAACCTGCAGTTGAAATCAGGATCCTTATTCTGTCTTTGATGATATCCTGATGGGGACGGTCTCGGAATTCGACCTCTCCTTCTCAATGAGGCAAACCAGCACGCTTTGCTGAAACAGAAATCTGGGCCGTACAACTTCACCACCCACTGTTATTCTCTTGATTTATCTATCAAAAAAATCCAGTCAGATAATATTTGAGCAGCGTATCATTGAAAATGGAAGATGGAGAATCAAAGATAAGGTTCTCTCATACCTACTTTTTCACGAACAGTGGAACAACTTTTGAGAAGTTTGGGTTCATTTTGGATTCTTATATATAGGGCTTTTTCCTTGAATATTGATGAGTTAACACATCACATGAGAGAGGTGTGTACACCTTAACGTGGAGTCATAACAGCAGTTCCAGACAAATATTCATGCAGCTTGTAGATTAAAAAATATATATAGTAGATAAGCCCCAACGCCTGTAGGCTTTATGGATAAGAAGAGAACACAGGGAATGCCGGTTTGGCTTCTTCTAACAATGACAGAAATTTAGTTCCGAAGAGGCATATATTAATAGACTTAGAATGATACCCTAGTGGTATAAGATTTTATTAATTCAGAAGGAACATAATTAAGGGTAAGGGTTCGAATCCAACTAGTTATAAGTGAGAATTAATTTTTTTCCAAAAAAATTTTGAGAGGGGACATATGTCTCCCCGAGGTAAGGCTAATGTAAAACCCTAGGAAAAATCGATTTTTTTCTAAAAAATGGTAAAACAATAAATTATCTCTACAATATAAGTTGAAAATTTGAAAATTTTCTAGATCAGCTCGGATGATGAAACGGACAACACAGTTGGATTCGTCTTGTGAAATCTAGACTTAGGCAAATTTTGTTGAATTCCGAGATGATCGGGATTTCGCGTTTTTCGAGGCAACGGGGTCGAGTGAAGCATGGCATGATGACACATGCCATGTGACACACAACATGGTGACACTTGGCATAAATGAGGGCCAAGTGTCATGGTTAGAGGCATGCATGAGGAGGATGAGGTGGTGGCTAAGAGTGAGTGGTGACACATGGCATAGGACACATGCCGTGTGGTGACTATGGCATGATAAGTGCCATATGTCAAGTCTATACAAGAGAGGAAGTGAGAGTGGAAGGAATTAGTTGGGAGGAACAAGAAAGGGAGAGAAGGAGAAAGAGAAAGGGAGAAAGGGGGAAGGAAGATCGCGGCTTAGTCCTTTATCGATGTCAAGCGGTCGAGAAGTTCGTTGGGTTGAGAGTTAAAGTTCTTCTATGCGACGAGAACTACACTCCAAGAGGTAGAAATTCTTTCTCCTTTGGTTATTTCCACCCTAAGGGCTGCGTTTGGACGAATTTTTGGCCTATGATAAGGTTGCCTTGTTTGACCCTACATACTGTTTGGACTTTGGGACTGGTTTTCGGTTGGGAAATAGAGGGAATTTGAACTCGTTTCCCCAATAGAAGTTGTAGCTGCATTTGTGAACTTGATGTTAGACTTTTGAATCAACCAATTCGGACTTCTACAGCTCAAGTTATGGTCTATTTACTGGGACGACCACAACTTAGGCTGTTTATTTATTTGTGTCCAGATTTTAGGATTGATTTTGGTGTTGATTTCGTATTGATTTTGGGACTTATTTGGGACTGTCCCATGGCCGGTTTGGTGGTCAGCTTTGGGGCTATTATGGCCTATTTTGAAACTGTTTTGGTGGCCGGTCTTGTGGTTGGTGTGTAATCCAGTCTTGTGGACTGTTAGGGGCCCGGTTTGGGATGGATTTCAAAACTGCTTAAGACTGAATTCAATGCTACTATGGGACTGTTTTCAGGTCCTGTTGAGGGCATGATTGAGGCCTGTGGATGGCTAGTAGTGGTAGCCTGTTTATAGCTTGTCTCAGGGCCATTTTGTGGACTGTTTTTGTGGACATAGTATATGTCACACTTGGCCTCAAGGATCAAGGGTGTTGCACCTTGATTTGAATAAACATGCTTGGTGGTAGTTGTGTGATAACATGTTGATGTATGTGTGCATAAATATATCGACACGATATGAGTTTAATTGGAAATTATATGCAATTAAGAAAATTGTCCATGACACATGATGAATTGTGTGGTTTGAGTTGTCTATAGGACATTCCTTACATATGTGGTATGACATAGTCATGTGGCGCATCGCATTGCATTATGCACGGGGACATCGCATGACATGGGTGTGAGTGCATGATATGAATCAACACTGTGTTTGGTGATTGATTGGGGGACTCGGTACCCTTGGACGACGTCCAACAGAGTCGCACGATTGCATAAATAGAATTGAAAATATGTGTTCGGTGATAGCAAGCAGGGATAGATACCCCCTCGAGTGAAAGACCCGGTATATATGGTTGATACGTTTCCAACGATGAAAGCCCGTGAAAGTGTAGGAGGGTGTGCGAAGCCTGTAGTGAGACCTTGAAAATTCGTTGCCCACAAAAGACACATGGTTTTGTAAAAGAAATGGTCTTTCGAATATGTCATGTCATTACTGACACATGGTTATTTTAGCTGAAATGATCATTAGATCTGATTGTCGATGTGATTTATCATGGACATGGTGGTGTGTGGTAGGGTCGATTGATTGACTCGGGTTTATTATTCATTGGCATCACATTGGTAGTGGTCGATGTTGACTCGGGCATGGTACATGATTGAGTCACATCGTTTCATGACGCGTATATGGTATTCCATGATAGAAGTCGCATTATTCTGTAGATGATTCACGTGAATGTGTGAACGTGTATGCATAGGTGGGCGTAGCCTGCAGTAGAAATTTTCTCGATCGGTATTGACTCACCACATGTGGGAAAATATTTCAAGAGTAGGAAGTACACCAGTGAACGGCGCTCATGCGAGGTCGGAATTGTGAAGAGAGTTGGATTGTGGCTTGTAAAATCTTTTGTAAACCTTATGAGCAAACTAGTTTTGCCCTGTATTTTAGTTATGCAAGGGGTTAATTCAGCCTTATGAGGCACATTTTTAATTATAATCTTGCATGTTTGAATGAAAATAGATAAATGAACCAGGAGATGGTCGTTTAGTGCAAGAATTAGTAGATCTCGGTAAAATGGGATATCGCGGGGTAGTATCGAGTGAGATATCCTGAGTTTTAAAGTAGGTTGACGGTTGGTCAATGGACCCCCGGGTTTTAGGGCGTCACAGCTAGGTCTATCACTGTCTTCTAAGGTTATGAATACCTTTAAAGAATAAAAATACCCTTGACTCCTTGAGGGTGTTTGGTACAAGGCACATAGGTGTAGAGAGTGGGGATTAGGGTTTGTTTGGTTACAGTTTTTAAAAACTGTTTATTGCTTTGAAAAACAAGGAGTACAAGGAAAACACAAAGAACATATTTAATTTTTTTTTTTTTTTTGTTATTTAGGAAAACAAGTAAAACATATAAAACACTAAATTCAAATAACAATAACAGTTTTTATAGAACATCAAAATGATGTACTCCGTGTTTTCAAAAATTGTTTTCAAGAACAATTTTCAAAAACAAGAACTAAATACTCTTAAAATCTCAAAAAAAATTTCTCTCCCATTATTATTTTTGGATAAATTTTATGAAGATATGAATGAAATAAAAAATATTCCCATAGACTTTAAATATCACTTATAAAGGGGATTTTAATTTCATATGACTAGGTGCTCTATGATCTAAGGAACTTAGGAGATCAATATGGAGGCTAAAGATGATACTCTAGGGAAGGCCTTTTTTTGAGCTCGCAGAGACTCCAAGAAATTAAGAGGTTCAAAACAAAATGAGTAAGAGTAGATAAAGTCAGAGGTAATGTTATGAGTAATTCCTAACCATTGTCACAAAGAAGGACATTTGATCAAAGGGATGCTTCAATAACTATTGATACCTACGAAAGTTTCCAGGTACTTGCTATCATTGAGGAAAAAATTTGAAATAAATGGGTTTTAGATTTAGACTATTCTTTTCATGGATCCCACTTCGAGACTAATTTATCAACTTTGATATCATTCAAAGTGGCAAAAAAGTATTGATGGGGAAACAATGAGAGTACGTAGAGTTGTTGGAATTTGCTCTATCAAGATTCCAAAATCACAATGAATGATGAATTTAGTTAATTGAGATTTTCCTGACTTAAAGAAATTTTGTCCTGTTAGGCATGGTGGAGTAGGTGGTATCTTTAGGTTGAAAATGAGCTATGATCAAAGTACTTAAAAATCAATGGTTGTAATGAAAGAGCCAAGGCAAAATGGCTTGTACATCTTTCAAGGGATAACTATTATGGGTACTACGATAGTATTATGGGTCCACATGCCTAAAAGTTTATCGAGTCGAGTTTGAATATTATAATACTTGACTTGAGCTGCTCACAAACTTATTCAAACTTTATTATTTTATTATTTATTTGAGTTTAGTAAGGTCGAGTCGAGGTTGATTTTAATTATATTATTTATTTATTTAATTAATTTGAGCTTTGAGAGTTCAAATTTAATAAAGCGAGGACATTCATGAAGAAGAGGTTTAAATTCAAGTATCGGTGAAAACAATTTACTACATTGAATCAAAATACTTAGTTGTAAAAAAAAAAGTAGTTGGCAACAGAGATTTAGCCATTTGAGTCAAGAAGGGCTCAAGAAGTTTAATGTTTGCTACAATTTGTAATATTAAACCAAACATGCAATAAAGTAATGGGCACAATAAATCAATTCATGGGAAATATAGGTTGAGTTATTATTACATTCCCACACCCACCCACCCACACCCACCACCCACACCTTGCCCACACACACACACACACACACACACACACACACCTTACATTGTTGTAAAAGATCCTTAGATATGTCAAAACGACCTCAATTATTATAATGTTGATTCAAATTTTATAAGTGAGATTGACAAGAAAAAGTCTATTATGGCTATCTGTTCACATTTACATGAAAAAGTCTGAGTTAGGTTTTAAAACTTCAAATTATTGTGAAAGAAAAATTGTAAATTAGAGCATGTTTGATTCATGCTTTTTAAAACTGTTATTGATGACAGTTTTTGAAAACATAGAAAATATTTTTTTGACGTTTTCTGAAAATTGTTCTTATTCTCTAAGTTTAATATTTTTCAGAACAAAAACTAAACATGTTTTATGTGTTTTCTTTGTTTTACTTGTTTTTCAAAACCAAAAAAAAAAAAAAGATAATTTTCAAAAACTGTAATCAAACATACTTTTAGTCTTTGTTTAGTGAATTTTTTTTCTCATCCTATAATAATTCCCTCAATAATTGAGAGGAATGAAAGCTACTAAAACAAGGAAAAAAATTAATATCTTTTTACCATAATCAATCAATTAATCAAGCTAACTAGAGCACAAAGATCTAAAATTAGAAAATTGGAACAAAAAATAAATAAATAAATTGTTTCTAATGCATTATAAGTAAACAAAAGAGAGAGAAAAAGGGTTTTCTAGTAATGCTTGACATTCATGTTATAATCATTAGATTAAGATGCTTGTCTTTGTAGTATAAGTAATTTCTATTATAGGGAAAATGAATGAAAGTAAACTAACCCCTCAAACCTAAATTGCCATATTTTTGGGAAAAAAGTTTGGCAAATAACCAAATTTTATTCGTTTGGCATCTAAAGTTTGGCTCATTTATCCATCAATGAAAACCTTGTTCAAGTATTGTTTCCCAACTCTCATTATAGTGATTGCTATGATAGAAAGGAAAAAAGACCCAATTCCAAATATAGCTTCTTTATTTTTGTGTGAAGTTGAAGTGTCATTTTATGTGAGGTTCCAAATTCAGCAAAGCCCACAAAAATTTTGGGCAACAGAAAATTATTTCCCACTTAATTATTGCAATTTAAAAATTTTTAAATTCAAAAGAAAAAAAAAGTTAACACCCAATTTAGTATAAGTTGAGAAAAATGTAAAGAGAAGAAATAAAATAAAATTCGAAGGAAATAAATAATAAATAAAAAATAAAAAAGTTAAATATAAATTTTTATTTACTATTTCAAACTCATTTATTATTTTAACTCATTAACAAAATATATAAGTTTTAAGTGATTTTATTTTTATTTAATTTTCTCTTAGATTTTATTAAATAGTCCTTATTACTTTTTAAAAATCAAACATAACTGATTATCGTCATGATTTCATTAATACTTGTCAAATCAAATTTATTAAATACAAAAACATAGAGAAGATGCCTATATTTTTAGTTTCTTTCTCATTTTGGCCTTTTCTATTTTCTTTTCTAAGATACCTACTATGTGAGAAAGTTGAGTTTATTCATGCCTTGATTGGAAAAATTTTAATTTATTGTATGCCTGTTCTTAGTTACAACAATCTAAATTAAATTAAATTTATTTTTAAAGATCATGAAGGTTCGACTAGATCATCACTTTTAAAGAAAGAAATTAGAAAAAAAAAAAGAGAAGAAAGATGAGAGAGAAGTATGGCTAAATGAGTTGTTTTATTCATCATGCACCAAATAACCCATATCGCACTTAATGCCTAGTAATAAAGGGGTAAAAAGTAGGGATGGCAATAGAACGAGTTTGGAAAGGATAACCCATCCCGATACCATCTTGCTAATTTAAATTGTTTATGATACTCGTCGTACTTTAAATATTTAATGAGGAGGTGCCAGTCCGTTTAGCTAATATTTTTATTATTATTATTTTTTATATTAAATTTAATATTTACTATAAATAAATAAGATATTATATTTTTATCATTTTATTTTATTAAAAATCTATTATTATATATTAAAATATAAAATAAAATAAAATAAAAACTTAGTATATTATCAGGATGAGGTGAGAGGTAGGACTTAGCAATACTCGACCCTGCACCACCAAAACCTCTGAAATCTCAAACCTATCGAAAACCTAATTATACAAATTTCATACTCATCCTATTAGGGCGGGCGAAGCTGAAAAACTACTTGGGTTCCAAATCCTTTGTGGAGGAGAGAGTTACAGGAGATCTCAAACATGAATCATCTTAAAAACATAATATTATAATATAATATACAAAGTAAATATATATATATATATAAAACCTAAGGACTCGAACTAAAATCTAAACAACACACGAACACGAGGTTATCCAACCAAAATCTATTAGTTAATATTATTTAAATTTAAATTTTTTTATTACACTTTAATTCAATATAATAAATTATCTCCAATATGATTGAACCTTAGACCCCCTTTTTATACCTATGTGCATATTCGAAACGATGAACACTTTAGCACTCGATCTAGGCATGATGAGCTTGAATTTAAAATTAATAACAAGCTAATTTATACTATTTAATTACATTCATTTAATCATGTTTCAAGCATAAAACTAGGCCAAAAAATGAACAAAAATATTGAGAATTTGAGTGAAAACAAATTCCATGAAAATGACTGTATTTTGTTTTGATCCTTTCAACCAAACCTTTCTTTTTCCCTTCCATGTAGGGTTCCCCGTCCATGGGAAAACCCCCCCCAAAACCAAAGATTCCCAAATAAAATGACATTATTGTTATTTTTCTAATTTATATATAATTATAGATAAAGTAAAATAATTAAGAGGATATATTTAGAAAAAAAATGGTTGCTTTTACCTTTGCTATAACGTGAAAGGAAATTTCTTTTCATCTATAACTATGAAATAAATTGACATTTAAGAATATAATTTTGAGTGTTAGGTTTGCTAAAATAAAATAAAACAAAAATTGAGTGTTAGGTAGATTTATAAAATGGATATCGCTCTAGAAGTCTATATGTTACATTAATAAAAATTATGCTAGCTGAAAATTAAATTATAGATTACATTTTATATTAATTCTTTTATATTGAAAAAGAGAAAATTTGGGACTTATTTCTCTACTGTTTTCGGCACCAATTTTATATTTTTAGAACAGACTATTCTTAGAAAAAAGATTAATTTTAATTGTTGTGAATTGTTGTCTTAATATCATTTTTAGAAATATTTGGTTAAAAGACATTAAATAACCCTAAAATAATCAATTTCAATTTTAACATTTCTCATATACATTTTTTAAAATAATCAAATTTTGACAAAAATCTCATTTCCCATTTCATATATTTACATTATTTCTTAAAAAAATGGTTTTTTTTAAACAAGGTCATTTTTTACAAAATCTAACCACATTTTGATAAAAATATGTTTTAATCCAATCACCCTTGTTTTTTAAAATAATCATAAAAACATGTACGATTTATTACAAAATTATATCAAAAACATATTTAAAATATTTGAAATAAATTAAATATAAATTGTTTTTTCAATATAAAATTTTAATTAAATATAAATTGGTTTAAAGCACTAGCTTGTATAAGTAGGGAGAAGTCTTGGAAACTTTTTGAGCAGATTTGTATTTCTCTAAAAAAAATTATTTTTATTTTATCAATAAGAAAATTTTAAAAAGTTCTAATTATTACAAGTGGCTTCTAGATCATTTCTAAACTGACGGCCGGTGAGGGACAGACATCCCTTGTATGACGAGCACGTGTCAATCAGAGGGTAGTTTCGTAAACTGAAAAAGTTCACAGCCTGCTTCTATAACTGCCCCTGATTTGCCTCTCCTTCTCCACGTTCGCTCAACGGCTTTTCTCTCTCTCTCTCTCTCTAAAAACAGAGGATCTTCTTCTGCTTCAAAGAGTGTGTCGCTTCAAGCAATTGGTTTCTTGCTAAAGAAAATAAGAATGGATACTGATATGGGTTCTGCTAACCGGGAGTCTCGACTGGTGAGTCAGTGTTTCACTCTCTGTTTGCCTCCTCAGAAAGCAGTGGAAATTGGAAAATGTGTAATCGGTTCGTCGGTTTTTTCTGTTGTTTTAATAATGAAGTAGGAAGTTGTGGATTTTAGTTTCATTCGTGTGTGGCTTTAGTTGAATTTAAAGTTCTTTTTGTTGGTTTGATGTTTTTCTATCTGTTTGCTTCCTGAGAAAACTGTGGGATTTTTGTTTTGTTTTAACCGTGTGCATTTGTGCTGCTTTAATGAAAGGAAGTATGTTTGGTTCCCGAGAAAGTGAGGAAATACTGAGGTTATTTAATTTTCTGTTGTTTAAGTAGAAGATGATCGATGCATCCAGTGAATTCGGATATCTGGTCTGCAGTTTTGCTATTTTTCTTGTTTTATTCCAATCAGCTGTGAAACAGAGACGTAAGGAGTTTTCTTAGTTACAGTATCCATTTGGTTCCTGAGAAAGCTGCGGAAAAATATGGATTGAGAATGCATTTCTTTTTAGAAGAAATAGAAAGATGGTAGTTAGCTACCAAAGAATTTGACTATGAGTCTTGTGGATTCAAAGTTTATTTTCCTTCATTTTTACTCTTATTTTTTCGGAATCCAAACAGAGTCTGTGGAACATAAGGGGTTATCTCATTCAATTTTGATAGTTTTTGTGCTGGTTTGATCTTCATTTGTTCTTTGTTTGAATCCTGAGAAAGCTGTGGAAAAACATTCTTTGAAGTGCACACATTTTTATTCTTTTAGTTACAGTTAGGTCTGCAAAGATAATAGTGCCCTGCAACAAAGAATTTGAATACAAGGTTTCTTCTATTTTTTCTTTCTTCTTCCCAATTCCAAATTCCCAGCAACCAAACAGACTCTTATTGCTTCTCCTTGCTATCCAAGAAAAATGTGGAAACAGTCTTTGAAGTATCCACAATTCCTATTGCTTTAGTCTTCAAAATACAAAATATTATATTTAGCAGACAAAGAACTTTGAATAAAAGGTTGATCTACTCCATATTATTACTACAAAACAGATTCTTGAGATGGAAGTTTTGAAATTCCATGGTTTTTTCCTCTGAATCTCAAGGGTTTTATGCTGCTTGGCCTTCTTTTCTTGATTTTTTAAAACTCATTTTTCGTTCTTCAGCTTATACAGTACTTAGATTTTCTTCGATTCGCATTCTTAAACAGCTGATATAGTACTTAGTTTGTTAGTTTGATTTTGTTCAGTTCACATTCTTAAGTTATCTCGGTTTTCGTTGTTATACCAGTTCTACACTTTGATCACATGTTACCATCAGTTTAAGAGGATACAAAAGGCCTCTACTTAATTATGTGCTGTTTGAATTTTCATATATAAAGAAGAAGCCATCCTTTTTTTTTTTTACAGATATTCATAGGCAAAATTATTCATCCCCTTTCAATTATCTTTGTTTAATTTGCAGAAATTCTACAAGACAACTCTATGTCTAGCCTATCAGAGCCTCGGGGTTGTTTACGGGGACTTAAGCATTTCCCCCATATATGTCTACCAGACCACATTCTCAGGGAGGATGGGATTATATGAAAACAACCATGAGACTTTTGGGATACTCTCTTTGGTTATCTGGACTTTGACCGCTATCGCTCTCTTCAAATATGTTGTATTTGTATTAGGAGCTGATGACAATGGTGAAGGTGCTCAAAACTTCCTAAATTACTGGTAAATAATAAGTTTTGTTCATAATTTTTGTTTTAATTTTAACATCCAGATCGACATCCTTGCAGGTGGAACTTTTGCATTATATTCGCTACTATGTCGACACTCAAAGATGGGACTACTGAATGCTTCCTATGCTGCACAAGAAAATGCATCTTCAGTTCCAGCTGAGGAGACAAGAACTAGTTTACTTCTGAAGGAATTCTTTCAGAAGCATCGTAGTTCACGTATTGTACTGCTGCTCGTCGTTCTCCTTGGCACGAGCATGGTTATAGGTGATGGAATCCTCACCCCAACAATGTCAGGTGTTTATAATTCTAAACATGAAAAAATCAACCAAACTGTTTGGCTTTTTTTTGCTGCTGTTCATGACTTACATTTTGTTTGTTCTTTTCATTTAGTCCTCTGTGCAGTTTTTGGAATTAAAGCAAAGTTTAAGGAACTGCATGAGAGTAAGTATGATCTAGCATGTGCATTTTCCTGAGATTCCTTTCTAAGGATTTCGGTTTAGTACATTTAGAAGGGTAGCATTTGAATTACTCTTATATGCCAGATTATGCTATCATTGTCGCCTGCGTTATCTTGGTGGGACTTTTTGCTCTTCAGCATTTTGGGACACACAAAGTTGGCTTTCTTTTCGCCCCGATTCTGATAGCTTGGCTGATCTGCATCAGCGGAGTAGTGTCTACAACATTATTCACTGGAATCCTCATGTTATATACGCTATATCGCCACACTATATCTATAACTTTTTTAGGGAAACTGGAAAAGATGGATGGAGTTCCCTTGGTGCCATTGTTCTTTGCATTGCAGGTCAGTTGGTTGGGAAAACCCCTTGAAATCTTGGACCTATTCTCGCAATCTTTCTTTTTGGTAATGGTGGAAAACTATTTTCTGTACTCAGGTGCTGAAGCTATGTTTGCTGATCTAGGCCATTTCTCCAAACTCTCAGTCAGGGTAATTTTCCTTAACATTTTACTTCTGCTAATATTGCGAAAAAATTATAATGCTAAAGAGATATGCAATGAAGGGGGTTTTTTTCTTTTTAATTTTTGTTCTTGTATACTGCAGATTGCATTTACAGGAGTTGTTTATCCAAGCTTAATTCTGGCATACATGGGGGAAGCTGCTTATCTATCCAAAAACCAAAGGGATCTTGAACACACCTTCCACCATGCTATCCCTGGTAAGATTTAACTCCAAATTATCAAAGACATCAATTTGAATGGTTCCAATACTTGAATTTTCAGTTCAATCATCTGGCATTGCAAAAACTTTCTTACAAAATCATTTCCGGGTTATTAACAAGCGTGTAATGTTAAGTGCCATAGAAATGATTTGTGGCTGAAATGGAATGATATCTGGTTTCTGTCTTTAAGCCAGCAGAAAGGAAACATCAGTAGCTAATTGATTCGGAAAAACACCAAAGATTTCTACAATCTCAACCTTAAGGAGAAACAAACCATAGTACATTACTTTTTAATTTCTTATCTGCCAATTTTAATATCAAAGAAAGTGGATTCTTAGTATACATATAAATATGCTTTATCACTTTGATTAGCAGTCTGTTTCGACTTTCTTTCCGTGTGCCATTGTTTGGATAATTACCTCATGTACTAATAATACTTTGTAATTCTGTCTCCTCAACAGTTTATGAAATGATTAACTTATGTTTGTTTCATTTCCTGGAAAATCTAAATTTTCCTTTCTTTGCTCATTCTGTTCTGTTGCTCAGAGCTGATGTTCTGGCCAGTATTTATCATAGCAACTCTTGCAACAGTTGTGGGAAGCCAAGCAATAATTTCCGCGACATTCTCGATCATTAGCCAGTGCAGGGCATTGAAATGCTTCCCGCGAGTGAAAATAGTACACACATCAAGCAGAGTTCATGGACAAATTTACATACCAGAGGTGAACTGGATTTTAATGGGATTTTGCATTGCTGTTGCTATCGGTTTTAGAGACACCGCCATGATTGGCCATGCATATGGTTTGTGTTTACTACTACTACTCTCCCTTCTTCTTTTATGTATGTGATACAATTCCACATTGGTTCACTTAAGCTTGTGAGGTTCTCTCACTTATCAGGCCGGTCTTTTAGGTTGGGATCTCGATCGTATTGAGATTAGGTACCTGTCATTTGTGCTTTATTGAGAGTTGGTGTGTAACGAGAAAGGGCTACCTAGTGCCTGAGAGAGGGTCCGAAGTGAAAGCTATCTAGAGTGAGTTGTCCGCAGATGTCCGACTTCTTTATGGGTGGGCAATGATATGATTCCATATTAATATATTTAGAACTTCTTCACCTCCCACTAAAAGGCCTTATAGCAAGAGGAAGGTTTCTCCATACATATTCACTTCAATTGGAAAGTGTCTAACCAATGTGGGACTTCCAACACTCTCCCTCACACGGAGGCTGAGTTTTTTCTTTTTTCGAGTCCTCTAGGAGATGATAAGTGTGGAGCCTTTTCCACTTGATCCGACGACACCTAACTAGCTCTGATACCATATTAATATTTTTATAATCTCTTCACCTCCCACTAAAAAGCCTTATAGCATGAGGAAGGTTCCTCCTTACATATTCACTTCAGGGTGGACCTGTCCGGTTGATGTGGGATTAACATTAGCATCAGTTAGTATGAGATTATTCGAGTGTGATGCGGCGAAGGTCTCTCACACTCATCGGGCCGGCTTTTGCAGGTTAGGCTCTCCTGCGGCAGCTCGGGTACCCATCACTACCTCTCCACCATCTTCTCTTCTCAGCTTCCTAATTCTTTGAATCTGCAGGTCTCGCTGTGATCACAGTAATGTTCGTGACAACCTGTTTGATGTTCCTCATTATCAGTACCGTATGGAAGAAAAATATAATCGCAGCAGCCATGTTTATACTCGTATTCGGATCTTTAGAGACGCTATATTTCTCTGCATGTCTTGCGAAAGTACAAAGAGGAGGATGGCTTCCCATCATCTTCCCTCTACTCTTCATGTTTCTGATGTTTATCTGGCAGTATGGAACTTCAAAGAAGCATGGTACAGGCAGAAAACAAAGTAATACCTGGAGAATCTCTTCAGTCTTAGGCGAGCTTAGGTATGAGTAAGAGTTCCTGGAATTGGCTAATTTATACCAATCTGGAATCTGGGGTGCCCCCTATGTTTGCTCATTTTGTCACAAACTTTCCTGCTTTCCACCGTATCCTCATCTTCGTGACTCTCCAGTCATTGATGGTTCCAAAAGTTCCGCCTGGTGAGCGTTTTGTTGTTAGCAGGATCGGCCTCCAGGTTCTCTTTTGTATCGCTGTCGTCAGGTACGTCTTCAAGGCCCTTGTTTAGCGGGTAGAAAATTTTCATTTTATTGACTTTTGAGAAAAGCGAGAAACCTTGCGTTTGGTGCGAGTGAAACCAAAACAAGGGTGCAAAGAAAATGGGTCAGCTATTTTACATTTTATATATGAATCAGAAAACTGTTTTTTACTGTTTTCCTTGTTTCAATTAAATCGAAAGCAGTTTTATTTCAACATTTATAACTTCATTTTCAAGAAAATGGTTTTACAAAACGGATTTTTTCTTATTCTTTATTTTCAATCAAATTAGTCTGAAACGTATTTTAAAAATGAAAGCTAAATATTAGAATGCATTGAAAATTTTCGTAATGCGAATTTTTTGGATAGAGTTGAAAATTACCGTGAACTAAATAAAGCCGCATGTTTTAAAAATGTCGGATATGTTATTGAACTAGAAAATGAAGTTATGATTACTGAATTGTGATGGTCAACCGATTAAACCAAAGATCGAAAAAGGTCATCGATACGGTCGGACGAATCGGTCGGTTTAAAGCGGCTTTCTCAAACCATCTAATGTTAATTGATAACTTTTTTGGTAATTGAATTGGAAAAGTTACCGGTTCACAGTTTAGGGGTCGAATCAGGACGAGAAAGGTCATTGGTAGACACTGTGACTCAAACCATCTAATACTAATTGATAACTCTGGTATTAAGGGTCAGTTTAACATTACTTCTTGTAACAACACTTTTAAGCTAAAAGAAACGTTTTTATAGGAATCTTAAAAAGTGATTTTACAAGTGTTTTTTTGTTACATGTCGCATTGGTGTAAAAACGCATTTATATCATTAAAATTACAAAAGGACATTTAATATTTAATTATTAAATAAGTTTCATAATAAATCAAATTTTTATTTCAAAAATATATAAACATATATAAATATTTATATTAATAAAATCTAAAATAACTATTTTTATGATTGTAAAAAATTTACAAAAAATTGAATTATCAAATAAACATATATAAATATTTGTACTAATAAAAACCTAAAATAATTATTTTTATGAATTTAAAATTTTTAAAAAATATTTACAAAAAAATTTGAACTAATGAATAAACATATATTTGAATGAATAAAAACCTAAAAATGACCTAATATGATTATAATTTTTTTTATAATCATAGTAATAAGATCTATTATAACTATTGTTAATATTTATAAAAAGATTTGAATTTAAAAAAAAAATACTAAACACTTTTAATAGTTATTATAGGAATATTAAAAAAAATGTAAGTGTTTTTTTTTTTTCTCAAAAAAAAAAACCTGTTTATGCTTATAAACACTTTTAAGAAGTAATATCAAACTGATTTTAACTCTCATAACCAATGTTTTAAAAATTGATTGGTGAAAAATTCTCGAATTCATGATTTAAGAGGCTAAGCCGATTATCCGACCATGTCGAACCGGTTCTCCGATCGGTTGAACCGACCGATACGATTCGGATTTTAAAATACTGCTCACAACTTTAACTGTCTTGGTGTTCAGATATGGATTCAGGGATTTGAGGGATAGCTATGACTTCGAGACTCAACTGATCGAAAAAGTGGCAGCATTCTTGCAAGGCGAAGAACTAGCAGTCGGAAATGGTGACGGCGGCGTCGGTTCCGGCAAGAGAAGAAAGGCGAGATTCCAATGTGTGGAATTGAATAAGGAGGTGAAGGAACTTATGGAGGCGAGGGAGTCTGGTGTGGCATACATGATTGGAAATCCATATGTGATTGCAAATGAGTTGTCTTCTCCGGTGAAGAAGTTCGCCATTGACGTCGTCTACGGCTTTCTCCGGCGTAATTGCCGGCGACCCTCCATTGCTCTTGGGATTCCACACACCTCCCTGGTTGAAGTGGGCATGATTTATCGTGTCTGAACATGTATATATATATATATGGAAACAGAAGAAGTATACTTCTGAGGATAGTTTTGTTTTGTATTATTGTTTGCAACACTTTTATGGGGGTGGCGGACTCCGAAAATATAGTAAAAAGGGAAAATATTTCAGGGAGGGGGGTTATTGTAACACAATGGTTACCTATTTTGTTTCCAACCTCAAGATTAGGGATCAATTCCTATTGAAAACAATTTTTTTCAAAAATTTTAGGGGGGACGATTATGTATAGATGTGCATTTATGTTCCAATAGTACTGCAATTATGCTCTTTTTTTTGTTGGTGAATTCTGTCTATGTGATGAATGATATGATTATGATATTATCTCACATCAATTTCATATAAGAGTATGAGATGATGCTTAACTTGAGAGGTTTTCCCATTTATTAGGTCGATCTTTTGGATTGGGCTTGAAGCCCTATCATTAGTGCTTTAATTGAGAATTAGTACATAACGAGAGGTAGGTTCGGATTAAATGCTATCTATAGGGTGAGCCAACCATTCGTAGACGTCCAGCTTCTCAAGGAGTATGGAATGATATGATCCTACATCGGTTCTACACAAGACTGTATGGTGGTATTTAAATTTGAGAGGTTCTTTTACCTATCAGATCGATCTTTTGGATTAAACTCTCCGATTAGGCTTGAGGCCCTATCAAATTCACTCTTTATGTTCTTAGACAAAGGAAAAAAAGTGCTTCTAGATTGTTTATTATTATTTAAAACAATCAGTATACATTTTGGCTGCATTTTCCCATTAACACTTCTTATTTATATATTTATTTGCAATGATTAACACATCTTATTTGGCCCATCATGCCTAACACCTAACTCAAAGTAGTAGACCGTTCATCGTTAAAGCAGGCAAATGACATAGTGATGAGGGTCTCAAGTTCAAATCTCAATAGAGACACTTTACTACCTTGATACTAGATAGTATTAAAAAAAAACACATTTTATTTGGAATTTCAAATTAAATAGGTTTAATGCAAATCTGACCCAATTTTATATCGATATTAAACATTGAGGCCATGTTTGGTACGCAGGATTAAGTAGGATTAATTTTGTACTCAGTTTGGGACTAATGCGGTGATTTAGGGTAGGACAAATTTAATATTAATGCGTGTTTGGTCTGGTCTGAACAAATTATGGACTTTTTATCACTACGTTTAGTGCATCTTAGGATTTAAGATGGTGTTTGTTTTTTACTTAATCTTGAAATATAATTTTTTTAAACTAATCTTGAATAGTACTTAATAGCATTAAAGATGATAAGTTGTTTGTTTTTAACTTGATGGGTAGTGAGTAGAGATGGCAACGGGACGGATTATTTTGGGTTCCCGTCGAGCCTCATTCTTAATAGTATGGGTTTAATTTAATTTTAATCGGGTTTTTAATAGGTTTGAGTTTATTTTCTCAAATCCGATCTTGGATTCGAGGAGTATTGTTACTCACGCAAACAGAAAAAATTAGAAATTTTAAAATGGCGAAAATGTTAATAAAAATAAATTGTCATAAGGGTTCGAAGAAGCCTAGAAAATTCTCTGAATCTTGGATAGTGAAGCAGCTTCTTGTAGATTAAATTAGGTCTCGCGAAATCTAGTGACCTAGAAAGTTTCGTCGAATTATGAGACAAGGAATTTTAGATTTTACGGTGATAAGTTGCCGGTGAGCTCCGGGGGCGGTGAAAATCTCGAAAGTTAAATGGCTTGGGCTAAGTTCATTTAAAATAAAGTGAACTGAAAAGAAATAAATTGTTTCGGGGTAAAAACGGACCGAATGAAGCAATATGAATCATGTATCCAAAATAATAATAATAAGCCCCGTACCGATTATATTTTAAAAATAATTTTTTATTATTTTATTTTTATACTTTTAATATAAATAATAATTATTATTATAATGTTTTTTAATAAATAATTTATAAAAATTCATAATATTTTTATTTGTATGAAAAATATTTATATATTGTTAAATTTATATTTTATAATATATTATATCGCCCATATAATATATTAAGCTATTTTTATTTCATCTATTTAGTATTAGTTATTTGATAATATATTAGTTAATAAATTTTTGTTCAAATTTTTTAGTTATGTTAATTATTTTTATAAAAGTATAAAATATTTTATCACGATTGATCGAGGCGAAACGTGATTTGAGGGTTAAAAGCGAGCAAAATACTTGCGTATTAATTTTGTCACGGAATTTAGTCGGTCGTCACCAAAACTATTTGAAACCCCGGTAATTTTGTCCGAAAATTAGTCTAATCTCGATCACCTTGCCGAAACACGGCCTGATAAGATAATGTGGGTCCAAATAAAATTTTGGGTTGGGCTTGGATACTAGAACCCATAACCCAACCCAACTGTTGGAGCGGGTCTTGCCGTATTCAATTTCATTTACTCGTAAAGCAGACGACCGTCGGAGCTTACCAGCGTATCAGTCTACACACCAGAGGACACTTCCGTCATTTCACACATTCATTTTGAAATATTCTAGCCGTTGGAGCTGAATATTTCGAACCTTCGGAATTCGACCGTTGCAACAAGTCAAAAGCCCCTCATCTCCTACTTCCCAATACCCACCTCTATCTGTTCTCGTTTCTCAGAAAATCGATGGGTGATCAGAGCACAACAAACCCACTAATAATTTCCAAGCCCGTACACACTTCACCAAATCATGAAACCCCAACCCACAAGCTCCTCCTGAAGCAGTGGCTCAAAGAAGAAGAGCTCATCCTCAATCGCATCTCCCTCAAAGAAACCCAAATCGACGGCGTCCGCAGAGAAATCACAAACCTCTACTGCTTCTTCTTCATTTTCCACTCCACCTTCCTCATCCTCCTCTTCAACAGCGCGTCCTCAAACCCACACGGCGGCGCTTGCCGCCGGTCATGGATCCCGTCTCTCTGCTCTCTCCTCTGTTCTCTCGGCCTCGTCTGGGCGGTCCGGTACAAGACCGACGTCGAAAGCCACATGGAGAAGCTTCTGGAGAGGGAGAAAGAGGACGGGAAGCTGCTGGGGAAGTGTGTGGAGGAGTTGAAGAAGAAGGGGGTGGAGTTCGATTTGTTGTTGAAGGGGTGGACGCGCTCCGGCGGGCAGAAGAGCTTGCGGGTGGAGGCAGAAGAGCGGTGGAAATGGTCGGCGAGGGATTTCGTGATCTTGTTCTTCTTCACTGTTTTTCTTGCCTGGTTCTGGCTCTCATGGAAGTAATTTATGTAATTAGGGTTTCTTTTTTTCTTTTCTTTTTTAAATTTATTTATTTTCCCTTCCAGGATTGGAATACTTTTTATTTTGGGGTGGCAGAAGATTCTTTGTTTCTGCCGTTAAATTGCAGGGAAATTGGTGTTTGGGTGGGAAGAAAATGCAGAATATTCTGTTCTGCTTTTGTAATTTGAGAAACCCATTGGAGAATCCCGGAATAAAATTGGATTATTCTTATAATTTTTCTTGTTCCCTGAAAATGGTCCGGGTTTGTGTTTGATTAGCTAGAAAATTTGGGTTCGGAGCGTTTGGTCTTGATCTTAAACATACAATATGAAAAATTTTAATATATCTTCAGACTTCTTATTGAGCTCTTTAGGGGATTATCTTTTTTTATTCTCTACTCTTCAATATTTGAATATTTTTGTTTTCATTAGAGGAAAATTAGTGGTTTGGATGGAAGAAAACCCAGAAAGTTCTGTTGTTCTGCTTCTGTAATTTCTGGAAGCCACATCCATAATAACCAAATAAATCTGGATTCTAGTTTTAGTTTTAGTTTTAGTTTTATTTTATGTTTTGTCTAGCAAAGAATTTGGGATAATAAGAGCCAAAACTGAATGAATCTTAGCTCTGATGAATAATAATTGGAATTATCCTGGACCAGTTTATATGTCTACTATTCCCATGGGGGTCCTGAAGTTAACCGTGATCATTAGGGAGGCCGGACCAATTGAGCTACCCTTGGGGTTTAGTATATGAATTATCATTTTTAAATGTAATATTTTTCCCTTTCTGATAACTTGGTTTTGGAACGTAACATAACTGTAATATAAAAATGTTAGATTTCACCCCATAAAGTGATGGGTGGGGTGGTTCTCTGTATTTTTATTTGGTTTGCTTATTCCTATTCAGGTTATCTGGGTTTGTTAATCTTAAAATTAACTTAATCTTCTTGGGAACTAATGAGCTCAAATTAAGTTTTTTTTTTTACTTTTTATGCTAATTTTGTTAGAAGAGTTAATGATTTTAAGCTACAACACAAGTTTCAAAACTTCAAAGTTATGTATTAATTCTTCTTCTCAAGCCAAAAACAATACTCTCTCCCTCTCAGACATTATGTTATCAGTTCAAATCATAACTAATCTTCAAGTAGCACAAGCATGGAAACAGAAAAGAACAGACGAAAATCGATCCAACAATGGCCATTAGAGACTTATAATATGAGAAAACATAGAGCTAATCTTATGAATAACCTAACAGGGATCTAGATCTGATTTTTTTACTCTTCTGGTAAGTCCACCTTCAAATTGGGGTTAACACCAATGCTGGTAACTTAAATAAGTAAAGTAGTATATATATTGCTGCACTTGAGCTAACTTTCTTTGCTGGTAGATTCAAAGTTATTTCTGCCATATGGCTGAGAGTTGCTAGGAAAAAACTAAACAGCAAGACCTGCAGATAAAACCCAAAAACCAAAAGAGCATTTCTTTAATTTTATATTAATGTTCGTTGATTTGTGACCCGAATTTGGTTTTGGCCTTATGTTCAACCCAAAGTGTATCGCCCCATCCCCCGCCTAGGCGGACGATGGGTCGCTACACGGAACTAAGACTCATTTACCTAATTTTCTAACATTGGTGGTCCCATTTCATATATAATTTCATAATGAAATAAAACTTGTAATACGACCACCATAGCGGTGTTTAACTGTTCATGTACATACATTTATGAGTTTCATTCACTTATACTTATACAAGTTCCACTATCTGTGATGTTCCAAAACCCACGAGTCCCGTTGACAACCCCGTCAACCCACGAGTTCTTATAGATTTCGGATAACCCGATACCACACTGTTGTGTCCTATTTATCAAGGTCCATATTTTCACAAAAAATCGGGCAGAGTCTCCTTTGTTCAGTGAGCTTTACTCAATATACAACCTGTATAACAATATATCCATGACACATCCAAGGTCTCAACATAAGTAGTAATGACCACACAGGGTCCATCTGTCCATATCCTCAATACACAACTATATCACAATAGTCCATAAGAGTTTACTACAACATAACCTCTGAGAACATACGAGATACATGTCAACAACTACCAAGCCTGGTCGGCTTTCTTCACAATTGAGGCCTCTATTAAGCGTCGTCCTCACATGTTGAAATATGGTCTCCACGGCAGGTAAAACCAGTGATGATGATGAGATATCTTGTGGTTTACCTGGGGCTATCTCTCATGTTCCTAAATGTACGATATATGTGTACTATACATTCTCACTTAGTCTTTGTGGGGATGATATGTGTCTTTGTATCTACCTGTCTACTGGTCCTTTATGCTCCTCTCTTTTGTGTATATGCCAAGTGTGAAAACCGCCATTTATGTTCCATTAATAAACATTTTTTCCAAAACAAAAGTTTTTTGTTTTATAAGTCAAAATTCATTGGACGAACTCCGATATTCACTTGTTTTACCAGTCATGTATTTTGTGGTGTGAATTTTTGGGGTCTCTGCCAAGCTTAGCAATCTTGACACTTTCGGGAACTTTGCCAGTGGCCCAAGAATATCGGGTTTCACTAGATGGGTGCTCTATCCCACACTTGTTATACCCAACACACATATTTTTCATTTCCTTTTTCTTTTATGCGACCATGAGACACATTTTGAACGTTGTCACCATTTTTAAACCAGCCATCAAACACGAAACACGGTCTGATCTGCATATACTTGACATCTTATCGAACACGAACACGATTAATAAAGTCACATGCCTCCACACCCATGTCATGCGATGTCGCGTGCATAAATGCAATGCAATGTCATTGCATGTATCTCCTTATATACGTGAATACCGTGCAACAATTTAAATCATACTTCATACCAAGTATCATGGATAATCATATTTAATACATATAATTATTCCCTTTTAATTTCCATATGTCTAACACATATATGCAAACATCTTTACATGCAATACAATAAACATGTTATTCACTTTTTGCCATCTCAAGCATATATCAACACCAAGTATCAATCATACAAGCAAGGATAACTTGATACCCTTTTATCAATTGTGGCATAAGCAATGCCCACAAAACAATCCACACATCAATTTTTGACAAGAGCAGGAAAACACTCGAAACATTGAGCATCAAATGCCATTCATTGACATATGGTTAAACTCTAGACACAAAGACCTTTTCGTAGAGTCCAAGAACGAGTAAATCGGAGTTTAGATGAGAAAGTTATGGTCGTCCGAAGTCGAAGCTGTCGATTCGCATGGGTGTGCGAAAATTGTTTAGACCCCAAAACCAAGCACTACACCGCAGTCAACACTCGGCGGCCCCAGACCATAAGCAGTCAGAGTTGGTCAAAAGTTGGTCATCCATGGCTATGTTGAGAATTTGGATACTTGACTCCCACCAATACGTAACCAAGGCTACGGGTAGCTAAGAGGTCTGAATTTTGTCTTGGCTCCATGGTTAGATCCATGGCCCGTAATCAACACAACCCTAAGATTAAAACTGAACCAAAATGGCCCTTACATGGCCATTAGGCAAGAACTAACCAGTGTAGGAGAACCCTTACCTTTTGGAACTTCGACGAAAAATTCAAATTTCGATACCCACGCGTAGCCCTTATCGCATAGACCAACTTTGCTCTTACACCAACGAGTTTTGATTGTCGATAAGCTGGAGATCTTGAGGAGAACCGCAGGTCTCTTCCTCATCTCTCCCATATCACACATTGCACCAAATCTTTCTTTTTCTTTTCTTTTCTCTTTCCTTTTCTTCTTACCTTCCCCATCGAATTGTTTGATTTCCTTCAAGTGAGAAGAAGCTTCATCTCACACTACTATTCATCTTGCCATGTGTCACCTTTTCCATGGTCCATATGTCCCATGGACACATGTTCTAGGTGGCACTCTTCTTATACATAGCTCTTTCATGCCATGTGTCAGCCACCGTGGTGGTCGTAATAAGTGTGAGCACATACATGTCGCAATGCTGATCTTTTCGGCATTGAAATTTCGTATCTTGGAATTCATGAAATTTGAAAGGATAACTAGATTTCACGAGACAAATTCAGTGAAGTCTAGTTTCGTAAATCAAGATTTAGAAATTTCCTTTCATCCTATATTAAGCGGTAAATTACTAGTTTTGCCATTCCAGAAAAAATTGAATTTTTTCAGGGTTTTACACTATCTCGAAAATATTACATTTGCATTACAAACAGAGTCAAAACACATATAATTTGGACTCCTGGTTGTGTTGGTCGACAAATCTTGGAATATAGGATGTCTCTTGATCTGCCACGAATGAAACACACATTACTAAGTTTATAGCTTAGTGGAAAAACATATACATATATATATGACCACAACAGAGGTCCTCAAATATAGTATACCTATTCAACAGTTCATATATCAGAATTTTCATACCTCCCGTAGGAGTGTAGAATAGAAATCTTGTATAGGAGGGTACGTGGGGTACGTACGAGAGCGAGAATGGAGATGTTGACGCCTGATCGGGGTCCGTTGACAACCCGTCGGCTGCGGGCTGTGTGTCTCATATCATAAGATGCATACGTAGTAGAAAATGGCCAGCCCCAGACTGCATACATCATACTGCTAAAATGTATTTTTTTTTATGCAACCAAGAAGAATTTAATTGTAAATTGTTTTGATTACAATTTATCAGCGAGTCTAACTATGAATTTTACAAAAAATGAGATAGGTATCTTAGGCCATTTCTTCACCTCTAAGGCCTTGGATGCGTCCCATCCCGGAGTGTGTCTTGATGCACAAATAGTTTTCCCTCGCAGGATGAACAATCTTTCATTAGTGAATTATCGCCACATGGATTACTCCCCACCTAAATGCTCATGCAATGGCACACCAAACATTCAACACATGCTAATATATCAATCATGCATATATTAACAAAATTCACACACTAACAACATGTTATTTGTTATATAATAACATAGATTAAGCTGCATGAAATTTAAATATACAATCCAGTAGTTCATCTTGGGCGCCACAAAATCACAATGGAGTATATTTATTCCTCATGGAAATAACGCAACATCCCACCTGAAGCCACACAAACGGTCGATCAATTCTATTCAGCTCACTATAGGGATTTCTTCCTTTCGGTCAGATCTTTTGGAACCGAAACCCCTGATCATCAATAACAAATCCCCATCCATTAAAATGTCCCTTAGCCAAAGAAGTAAAACAAGTAGGAGAAAATCCCTACTTACCTTCAGGTTTTGAAACTCCCAATCGGTACTTACGCATAGCGCTGCTTAGTGGGGAGCGACTTGATTCTTGCCTCACCGGAAACCGACGGTCCGATCGTCGGGAATTCTAGAGAGAAGGTAGAACTCTCTCTCTAAAATCCCACTCTTTTCTCTCTCCTATCCCATGGTTGGTTCCTTCTCCCTCACCCAAACTGGTTGGGTCAACTTGGTCAAGAGAATTGTCTTCTCTTGCCACATGTCAATCATCTATTTGCTCATGGGGATTTTGTTTTCACTTATCCGAAATCTACTTTGGATTTTCGGCTAATGGCATGATCTTTATGTGTGCAGCCTTGGCTGTGTTTGACTAACTCTACACATGACACGTGGCACCTCTTGAGCCACTCAAAATGTGTCAAGTGTGTCGCGCTGCCGGATTGCCTCGAAAACGTGAAATTCAAGCGTCTCGGAATTCGGCGAGTCGATGTGGTAGCTCGATTATAGAAGATTCCAAGTGAAGTCCGTTTATCATCGAGATCTAGAAAAATTTCGGGTTTTTGACCGGAAATTACCATTTGCCATTTTTCGAAAGTGGATTTTACCGAGGGTTTAGCGGATATGCGCCAGCATCGAGTTGTTTACTTTTATTTTCTTATACTTCATTGTTCATATACTTATCATATAAATATTTGTCTGTATAGACCGTAAATAATGAATGAGAGGTATACAACGCAATAGATACTCGAAGGTGCGATGCGATGCGAGCAAGGTGTCGAAACCTGATACATGCACACGCCCGCGTGCAGTGTCATAGCACTTAAAGATTGCCAGCATTGAGCGACGTGTACGCGCGTAGGTGTCGTAGCTATAAGCCGGGAGTGTCGTAGTAGCGTCGGAGGTGCCTATTCATTCGTTATTCGGTCTTAAGCAGACATATAATTATATGCATTACTGAGCTTGTTATATTGTTCTTAAACACATTAGCAAATAAGGGGCAAGAAACAATGTTTGTCTAACGACAGGATCGCCGAGGTGAAGCGAATTCATTCACTTATTAGGATAACGAATGACTGCTAGAATTAACGGAAGAGAGAAAACAAAACAGGATTTGCCAGTATGCATATGCGTAGCAATGCTTCGCCTAGGCGAAAAATAGGATTTGTTGGTACACTTAGGGGAAGCAATGGAGAGGTTCGCCTAGGTGAAGCACTGCTACGCCTAGGTGGATTAGATAGTTGGAAACTCAGGCTTCGGGTTTGCCTAGGCGAAGGGGTGTCGAGCAAAAAACAGAAATGGGGTATTTTTCCCCATTTGTACCAGAAATCTTCCTTCCAAACCAAAGCCAAAACAAATCAACCTTCAAAACTAAACTTAAACCAACCAAAAACACTTTTATTACGAGTTAGGGTTTTCCTAATCCAAACATAGACAAAGAGGGATTTCTATACATATAGGTTCCATACTTATAGTTTCCATTCATATAGTTTCTATACAAGTATTCCATACCTTGATTTCTTCTCTACTTCTTTCCCTTCCCTTTGCTTGAACAATTGGAAACCCAAAAATGGCTTATTCTCTTCAAATCGTTGTCCTAGCTCCCAAAGCAAACAAAAATCAAAATGAGAACTTGTCTCATTCAAAGACAAGTTTGGTCTTATCCCCAATTTGGCTTAAGGCCATGTTTGGCTTATCACATTTTGGACTTAATTTCTTAGCTCTTGCATTTAAGTTCTTTATCTTCCTTTCATTTGCAAATCAACTTATCATATTTCTACTTTAATATATCATCTTCTTGTGTTATGACCTTTGGGTCCTCATTTTACAAATCACCAATTTACCCTTAGTACTTCAATTTCCGAAAAATGCAAAATCTTCTTATATTATACTTTAAATTGTAATAAACTACTAGGGTATAATTTGGGGTGTTACACGAAGGCCCACGGTGTGACTTTTGTGAAAAGAAAAATTGAGAAAAAATTAGGAATCTATTATAGTAGCAAAGGGGCTGAGGTATTTTCGTCAAATTAGCATACTAGAGTTTATTCTCTATTCCGTTGTACTTTGTAATCTCTCTCAAATTGATAGTGAAGCTTTTTCATCTGCCCGTGGTTTTTTTCTCAAAAGGGTTTTCACGTTAAACTTTTGTTTTTCCTTTATTTTATATTTATTTATTGTGCAATTGATAGTAACAATGCCTATTCTTGATACCTTGTATGATTAATATTTGTGTTTTAGTGAATGCATGCAACCAAAAGACACGGCATGATAACAGTAAAAGCTAGCAATAGAAAAAAAAAAAAAAACTATGGTTATGTTTGGTTCCCTGAAAATCTTACAAAAATTCTTTAATTGTTTGATCTTTATATTAATGATTGTCAAAACCCTAGTTTTAGTACATACATATTATAATTACTTTTAAACATTAATTATTTTTTAGTTTTCTTCTTATTCAATGAGTTTTAATCAATGGTTATTTGATTAAAAGGGTTTATGATTACTGTTTATCAATTTTTAGCCTTAAGGTGGTGTTTGTTTTTTTTACTTAATGCTGAATAGAACTTTTTTTGAGCTTAATGCTGAATAGTACTTAATAACATTAAGTATTAAATTGTTTGTTTTTTAACATTAGGTAGTGAGTAGGGATGACAACGGAACGGATTATTTTGGATTCCCGTCCCGCCTCGCTCTTAATGGCACATGTTTAATTTTATTTTAATCAGGTTTTTAACGGGTTTAAGTTTATTTTCTCAAATCCAAGACGAGTTCAGGTATTGTTACTCTCTGTAAAACCCGAGAAAATTAGAAATTTTCAAAAATGGCAAAATGTTAATAAAAATTAATAAATTGTCATAAGGGTTCGAGAGCTACTGAAAATTCTCTAGATCTCGGATGTGAAGCGGATTTACCATTAAATTGATCTCGCGAAATCTAGTGACCCGGAAAGTTCGTCAAGTGAGATAAGCGAAATTTTTCGATTTTGGGTGATAAATTGCTAGTGACTCCAGGGCCAGATTTTACGAAATGCCGAAAGTCGAAATGACTTGTGCTGATTAATTTAAAATAAAATGAAATGAAAATAAGTAGAATTGTTTTGAGTAGAAACGGACCCGAATAAACAATATGAACCTGTATTCAAAATAATAAAATAAGCCGCCCTCGATTATATTTAAAAAATAATTTTTTTTTATTATTTTATTTTTACTTTAATATAAATAATAATTATTATTATAATGTTTAATAAATAATATATAAAAATTCATAATATTTTATTTTTATAGAAATATTAATTTTAATATAATAAAAAATAAAAAAGCAAATATAAATTAAAATTAAAAAAATAAAAACAAAAATAAAATGTAAGCAGGTGAAGTTTGAGAATTTCACATCTTGTATCTGTTTAATTTTTGATGACCAGTTTGGGAATTGAAAAAAATAAACAATGAATCCCGGTAATAGAATTGCCCCATCCCAAGCATAAGTTAATAAATCGCAGTAGTGTATATTGCTGACTATTTTTCTTATTGAGGCAATGATTGAGTTTTTAGCACATTTTGTGAAAAATGACTTTTTCAGAATAGAAAAAGCCAAATATTTTCACTTTTCTATTAGAACTTTTTTAAAAATTTCGAGTAATAAGTCATGAAAATTTTAAAACAAAACGGCTTAATCTTTGAAAGCTATTTGAAACCGGCGTTAGTCGAAAACAAACGCTACCTTGATGCGACATAAACACTATCATGTGTTTTTTTTTAAATCATACGTAAATCCTTAAAAATGATAAAGTGTATTTATATCCAAAATATGTTATATTTCAAGAAAAACATGTGGATGATTAGACTTATAAATTTGTTGAGAGCATTTAATATTTTTAATCAAATATTTATTCAATCAATTTACACCTTTTTTTTTTAAATTTTAATAAATATATCACCATTATATATAACATTGTTAAATCAAGTAAAACACAAAAATTTCCATCATTCATCACTACAGTGTTAACAATAATTCAATCATGTTACAAGATCAGAAACAGATGAATAAGTCCCCAAAACCCCAACAAGAATTCCAAACACAAATATCCCAACAATCCCATCTCCTCCTGATTCCAACCACATCTCAAATCAGAACTAATCTTCAAGTAGCACAAACATGGCAGCAGAAAAGAAGCCAAAACAACAAAAATTGATCCAACAATGGCCATTAGAGACTCATAATATGGAAAAACACAGGCCACAATAACGGTGCTAATCAGCAATCCTACTCTTATCATCGATCTAACACTTCTCTTATTCTTGTACTTTTCTGAAAGGCCGCCTTCAATGGCGGTTGCTACCGGAGTTAATATCAAGGCATACCGGGTAATTGGCATCAGCAAAATGGTGTATATTGCAACCTCAGAGAAGACTTTGCTAGTTGGGAGGTTTAAAGTTATTTGAGATTCAACGTTGTCTCCATACATGCGGTAGCACACCATGGCTGTTGCTAGGTATGTGAGAGCTGTTACGATAAAACTAAACAATAGAACCTGCAAATCAATAAACTGGAGGAGGGGGAGGTAGGAGGGTGGGATTAGTATTGTCCCTGACTCTTATATGGATTCATGTGTGTGTTGTTTATGGATATATATACATCTTATATATATACTGCTATATATATATTTTTTCATGGATTTCAAATAATTATGTGGCCCGACATCAGGGACTTTTAATGGATTGATCTAGAGAAGGAATTGGGTTGATTTGATAGGTCATCCCATGGCCTCTTATCGGTGAATGGGCTTATCTAATTTTTGAGATGCCTATAAATATGTCCTATGTATCTTTAGGGTTTTCTGATTATTTTGTCACAACTATAATACTATAATATTTTTTGTCAAACCATAAGGTATCTTGAATGGGCTTGTGAACACATAGAAGGTGTCTTTAAGCTATATCTCATTCAGATTAATCCATATTTGAGTTGGGATGGATCACAAGAGCGGTAAAATTCTACCACAGAATACGGTTGTATTCTCAGACCTCGAACTCAAGACTTCTTGTTAAGTTAGGAGATACTCCAATCATCTCTACATATTCGGTGGTTAATGCTATAATCTTTGGAGTCAAATCTTCTATCTTGTACCCTTATTTAAAATAGTGGATTTCTTTTTCTCGTTTTTCCTAGTTAGAATTTCCACTTAAATCTGATCGTTCTTCTTTTTGGATGTTAATTTGTTTCCGATTCTTGATTTTTCTTTAACAAACAAAACTGAATAGAATCATGTGTGATTTTTTGTGGTACTAAGAATCATGAAACTACTTATCGATTTGTTTACCTTATTGAACTGGTAAGTCTTCCGCATCGAAGTGTATATGGAAGGGATGATCGAATGTCCTGCGAAGCAGACGATATATAAGCTTACAGCAGTGGGAAGACTCTTTACGTTCAGAAGTCTTCCTTTTTCATGAAACCCTACGCCATTGAATAGACCAACACATAAAATGGAGAAGAGGATGATAAGGCAAGAGAGTACTCCAGTGGCTGAGACATACGAAAGTAAGCTCAAATCAATTAGCAACATTGACGGAAAAATGATAAGGGCAGTGATCAAAACAAACAACTGTCTTCCATCCACAGTCAAATCTCCGAGCTTGATCATGAACTCGGGGAACATTTTATGTAAGTTTTCCCCCTCTAGTATCAAAAGACCTACGTCTACAAGGTAGAGCTCAGAGTTCGTAATGATCATCGCTATGATTCTTCCATTCTTCCCGAAAGCTCGCTCTGCAATATCATGGTAGCTTGTAATGGATGGATCGACTTCCATACATCGCTTCAGTAAAATGCAGGTGTAGAAGGTCATAATGGTGATCAAGAAGAAGAGGATCAAGCTTAGCCATCCCCCACTTGCAAGGGCATAAGGAACTGTTAGAAGCCCAATTCCTGAGAGGGATCCAATCCAAACAAGCAAATTATGATGCATTATGATAGGTACATAAGCACGATAAAGAGTTTAACTCAAAAGACCGGCTTGATAGGTGGGAGAACCCATCAAGCTTTAATACCATTCCACAATTTCATGTGGAGTCAATGTGGGATCGTATCATTGTCCATTCCTAAAAAAGTTGGATGTCTGTGGGCAGCTTACACTCTAGATAGCTTTCTCTATACCCTTTCTCGGGTACCAGGTAGCTCTTTTCTACTACCTATTGGCTCTCAATAAAAGGTACCAAAGCCCAATAAAAGAGTCAAGCTCGAGTCGGCTGATGGGTAGGAGAGCGCCTCGAGGCAGTCTTAGGCTTCGCGATTTCATGTGGAGTCGATGTAAGATCGTATCACCTACATGCTAAGACTAATTAGTATTCAAGCAATAAGGGAAGTAGTGAATTCAAATATTGCACCTAAGAATGCATTTGTGCCATTAAAACAAGCTTTCAAGAAGCTCGATGATCAGTTGTCAAAAGCACCGTGACCAATTATCCAGGCCGATTGTTGGGGTCTGCAGAGGGATCCTTAGCTCGTCGTTCGCCATTAATATTATCTTTTGATTCAAGAACTACTAAGAATTCTTACTCTGCAGGGTAAGTACATATATGAGATGGACAAAAAGCAAGAAGTCATAAATATGGAAATTTTGTTATAATAACATATATATATATATATATATATATATATATATATATATATATATATACATTGCTTCAGACCTTGAAAAATAGATGGGGTAGATGGAAGTTGATCAGTCTTTGAATTGCCACGAACAACAAGCTTGTTGTGCTTTACTTATGAAGATTCTCATAATTCATGAGTTTTTATAAACATGGAGATTGAAGAAACACTACTCATGTTCAACATTAATAATTTTTTTTGAAAATCTGAATATTCTTATATATTATCATTTAGTGATTCACATGTTGTATAAATAATAAGTGTTTCATCTCAATATAAAAATAACAGTGATGTTGGTTCCAAGTTATGGATTCACGTGAACCCACATGACCTGCTTTGGAATAATAATATTATGAAATGTGGTGCTCTCAAAACGTGATGTTGAAAGTCGTATATAAAACTCTATGTTGAAATATTTTTTAGTTATTAACTTCCTGAAATATATATATATATATATATATATATATATATATATATATATATATATATATATATATATATATATATGTTGCTATATATATATCGTGTTTTTTCATCTCAATATAAAAATAACAGTGATGTAGGTTCCAAGTTATGGATTCACGTGAACCCACATGACCTGCTTTGGAATAATATTATGAAATGTGGTGCTCTCAAAACGTGATCTTGAAAGTCGTATATAAAACTCTATGTTGAAATATTTTTTAGTTATTAACTTCCCTGAAATATATATATATATATATATATATATATATATATATATATATGTTTTGGGAGCCGATGTATAAAAATCAACGTTTGACCATCTTCTTTTTCGTCGGCTCCTCTTTGTCAATTTGTGAATGATGGGTATTTTTGGTACTCCTGCAAAGAAATTAAGATTCTAAAATGAAGATGGGCTGTTTTGAAATTTTGGTTGCCAATTTTTTTTATTAAGGATCTAGGGTTTAAAATCATTTTTTAAAATTTCAATCAGCTGATAAAAGGGATATTTTGGGAAGAAAACGTGTCTCCGTACTTGTTATAAATTATTTTTTAAATGAGTTAACCTCTCCTAAGTCCCTAACTACCTTCCCATTCTGTTTATAAATTATTTTTTAAATAGAATCAAATTAATGCATCATAATATAATTTCCCACTTTTTTCCACCCAAGATAGAGCACACTTATGTAATAGTACAAAATTTCCCACCGTATTCCCTCTGTATTTTTAAATTTTCAAAAACTATTTCCAATCTACAACTCGGCAAATGTTGAAAAACTGTTTTCTTTTTCTAAAAATAGAAATGCTTTTTTAGAAAATAGCCCCTAAATGATCTACTTGATGAAAAGAAGTCAGACCAATCAGAACAATACAAAAAAAAAAAAAATGATCAGTGTTAACTTGCATCCTAAGTTATAAAATAAATTAGGGAAAAGTAAGGCTTTAAGTTACTAATTTGAAAATTATTTTACATAAATCAGGAAAAAAATTAGTTAATATACTACTATAATTAGCGAATGTACTATCGTAACTAGTAAATATATAAATACCGTGTATTCACTACTGACAAATGATTTTTTTTTTAATTATTATCGGAGTTAACATTGGAAACTATTCAAATTATTGAAATATGTTTTACATATATTAACACTTCACTAATTTTTTAATTTATAAAAATCTAAAAACAAACTTGAGATTGTCAAACGTGTTTATCCTTTCTAAAAATAAAAACATTTATAATTTTTTTTGAAAAGAATTATAAGGAGGAGGGTATGAAAATAAACCATATCTTATCTATAAGTTTATATTCCTTTTTTAAAACTGTATAAAAGATTATTAAATTAAAATATTAAATCTCACACTATTTTTGTTACACAAACTGTGACGCTCCAAAATCGGGGTGTCCGTTGACTGCGAATCAACGGGTAAACAACTTCATGAATGTCGGGTGACTCGGCGTCTGCCATACGAAAATCGATGATGCTCGCTGTACGGGGAGGCTGCTAAAATACAAACTTGTCTCAAACAGTTCAATATGACATATCCATGAGTAAAACGACCACTTGGGCCCGCAAAACATTTATATGAGTGAAAACGGCCTCTTGGGCCCATACTAATATACTCATCAACATACCAATACTCATCCAAATAAATCCCAACTATATACAATAGTTTCAAGAGGTAATAAAATTATCCTTATACATCATATATCAAACTTAGAGAGTTCTAATACATGTGTACATAACAAAACCAAAGCCACAACCCGGCTTTCTTCTAAAATGGCCTCTAGGATGAGCCGTCTCCTAGACCGCTCCCTGGACCTGAAATAATATCCCTCAACAGGGTGAGCTATCGCTCAGTAGTGGAATCACCCTAAATGGGTTACTCCCCACCTAAGTGCATATGCAATGCTCCAAAGTAAACACACATTCAAGCAAATTCGTGATCCTACTTGAATGTCTAAATAACCACGTCAGAGTCTACTTTCTCCCTCACTTGCCTAAGCCATGTATGAGAAAACATCTTTTTCAAAACAATTCTTGTTGTTTTTGAAACTATACTACCGAAGTATCGGTAAAAATATGGGACTACCCTTCGAGGCGAATTGATTGGTGAGCTTTCTGAAACAGTCATGGTCCTCATCCGAAATGATCTGTTGGCCTACCTCTCAACCCAATTCTCCGGAAAATCATCCTGTAAAATTCCTTTCGCAACCATGTTCGTTTTTCAGAAAATTCATGTCATGCACTAACATCTAATCTCTAGGTTACCCAGTGCATATGAAAATGCATTATATCATTTCCAAAACCATTTTACCACAATATATCAAGTATATCAATATGCAACATTATCAAATTTGCACTCACAGCACATGTCATTCATGGTGATCAACCATCACCCAAATTTGCTCATTTGAGCAATTTACAATATCATCTCCAATGGCCTACACACACAATTATATTCCATATAATTATGTCCTTATGTTAACACATTAAAATCATGTATTAACCTATATATTCCTTTGATCCACCAACTCAAGCCATTCTCTAATTTCTCAATCCATTACACAAAAATTAGCTCGCGTGGGCTAATTAACGAACCGCAAACAATTCAATTTGAATCGCTCCCTTTGAGCTTACATTATCTCACAAAAATATTTTGAGAACACTATTCACATACTATTCACATACTATTCATGAGTCACTATTCACGAGAACAGTAAAACCCTTGGGTTACTGTTCACAACTAATCACCCGACATCGGTTCCACTTTGTGAACCCGAAATCCATGACCATTTCCAGCCTCATACACACCAACTCACAATTTATTTCATAAATTATGAAACAAACACCCCCAAACAGCCCCTACAGTCTGGTCATCCCGAATGAGCTCGAAAAATTCTCCAAAGTCGATAGTCGGTCACGAGTTTTGGGACCAATCAGAAATGTTCAGGCCTCAAACCCATCGAAGTATTATAAAACACTTAAACAAGTGTAACTTCAAGTAGGATAAAACCCCTACCTCAGTTTATAGAAACTCCAACTTTTTGGTGTGTGTGTAGCTCTTATCGCGTAGATCAGCACTCCTTGACCCAGACGAAAACCTACGATCCGGTTTCATAGATGCGAGAAAAAGAAAAAAAAAGAAAAAAATTAAAATTCTCACAACCTCTCTCTATCCATGCGCCTCCCCCTCCGTTCTCCCTTTCCATTTTGACTTTTATCCCTTTTTGGTTGATTTTTTTTTTTCATTTATTATTATAATAATAATAATAATAATAATAATAATAATAATAATATTATTATTATTGTGTGTATTATTAATATGTGGATCTTGATTCATATTGCTTAATTTGGATTCGTTTCTATCCTGAAAAATTTTATTTTTTTTCAATTCACTTTATTTTAAATGAACTTAGCCCAAGCCATTTCTTGACTTTCGAGATTTTCGTACAAATCTCGTCCCTAAAGTCATTAATGACTTATCACCTAGAAAATCGTAAAATATTCCGATTGTCTCGAGTGACGAAACTTTTAAGATTCACTAGATTTGTGAGAGGCGAATTTAACTTATTGTGATTCTTTTCGTCATCTGAGATCTAGAGAATTTCCGGTTTTCAACTGAAATTACCATTTTACCATTTTTCAGAAAAATTGAATTTTTCTCAGGTTTTACACAAACTGTAACACATATATATCTCATAGGGGGTGTTTGGTTTGTGAGAATCGGGAATGGAAACTTTTTTTTTAATTTCATTTCTAGCATTTGAATGAAATTAGGAACTTAAGATTAGAATAATTATATATTTTCATTCCAATATTTGGTAGCACCAGGATGGAGAATGGAAACAAAAAAAAAAGATGATAATACCTTTATATCTTACAATAATAAATTTTAAGAATTTTTTGTTCTTAATATATGATATGACCAAAACAATAATTCTAATGGAATATTATTATGGGTTTTTGAAATAATGATGGTAAAACATTTGCATAGCACATTAAAGATTAGATACATCAACCACTTATATGATTGTAAATTGCTCATATAAAACAATTTACAAACTCAAAAATAAATTTGACTAAAACATCTTTATTTTTCTCTGGTATTGTTCATTACTTCGCAAATCGAGTTTTTTTTTTTTTTTTGGTAATTATACCTATTAAGAGACCCATTTGAATTTATTTAATTTAAATCTGATTAAAAATTCAAGAAAATAATTGTAGTAAGTATTTAAGTGCACGTAGAAAATTGTATAATACAAGAATCCTAAATTGTAAGCCAAAATCAAAATCATAAACCATGGCTTAGCTTAAAAAAAAGGACAAAAAAAAAAAAAATAGAGGAAGAAATAATAAGTAACAAAAGAGAACCTAATTAGAGATCAAAAAGGTGGTTGTCAAAATCCCAGTTTTAAAGAGCAATGACAAATCTCATATTGAAGAATTGAAATAAACATTTGAAACCCTAAAAATAAGAATCAATCCTTTTTTTTTAAAATCTTCTGTTACAAGGTTTTGATTGATTTAAAAATTAAGCAATTAATTTAGCAAATGTTTGACCAAGTAATCTATTTCTCTAGGAGAGACAATGAATAGAGAAGACAAAGGCATGAGAGTTTAAGAAAAGACAGAAACATCAGCTATGAGAAGTAAAATAAAGGCTAAAATAAAATTTCAAAACCCTAACTTCCTTTTTTTCTCAACTTTTTCTTCCACTCATTCGTCTTCTTTGAGAAGGAGGGTGATTTTGGTCATTCTCGATGTAAAATCACTCCTCTAGTATACCTATTTCTATCGATCTATTTTTTAATAAAATGATTATTCCATATGGATTTGAGTTTTATTTTGTTTTAAAAAGCTGATGTCAATGTCTTGATTTAACGTTTGCTTGGTTTGTGTCGTCATTTTCTAGCGTCACAGTTTGTATTTGTTTTATTTACAATGTTTTGTTTTTCCGTCTTATTCTGACATTTATTTGTGGCAGACAATTCAAAAGAACAAATTAGCCTCTTGTTAAACAGATACAACAAATTAGATTATGGTCGTTAGTATTTTACATAACTTGAGTCCGGTATTTAGTCACTATAGTATTATCAAATTGTAAACTTTGAGTTGATTTATTATACTATTAACTTGAACGTTGTTTCATCTTTTATGATTTTTAGCGATTTGTTATCTATGTTTGTATCATGTATTATTAGTTTGAATTAATAAAATTATTTTCTTAAAAAAAATAAAGGCTAAAATAAATTAAGCAATTTTATAATATCTTTTTAGAAGACCAAATCAAAATACCATCTAAATAAGATGAATTAAAATCCCATTTAAAGTAAAAAGTTTGTTTAAGCTAAATTATTTTTTATTATATCCTAGAGAATCAAAAATGAGATTCCATTTCTTCCTGTATTCCGACCTACCAAGCACCTTCATATGGTCATAGAGATAATAAAGTAAAATCATGCTCCTCAGTGAAATAAATAAATATAATATGGACCACAGTAATAGCAAAATAAAATAAGAAAGAACCCACCCTCAAAATGATAAAGACATTCTCAATTGTTTACTTTCAAGTCTACATACATATTTATATAGGGACAAATAATCTTGGAAAGCATGCTAACTAAAATAATCTTGGAAACTAACTAAAATATTCTTGGAAACCAAGCTAACTAAAATTATTGACTAAAATATTCTTGGAAAGGAACTGATTCATTATGTTATTATACAGAATGCTACAACATCCTCTAAAGTTGTAGCGAATTTGATTCTGCGTTCTTATTGAATGTATTACTAGTTTGATCAATAAAAATCTCTTTTTAAAAAAAATTATAAGCATAAAAAAATGATATTATTTCATATAATTTATAAATTATAAAATTTATAAAAATCCTAAAATCACGTAAACTAGGAGAGAAGGATAAAAAAGAGAAATTATTTATTTTAGGGCTTCCTTGGTTTAGCTGATAACTGATTCATCCCAATAAACTATTGTAGGCTATTTGCTAAAAACTCATAACCAGCTACTAATAGTTGATTAGGGGTAAACAACTCCTAATTGGAAAAAGCTATGGATCGTAGCTTTTTTTTTTTAAATGCTCAAACTAAAATATCAAAATTCTATTTTTTATCCTTCTCTTCATATTTACATAAAATAAAATACTTTAATTATTTTAAATAGTTAATCACTCCTGTTACTTATTAAACTATAGATGTAAATTTTACATGATCTTCACATGATTTTATTAAAAAAATATTTTATCATGATAATTTTTATTTAAAATTTTGAATTTTAAGGAATATTGAATATTATAAGATATTTTAGGCTTTATTATAGTAATTAAAATTTGTTAATTTTATTATTAATTAATTTTCAAAGAATTTTCAAATAACCATTGATTAAAACTCATTTCATTTCCGGTGAATGAGATAATTATGATAGTTGATTCACCCACAATCAACTCTTATAGGTTGCTTGGTAAAGATTCCTAACTGGCGATTGAGGGTAAGCAATGCACGATAGGAAAAGCACAAGTTAAGTAGCCTTTTATGATCCGCTCTTATTAAGGGTACATTTGAATCAGTTGATAGCTGGTAGTTGATTATAGATTGCTGTTTGGTAAAGTAGTTGATTAAAGATTAATTTACCTATAGATATGACCGGGGCGGAGCTACATGCACATTAATTGGCTGAAATATAAGTCACCGCGTCATCTTGTGTTTTTAGGCGTTATTTTATGCCATCGTATTTTTGTAGCCCGATATCTGATTTGTGCGATTGGTGTGAATACGGCGAAAATGGCAGATTTTGGAAGCATTTTTGGAAGCGGAAGGAGCGATTGCATAAAGATGGCGGAGCGTCGCGTGAGCGTCCCCACGTCGTGACGTCCCAACGTCGAGACGTTGGGTCAACATATAGAAGTCAACAAGCGACAGCGTCGCCCGGCGTCTCAACGTCGTGGCGTCAGCGTCAGCGGCGTTGCAGCGTGCGACGATCCAATCTGAGATATACCTCTCAATCATTAAAAGCAAAAAGGGGACCATAATTGATGGTGGGGGAGGGGGGGTTCGGAGATCGAGGACGTACGAACTAGGGCACGGAAATCACAGCAGCAGGATTTTGACCTTGGAGAAGAGCCATCATTTTGTATCTTCTTCTTTTCGGACAGAAAGACTGATGTTTTATAGATTAACTATTTGTGTTTTCTCGTTCAGTATGTTCTAGATTTATACCTAGGGTGTTGTTGAACCCTGTCACAATTGCATGGATTAAAAATTAGTATTTTATATTATTCAATCGTTTATAATTTGGTAACATGCGGCTATGGTACATGAGTCGTACTTTATGGTGATATCGGCCAGCATTAAGCATGACTATCTTTGGAGATCGAGATTGAATGAGGGTACCCGGGGGATGCGAGTAAAGCGACCTTCGGTTGATTCGGTAAATAGAATATTCCGATCGGTGGCAATTAAGGTTAAAACATTTAAGCATTTAGATTATCGAGGTTGGGTAAGAATACACTCAATGCTACCTAGCGAGATGGCGGATACACTTCGAGAGAGGGTATTTCGTGAACAAGATCACCTAGCCATCAATAAATCATAAATAAAGCCCGAATAATATCATCTTTAAGAAATAATCACATCGAAAGTGGCAGGGAGACAGCCTAGTCTCCATTATCTGATAATTCATTAAGATCGATTAGTTTAGTTTAAGTTCAGACACTAGTACTCTTTCACACAACACTTATATCCAGATGTATTCAAAGCTAATCTGCGTATTCAGCAACGCACTTATCCACAGTGGATCGATATCACGTACCATAGGTACCTGTGCAGGGCTACGCGTGAACTTTAAGTAATAGGCGTACATATATACACACCACCACTTCGACCTATCAAGTTTTTGGCGTGGATTCTTGAGTAGGTTTAGTGATATAGAGATCAATGCAATTAAATATTACTCTGGAATTTTTTTGTTTTTATTTGTTTTTACAAGTGCTAGTAAGTTGGTCTTTTTGTTTCGTGTGTGATTGCAGTCAAGGTTTCAGTGAGCGCATGTGACGACGGGATCAGGTTGACTAACATTTGTTTGATCCTGAGCCAGGAAGAACTTTACATAGAATCTGTAGGAAACGTGACGAGCGGACTAGAAATCCTGGTAATCATGGAGAACAAGCGAAGAGGCGGGGAACTGAGCATTGAGCACAACGAGCCACATAGGAATTGAAATGGGAATATGAAGGAATCAAGCACCGGGCCGTTTATACGATCGGGGGCTGATCCATTCATGTTGCTAGAGGAGTTTGCCTTACCGCCTACGGGTTACATTTAGGGCCGGCTATCCGAAGACCACCCGTCGAGGCCAAACAACTTGGTGAAGTCGATGCGTACGGTCTTGAGACATCTTATTTCATGGACTACCCATGAGAATCAAATATGCAGGCCGACTTCCTCGAAGTGCGCGACAGTCAGTACAATGGGATTCTTGAAGAAGTACTCAAGTTGAGATTGTTCCCACTCTCACTAGGTGATAGAGCTAAGCATTGGTTAACAAGTAAGCCACCATATTCCATTACTTCATGGAACGACTTAGTGCAGAAATTCCTAACCAAGTTTTTCCCACCCTTGAAAATTGCACAACTTGTGCAAGAGATCAACACTTTTGGACAACTAGAGGGAGAGAACCTGGCAGAGGCATGGGACAGATTTCACGAACTACTGAGAAAGTGCCCACATCACAGACTGACCAGATGGATGCAAGTCCATACTTTCTATAATGGTATGAGGAATGCAACTAGAACGTTGGTGATGCCTCGGTACGGAGGAGCACTAATGAAGAAAACCCTGAAACCAAACATGAAATCTTGGAAGATCTTCATGACCTAATACAAATCAGTGGCCTAGAGAGAAGACTACACAAGTAAGGCCGTGGGTAAGCGCAGATAATGAGGTTCTCAACAATCGGTTAATCATGTTGCCGCATTGCGACTAAGCGAGTTAACTAGGCGGCAGTGCAGCGAATGCCACACGGACTAACCCATGGGAGTTGTGTGAATTACGTGGAGGGCGGCCGCGGTAGCACAGAATGTCGATCGAAACCAAAATATAGAACATGCTTTCGGTATGTGTCGAGGTTCAATCGAGCCGACCACGGCAACAAGGGCGATTATGGAAATAACTATCAGAACCAAAATCAAGGCCAAGGGTGGCGTAACAATCAGAATCAGAACAATCAGAACAGTCAAGGGTATGGATGGAGGAACAATCAGAACAACATGCCATCACCCCGAGTGAGTGAACCACCTCCTGAGAAAAAGGTGGACTTAGAACAAGCCCTTGCACAGATGCTCACCTCACACACCGCCTTTATGAATGAGACAAAGGCGAATATGCAGCAACTAGGCCACCCAATTGAACAATCAAGCCGCACAGTTGAGAAACTTGGAGGTACAGATGGGTCAAATGGCCAATCTATTGACAAAAAGGCAACCAGGTTCCTTACCCAGCAACTCAGAAGTGAACCCGAGAAGAGATGGGAATGAACATGTTAAAGTAGTCACGCTGAGAAGTGGTAAGGAATTGGAGGCACAAGAGCAATCCCCAGTTATAGAGGAGTTAGAGAATGAGAAGGTCATCCAGCCCGGTCAGAATGATGGTGCAGATAGGGAACAGCCTCGAGAGAAGCGATCCCGAAGGAAACACTGCTTGAAAGAGGGACAACCCACCAATTCCTTATCACAACGTCTAAAAACATAAGTTGGATAAGCGAGTTCTGGATTCATGGAAGTGTTGAAGCTACACATCGATATCCGTTTGCTGATCTGTTGGAGCAGATCTTGATTATGTAAAAATTTATGAAGGGCCCGTCTTGTCTCGAGAAGAGAAGATTGGCTGATTTTGAAACAATTAACTTAACTGAGGAATGTAGTGCCATACTTTAGAGGGAAAATTTTGCCAAAAGCTAAAAAAGACCCGACGATTTCACTATCCAGTGCACCATTGGAAATGCTATCTTTGAAGAAGCGTGTGATTTAGATTGCGGCATTAATCTCATGCCTTTGTCCATTTTAGCGTTTGGGATTAGGTGAAGCTCGTCCAACTATAAAGATCGCGCTTGACTGACGGATCCTTGAACCATCAGGAGGGTATTAGAAGTGTCTTAGTAAAGGTTGACAAGTTTATCTTCGTGATTTCATTGTATTAGATATGGAAGGGATAAGAAATACCCATAATCTTGGGTAGGCTAGTTTCTTTATAAATGGCGAGCAATGATTGATGTTCGGAGGGGCCGAAGTGAGTGCGGGAAGATGAAGTCGAGTTCAGCGTGTCGAGCTATGAGACATCGTGAGAAAGTGATACTGTTTCATGGCGAGAGATAGTAGAGGCTATAGTGTCTAGCCAAAGTGGTCTCACGGATCCTTTGGAGGCTAGCCTAGTTCAGAATGATTCCGAGAATATGAGCGAAGAGGCAGAGGAATATGTGAAATGGATGGATTCTTTCGGACCCAATAGAAGGAAATACTTCGAATCTCTAGGTGAAAGTGCTAAACTACCAGTACCATCGGTTGAACAACCACCCAAGATGGAACAAAAACCTTTACCTAGCCATTTAAAGTATGCATATCTTGGGATAGCATCTACCTTACCAGTGATCATCTCAGCATCCTTGACTGAACTAGAGGAGGAGAAGTTATTGAGGGTCCTTAGAGACCATAAATGCTCAGGATGGTCTCTAGTTGATTTAAAAGGATTCGCCCCGTCCATGTGCATGCATCGTATTTTCTTGGAGAAGATGGGCATAAACCCTCGAGTGGAAACACCAGAGGAGTTGAATCCCAACTATGAAAGAGGTAGTCCGAGAAGGAAGTGTTAAGTGGTACGGATACTGGTAATTTATCTATTCCCGGGCGGTGCGTAGATGAAGATCCCGAGTTCAGAAGTAGTACCTAAGAAGGGAGGAAAAGCTGTCATAGGCTGAGAATAACATATTCTTGCCTTCTCGAGCGATTCTTAGGGTGGAAGTTTGTATTGATTATCGGAAGCTGAACAAAGCCACTCGAAAAGATCATTTCCCATTCTTGGTTTCTGGATCAGATGTTGGATCGATTAGTCGGCCATGAATATTATTGCTTTTTGGATGGATACTCATTCTGATCAAGTGCTATAGCCCACGAAGATCAGGAGAAGACGACATTCACATGTCCCTATGGGACATTCGCATTCAGGCGGATGCCCTTCGGGCTGTGCAATGCGCCGGGCACTTTCCAAAGATGTATGATGGCAATATTCTCCGACATGGTCGAGAAGACAATTGAGATCTTCATGGACGATTTTTCGGTATTGGGTAATTCATTTGACAACTGTTTGGAAAATTTGAGATCAGTATTGATAAGATGCGAGGAGACCAACCTAGTACTCAATTGGGAGAAGTGCCATTTTATGAGTACGAGAGGTATTAACCTTTCCCGGACATGAATTTCGACAAGAGGAATAGAGGTAAACCAGGCAAAGATTGAGCTGATTGAAAAATTACCTCCACATAAACCATTAAAGGGATAAAGAAGTTTTTAGGCCACGTGGATTATCGCGATTCATCAAAGACTTCTCTCAGATTGCAAAACCTTTGTCTAATCTCCTGGTCTAAGGGACCCCATTTGAGTTTGATTCACAGTGTTTGCATGCATTTTCAGTGTTAAAAGATAAGTTGGTATCAGCCCCTATTGTAGTAGCTCCAGATTGGTCCTTCCCGTTTAAGCTTATGTGTGACGTAAGTGATTTTGCGATTGGAGCAGTGTTAGGGCATAAACGAGAGAAAATTTTCCAGGTAATCTACTATGCGAGCAGAACCTTGAATGATGCTCAGTTGAATTATGCCACTACAGAAAAAGAACTATTGGCTATTGTCTTTGCTTTTGACAAATTCGGGCACTTGATTGATATGAGTCATAGTTCCTGCAGTCATTACGCCATAAAATACTTGATGACTAAAAAAAGGCATGAAACCCGACTAATTCGGTGGGATTTCTTTTCTTTGCAAGAATTCGACGTTGAGATTAAAGACAAGAAAGACGAGAACCTAGTGGCGAGATCATCTTTCCGTTGGAAGGCCAGTGATGTTGAGTGAATGACGATTTTCAGGAGCGAGAGACTCCTAGCTATTGAAGACGAAGCGATTCCATGGTTTTGCAGTTATGTGAATTATTTGGTAGCCAAGGTAGTCCCTGCGAATTTAACTATCAGCGAAGCGGTTTCGCACACTTGAAACACTCTTATTAGGGCGATTCTTCTGAGACATTGCGACCCGGGTGATCGGAGATGTGTGCGAAGATGGAAATGCACGATATCTTGCACCCGCGCCACACGTTACCATGTGGTGGACACTTCATTAGTAGTGACGGCGGCAAGAGTGCTTCAATCCGACTTCTCTTGGCCTACCTTGTTAGGATGCTCATCATTTTGTATCCACATGTGACCGAATGTCGGCGAATGGGGGCATTTCTGAAAGGATGAACCGCCCATTGCATCACATTCTAGAGGTAGTGTTTGATTTATGGGGATGGATTTCATAGGACCCTTTCCCCATCTTATAACAACTTTGTACATCTTCTTGCGGTAGATTATGTCTCGAGAAGTGGGTTGAAGCAATTCCGACCCACACTAATGATGCCAAGGTAGTGGCTAAATTTCTCCGCAGCCACATATTCTCGCGATTTGGAACCCCTCGAGCACTGATCACAGATAAGGGTACTCATTTCTACAATAAGATGATTGACAAGGTTTTGGTAAAAGTACGGGTGCGCCATCGCATTCCTTGCATATCACCCATACCAACAAGTGCTGCAGGTATCAAATCGAAATTAAGTCCATTCTAGAAAACAAAGCACGCCTGTGAAGGACCGGTCTAAAAGATCAAGATGCATCAAGGTACCGAACAACATTTAAACACCCTTGGCTATGTCGCCTTCGAATTGTTTATGGCAAACATGTCACCTACCAAAGGGAATCGACACTGAGCCCACTCAAACCCTCAAGAATAACACGGATAAGACACTGGTACCGTGAGAAGAGACTGCATACTCGGCTGAACTAGACGAATCTCAAACGAAGCTTATGAAATGCTCGATTTACAAGGAAGACAAAGGTCCGGCACGATAAACACATTACTAGGAAGGCACCCGAGGCTAAGTAACAGTGTCCTTCTTGTTAATTCCCCGTCAAACTTTTTCCCGGGAAATTGAAATCTGGGGATGGTCAAGTATTCTTCACAGCTATCAAGGTCTTTCCACATGGAGGGGTAGAGGTTGGTAGCTGTCCGGAAAGGAACATTCACAGCTAACACAATAAATCCGCCAGCCGATTGAGGCGACTTATGCGACAAGGTATCTATCCCATTGACTGCATTCAAGAAAGACAAAGAAGGAGTCATAAGAGCTCTGCTCCCGAAAGCACATTGATCTGTAATACGAAGCACTACATTAAACATAGCACTTCTTGGGAGGCAACCTAAGTTTTTCTTGCAATTTTCCTTTCTATGGTTCAATTCTTATCCGCTAAGTTGTTGGTTTGTCGCTCAGTCTGTATTCAAATCCTTTTTCGATGTATACTCGTGCGATCAGCAGCACTGGAGGATCCGTTCATGCAGAGCACTACAAAAGTCCAGAGAGTCACAATTACATGAGGGGAGTTTTCTCTTATCTTAGACCATGGTTACATAATGTACATTTTGGGCCTTCTCGAACGCCGCGACGCCAGAACGCCGTGACGCTCAACGCCGCTACGCTTGACCATTCTCAGCGATGTCGCGGACGTTGATTTCAACGCCGCGACAGCCGATTAGGAACCCTTCGAACGTCGCGACGTTGAATTTCAACGTCGCGACGTTGGTTTTGAACCCCTCTGGAACGTCGCGACGTTGGATCCCAACGCGAAGTTGGTTTTGCCCTTCTTCGAACGCGGCGCCGAGATCTCAACGCCGAGACGCTGATTTACCACTCTTTGAACGTCAGCGACGCTGGATCTCAACGCCGCTGATGTCACGTTTACTTGGAATTGGCCGCGACGCAGCATTCCGCACGTCGCGACGTTGACCCTGTTTAAGGCCAAAAACCTCCCATTTTTGCTCCTACCCTGTATTCTCCTTGCCTAAACCCTAGTGCCACTGTGTCGCGCCCCTGCACGACCCCTTGCCGGAGTCCACTCCCGCACCAGTCGGAGGCCATTGTTTTGCCCTCCGACGCCCTCTCTGACACCGCCACCACCATCTCCTTCCACACCCCAAAGTCCACTGTTCCTGTCTCGCACTGTCCACACTCCAAGTAGGTGTCCTTGCACGGTCTTGTCCCTCCACCCTAGGTCCGAGTCTACATTGTGGGTATGGGGCTCAGGCTAGTCTGGCCCATCGAGCCCTGCTCGCGGCTCACTTCCCTATTGCCACTTCGCCCGTTTTCCTAGTGCACTTTTAGGTGCTTGGACATATTGCCTAGTGCATTAGTGCAGGATCCTGCTGGTGCCAATTGGCCACCTTGTCCATGCATGCCCTTCAATTGTCCTATTTGTCCTTGCTACACCAATAACTGCAAAGAGGCAAAAGTCGCTACAAAACGGCCTGACCATGGAGGATCCGACCCCAATTTCTATGTCACGCTGCTCGTTAATCCAGGGTGTCAACGTTCTAATTCATTTGCAAGAACGTTTTGAGATAAGGAAAGGGGTTTCCACCACCTCTGATGATTTTTTTCTCTCGTAAGATTATTGCCAAGGGATGGCGAGCACTTTGCCAACCACCTCATCCAGCCGCGATGAGTGTGGTGCGAGAATTCTACGCCAACCTCGCCTCCCACGTTGTCAAGAAGGTCCGGGTGCGGGGTGTGTTGGTAGACTTCAGCGCGGAGTCTATCAACCACTTTTATAATCTTGATCATGTCCCCCCGGAGCCTTTTGATCGACTTTACGAGCGACCCGACTACCCCGAGGTCATTAGGGTCTTGACAAACGGACGGGGTGAGTGGAAACTCAACAATGAGGGCCACGCCGTCCACTTTAAGGCTAAACATTTGGCCTATATCCCCAAAGTCTGGCATCACTTCATCACGTCGCGTCTTATTCCGACGAAAAACGTGTGTGAAGTGACTGCCAAGCTTGCCCTGCTTAATTATGCCATCATTCAGGATATTCCTTTCGATGTCAAGGTGTTATGTAGGATGCCATCCTCCATAACCGGACGCTTAAGATAACTTGGGGCAATCTCTTTTCTCATTTATGGCCTGGTGCAAATGAGTCTGGTGCCTCTAGATGACAATGAGGCGTATTACACCCCATTAAGGCAATATCGCTTAAGAGTGACAAACCGTGTACCACGACCCGAGGGGATCTCCACGATGAAATACGAGTTCTGGACGAGGACGAAACATGATTATCAAGCCCGCTTGGACTCTAGGCGAATTTTCAAGATGACATCGCGCCCTCTACTCACCCACCTCCACCACCACCACAGCTGAGCCCCTGAGCGCCTCCTCTAGCCTCCCACTCCCCCGATTTAGAGGACCTTGCCCGCCCCTTACTGAGCATTTTGATGCATTCTGGGATGAAACCCAGGAGCACCCCGAGTCCCTCCCCAGTCAGATATGGAGGCCCCCGCGCCGATATGAGTACGTCAAGCCAAACTGTGCCATCATTCTTCAAGAAGAAGCAGTCCTCTTACTCCGCCTTCATAGCCGCTTCAAAGACCAGCCGGCCACCACGCTTAACACAGCTGACCCGCCCCGATCACCAGGAGTTCCTCCACCTTCTTCTCGCTATTTCATTTCCTGCAAGTGGGGACACCGCCCATTTTGTCTTGTGGGGTCAGAGTTCTGGTTTTTCTTAGATTAGTTTTCAGGTTTATTCAGGTCGTAGTTTATTTTCAGTTATGCATGCTAGTTTACATTTCTGTTTAGTTTCATTTACTCTTGCTCATCTTAGGATGTTGAGTTTTGTGTCTGGCCATGTTTGTTTTAGGTAGATCATATACATGTAAAGGGTGTCGTGTTTAGGTAGTTTGTGTGTATGATGCCATGCTTCGAGAGTAGGGATCACTTTTTTGAGCCGAATCCACTATTGTCATGGAAAGAAAAGTTGGACTACTGATGTTTGGAATGCTCTCGAATTAGCTACAGTTGAATAGTGGTGAGGCATAGTGAATCAAGACCGTTATTCAAGAAACTATTTCTCAAGGAGCCTATCACATCACACAAATGATCTCTAGGGTATACCTAGGTGCCGAGCCCGACTACTAAGGTTCAACAAACCCTGGGAGTCTCTAAACACCAAAGAGATGGGACACCGTGAATAAAAGAGGATTTATTTCAAGCCCCAAAATAAAAATAATAAAAAAAGAGAAAAAAAAATAGAGATAGAATAAGTGGGATCTTCCACCTAACTCGCACAAATCGAGAGCCTTTCAAAGCCCAATGTTCGTTAACTGGTCGAGTCATTGACTTCACCGCCTGCTACAGGGACGTAAGATGGAAGTTTCCTCATTACCTTAGGGCCCTTATGTTTAGTCGAGGTCAGGTGACGTCAGGAACCGGGAATCGCCTCGGTGCCCTAACCAACCGTGGGGAGTCACCAACTAATCCCCGCTACATGAACACTTAACATAAACTTACGGGCACTAGTTTTGTTCTATGTTGTGAGTAGGTATATTAAAAGTTGCAAACTATATGCTCCGGGACCTCTTAGTTAGATTTTCCCACTAAAGTAGTCGGGGTAACTCAAGTTCGGGGTACTAACCTAAGTGTACACTAGAGATCATTTATTTAACGCACATAAGGTCCTTGGTGAAAGGGTTATTGAATACTCCTGAGGCTGGTAATTCAATCAACTTCACCGAAAGTGCAACCTAGTTCTTCGAAAACAACACCTTGCGAATCCCGACGAATACACAATCGAGCAATAATTATAAGAGAATTTAGCATGATAAATCACAATTTACCCACATCTCAGATGAGGATAGGTACTTTTTAATCTTCAGGTTTTAGACTAGTGCAAGTCTTTCGTGTCTTAACATAAGCTGCATAAAGATTTATGCCCTGAAGCCAATATGAAGCACCGAGAATGGGCAAACGATTGATGAAGTCTCTGAACTCCGTGAAAAGCACCAGAGGAGTGTACCGGTACATCATTTATGTGTACCAGACACCTTGCTAAAAAGCGGTAAGTAGTGTACCTAAGACCCAAAATGTGTACTTAAGACACCTGACAGAAATTGGCAGCAAAGTGTACCCTATTAAATCCCTGTGGAACTTCAAATAGAACGGTAGCGATGTGAATCGGTCCAATTTGATCCTCTATTTATCAGCATGGGCATCACTATCTTCGTGTTAGACTATAGTATGTAGAGAGTAGTTCATGAGTCGGGGCTTCTGCTTGGGGACAAGCAAGAAGCTAAGCTCAGTGTGATGAGCGGCTGAAATACTCACAAATACAATTCAAGGTCTCTGGTTTCAGGTTTTCGCGTTATTTTATATTTAAATACGTATTTTTTTGTAGCCCGATATCTGATTTGTGCGATTGGTGTGAATGCAGGCGAAAATCGCAATTTTTGGAAGCATTTCGGGAGTGTGAGGCGCATAAAGATGGTCAGAACGTCGCGACGCCCCAACGTCAGCGAGGTCCCCACGCCGCGACCTCCCAACGCCGCGACGATACCAACATATAGAAGTCAACAAGCGGCAACGCCGCGACGCCCCAACTTCGACGCCGCGAAGCTATGCCTCTCTCAATCATTAAAAGCAAAAAGGACCATAATTGACGGGGTTCGGAGATTGAGGACGCATTTAACTACGGCACTAAATTACGTTAGCAGGATTTTGACCTTGGAGAAGAGCCATCATTTTGTATCTTCTTCTTCTCGGACAGATAGACTGATGTTTTATAGATTAACTATTTGTGTTTTCTCGTTCAGTATGTTCTAGATTTATACCTAGGGTGTTGTTGAACCGTCACAATCAGATGGATTAAAATTAGTATTTTATATTATTCAATCGCTTATAATTTGTTAACATCTCGCTTATATCCGTGGAGTCACACATGGTGATGTCTCGCAACATTAGCATGACTATACCGAGAACCGGCATTCGGCAGATGAGTACCGTGGATCCGAGCAGAGCGCTCTGCTGATCTCTAAACAGATATTCCGATCCCGAGGGTGGCAATTAAGGTTAAAATGATTTAAGCATTTGAGGCACGCCGGGTAGAGATATAATCAACGCTACTTTAGCTAGATAGCATACACTTCTCGAGAGAGGGTATTTCGTGACAAGATCACCTAGCCATCAATAAACTGGTAAATAAACCGACAATATCATCTTTAAGAAATAATCCATCGAAAAGTGGTAGGGGAGACATAGCCCCTAGTCTCCATTATACAAGAATTCATTACATTCATTAGTTTACTTTAAGTTCGTACACTAGTACTTTCACACAACACTTATATCCGTGATAATACTCAAAAGCTAATCTCTCAGACTAACAACACTTATCCCCGCTTATCGATATCCGCACTATAGGTACACTATAATACTGGGCGATGCACTTCACAAATAGGCGCATATATACACACACCACCTTTTCACCCTATCAATGCCCCCTTGAAAATTGGAAAAAATTGTCGCAAAGGGGCTTAAAACCTTGATCTCTAGTTTGAGCAGATGATACTTTAACCATCACACTATCATATGCCTCCCCTCAAATCACATGCCTCATTATATTTTCTCAAGGTCTTACGCCAATATGACAAAGTGATATAAAACAATGTGTATATATATAGACCAAAAATAGATGTTACCTTAGGTTTCAAAGTTTTATTTCTAGTGATTGATTTTTTTAAAGGAATTTCAAGTGATTGATTTAGTTTATATATTTTGAATATATTTTATAAAATGTAGTAGATAATATTTGTATATTTTTTTACCAATTTTACAATAATTTGCTCTAATAAAATGGATATCCACATGATTGCATTAAATAGTAAAGAATAGTTATTATACAGAATAAATACATGTAAATACTTATAGTATAGAATATTTATATACAAATATGACAATTTTTCAAGAAATGAGAATTATTAGATTTATAATTTCAAATCATTTACATGAATAAATACACGTAAATACTTATAGTATAGGATATTTATATCCAAAACAGACAAATTTTCAAGAAATGAGAATTATTAGATTTATGAATTTCAAATCATCCAAAGCTTTTTTAACCAAACACTTCATAAATGAATTTACATTGCATGGATATTATTTATTGAAAATTTCATCATCCATACATCTGAACTAAAACACAAAAAAAATTCAGCATTCGTCATCAAAGTATTAGCAATACTCAAACTTACATTCGGCTTTGAGAAATAATATCTGATCATGTTACAAGATCAGAAACAGATGAATAAGTCCCCAAAACCCCAGCAAGAATTCCAAATACAAATATCCCCACAATCCCCATCTGCTCAAATTTCCAACCACGTCTCAAATCAGAACTAATCTTCAAGTAGCACAAACATGGAAGCAGAAAAGAAGTTAAAACAACAAAAATTGATCCAACAATGGCCATTAAGGACTCATAATATGGAAAAACACAGGCCATAATAACAGTACTAATCAGCAATCCTACTCTTATCATCGATCTAACACTTCTCTTATTCTTGTACTTTTCTGAAAGCCCGCCTTCAATGGCTGCTATCAAGCACATCACATGCATTTGGTAATTGCATCAGTAGTTGGTGTATATTGCAAACTTAGTGCAGACTTTGTTGGTTGGTAGGTCTAAAGTTATTTCTAGACTCCATGCTGTCGCCATATTACAAGGTATCCTACCATGGCTGCTAGGTATGAGAGTTGTTAGGATAAAACTAAACAATAAAACTCTGTAAATCAATAAACAAAATTGTTAGAGTTGGATGACTTCAATTATATTCGACTGATTCAGAGAAAAGTTTCGTATTGTGATATCATATATTTTTTATGGATTCAAGAAAAGGAATTGAGCTTATAGGCCTAATTCTACGCCAGACATCATGGACTTTTTATGGATTCTAGAGAAGGAATTAGGCTAATAGGCCTTATCAAGTGGCCTCTTATCGGTGTATCTGTTTGTTCAGTTTTTAGATGACTATAAATATATACTATGTATCCTTAGAGTTTTGTGATTATTTTCTCTAATCGTCACCATACCATAATCTTTGTAGTCATATCTTCAATCTTGTACTCATATTTTAAATAGTGGATTGTAGTGTCCAACAATCACCCAAAGGGTGAAAGGTGTCCATATATGAAGGACTTGAACTTAACACTATCAATGTTTTTTTCTTTAAGAAGTACGCTCAACAAATAAGCAAATTGAGATAGGTCGGTGAGTAAATCATGATGTTGCAAACTCTAAACTGCATAATATCGGTAAAGAGTTAAGTCACATAAACGGTATTAGAACCCCGATCTCGTACGATCAAAATCCTATGTTCTTTTTCTCTATGGGTGACCCATATGTTCTTTTTGGTTTTTTGTTTTCTATTCTTGTTTTTCTTTAGCAAACATAACTAAAACAAACCTAAGTGAAATCATGTGATTTTTTTTAGAACTAAAATGATGAAACTACTTATCGTTTTGTTTACCTTACTGAACTGGTAAGTGTTCCGCATCGAAGTGTATATGGAAGGGGACTAATGAATGCCCAAGCAAAACCATATACAAGCTCTTTACAGCAGTCGAAGACTTCTGACATTCAGAAGTCTTCCTTTTTCATGAAACCCTACGCCATTGAAAAGACCAACACAAAAAACAGAGACGAGGATGATAAGGCAAGAGAACACTCCAGTGGCCGAGACATACGAAAGTAAGCTCAAATCAATCAGCAACATTGACGGAAAAATGATAAGGGCAGTGATCAAACCAAACGACAGCTTTCCATCCATAGTCAAATCCCCTAGCTTGATTATGAACTCTGGAAATAGTTTATAAGTTGTCGGCTTCTAGCATCAAAAACCCTATGTCTACGAGGTAGAGCCTAATGTTCAAAATGATCATCACTATGATTCTTCCCTTCTTCCCGAAAGCTTGCTCTGCAATATCAACGTAGCTTCTAATGGATGGATCAGTGTCCATACATCGTTTAAATGGCGGTGAACAAGGTCACAACGTGACGATCAAGAAGAAGAGGATCAAGCCCAGCCATCCCCACTTTGAGAGGGCATAAGGAACTGTCATAAGCCCCATTCCTGAGAGGGATTTAAACTAGGCAAATTATGATACATGCTAAGACTAAGTGTAACATTTGTTTTTTTTTTTTTTTCTTAATGTCAATATAACTTTGCTCTAAATAAGCCAGAAGATTAAGATTTCTTTGGTTGCTTGTTTATTTAAAAACAAATCTTTTTAATTTTTAGCTAAATTTTGAGAAAATAAAATTATAAATAAAAATTTAAAAATACATATGCTTTTATTTAATTAGCATGAAACTAATTATGAAAGTTTCCACTGATCATAAACTACAATATTTTCTCATATATTTGAACATCCAATTTTTCTTAATAATATAAAATTTTAGAATATATTAAGAAAAAAGTCAAATATTTTAGCTTTTCTATTCAGCAAAAAATTTCAAAACTTCATTAGTAAATCACGAAAAAGTTACAAAAGCAAACAGACTAAATATTGAAAGCAAATTGCTTAAAAAAGCCAAAAAACAAACCCCACCAAAGTGATCAAACGATAAAAGAAGCAGGAATTCTAATCTCGATCCCAAGAACAAACAACGATTTGTGGTATTGGTGCGTTTTCAAGAAGGTCGATGACTCAGTTGTCTCGGTTGTTGGGGTCTGCAGAGGGATCCTTAGCTCGTTGTTGGCCATATTCTCTTTGATTCAATAAACTCTACAGAATAATGACTACATACGTGGACAAAAAGCCATAAGAAGTTATATATAAATATGGAAATTTCATTATAATAATACATATGAGGATGCCTTTGCTTCATACCTTGAAATATAGAAGGTGTAGATAGATGGAAGTTGATTAGTACTCTTTGAATTGCCATGAACAACATGGAGATTGAAAGAACAATTACTGTTTTCAATAATACTTAACATCTCAGAAGAGATATAATACATTGAATTTTCTGATTCTCAAATCTACTGGTTCACTTGTTCTATAGCAACAATGTGTTTAATCTCACTATAGAAATCATGATGATGGTGGTACGTACCAACTTCATTTAACACGTGAACCCCACCTGATTTAGCACACATTAATCATGATTAATCGTGCTTCTCTCAAAATGTGATGTCGAGGGGTTCCGTGATGAATCCTAGCTTTATGCTTTCTATATGAAGCAAATGCTAGTCACTTGGAGGCAGTCAAAAGGCTGGCCATGACCCATTATGTTCAGCTAAAATCGTAGAACATCTATTATTTTGGGGATTGTTCGAGGTTCGAGTCTTAACGGAAATAATTTACTAAAGTGTATTCAAAAAATAAATAAATAAATAAAAGCCATGAACCTAACATTTGCTACCATTGTTTGTTTCTTACGTGTACGTTTTCTTCTCTAAATAAAAGGCAAAAAAAAGTACATTTGAAACTTCCTTTCTAATCCAAAAAGAAGATACACTGAATAAAGAAAATTTTAACGGTTAGGGCCTTTCTGAATGATGAACAAAACAACATGGATACATCCACTCATAGAAAATGGAATCAACCCCCGTCATGTATTGGTACTTCTTGAGTATAAAATAGATCTGATTATCTTTGTTCATACCAAACCTAAATGTTTCTGTTAATGTCAAAAAGTAGAACAAATACTAACATTAATCCTTGCTTCTAGATGATGCACTAAAAAGAAAATATCATCAGCATTTTGGAGTTTATGATGCACAAAGTTAAGCAGTTTATATTTTTCTTTTGGATCATATTTCGTCATGAGTTTGCCTTGGTATTAAGTTCATACTATCATATTGAATGAGCAGTTTTTGAAAACCATTTTTTTAAAACAAGAATACGTTTAATTCTCATTTTTATTACAAAAAATAATTTAAAAACACAAAAAACATTAAATTTAGATAACGAAAAGTAAAGTCAGAGAACACTCCAAATTTACTTGTTTTGTTGTTATTTTTTAAAACGGTTATAAACAATAATTTTTGAAAACACAGATAACATAATTTTGATATTCTCTCAAATTAGGGTTTTGGTGTTCTCAGTGTATTTCTTAGAACACAAAAAATGGAAACCAAACATATTTTAAGTGTTCTTCCTATTTTTCAAAAAAAAAAGAAAAAAAAGAAAAGAAAGAAAAGAAAGTCTTAGAAAAACAGAACTAAAACAGCTAGCCTCTTCTATTTTCTTGTGAAAAGGAGAAGAAGATGCAAAAACAAGACAGAATCTGACAATACCTGTCTCTTGGACATTTCTTCATGCACGCCAAAACAATTGTCATAATTGTTTTGGGTAATCGTGGTACCACGTTTATCATATCTTACTTCCAATAGCGGGCCATTGCCCATTGATTCTGTTTACATAGCTTTTGTAGAAATATTTAGTTGTTACTCAAAATAGAAATCTTTTTCTTGAGAACCCATATATGAAAGTCACTGTTTTTCCACCTAAGATACAGTACACTTATGTAACTTTACAAAATCTTCCTAACTTTTTTTTTTAACATATATTTACTTTACAACTATGTAGTATTTTGCAAGGTTGTTAAAATCGATTCAACCCACCGTCCAATCGAAAAAAGGGGGACCGGATCGAACCGGCCCAATGAACTAAACCGGGAGAGCCAAAACCGGGACAAAATCGCCACTCCGCTACCAACCCAGACCCGGCCGACCCGATGCCAGGTTAACCGGTTCTTGCTTTTTTTTTTTCCCTCTTTTGATCATGCGGCGCGGTTTCTTAAAAAACTACCCAGTTTTTTAACTTTTTATTTTATTGATTTTTTTTTAATAATATTAATCAGAATAATCAAGTTCCTATGCTTACCGAGACTTTCAATATCATATGTTTCGCTGCAATTTTTTAAAAATTTCCAGGTGTTATTTTATTTTGTTATATGTATTTATTTATTTTAAATTAAATGAGTTATTTTTTAAAAATTTATGACAACGACGAGTTGATATATCTCGAGCCAGTATTCGCAAAGGGATGTTCAAGCAATTCACTTAGTGCTTCAGATGAGATGACGTATGTCTAAATGTAATGTAACTTGTTAACTATCTACCTTATTATTATATGAAGTAGTATGATTCGATTATGTATTGATTTATATTTTAATGTGTATTGATGTATCTCTCAATTTTTATTATTCAATGAAAATTAAGTTTATATATAAGAAAATATTTTTATTTTATATATAGACTGGTCTATCCTCCTGTTGAACCCCGATTCGACCATGTTGAACCTCTGACCCTTTGACCCTCTCCCCTCCCCGGCCGGGTCAATACCCCGAGCCTGGTATGAAAACCTTGGTATTTTGTTACCATGAAGACCCGTAATCTAGTCCATTCTCTATGCCTCAACTTGTTTTCTCCTTATTTTGATCTAGAATAACTTTTCAAAAACCATTTGTAGGTCTATAACTTGTCAATTATTGAAAAACTTTTCTTTTTCTAGAAATCAATGTTTTAAGAACTAGGTCAATCATTAAATCGAAATAGCTAGCGATTCACGGTATAATGGTTGAATCGATAATGTCATAAATATATAAATAATATTTATCAAAATATTTTTCAAAACTAAGAAAGAGAATTATATAATTAAAAATAATATATCATATAAATATATACATGTTTTTAATTTTTTAAAATAAACCAATTTTAATTTAAGTAATAATATCAAAACTACTTGTTGTGATTTGTTTTCTCCTTATACGTATAGCTTTTGATGTTGAGCATTGAGCTTTCTTTCATGACAAACATTTTTCATGTTCTTGTCTCTGAAAATTCGTGTTCATTGCCCTATAATTTGTTATCGTATGTAACAATTCGATTGATGCAAATTTGTCCATGCTAATTAATTAATTCATGAAATGCTATTTAATAATAGTTAATCATTGATATAGGGTAGAGGGGTAAACGAAAATTGATTAGTACTCTTTGAATTGCAGTGAACAACATGGAGATTGAAAGAACACCATTATTCAGCGAGAATTTTTGGAATCCATATATCTGAACAGATATAATACATTGAATTTTCTTTCTGAATCTCACCGACTGATTCACTTGTCCAATGGATGAAGTGTTTAATCTCGTTATAGCATTAATAAATAATGATGCTGGTGCCAACTAGTTTGACACATGAAACCGCACCTGATTAGCAATAATATTAATTCTGATTAATTAATTGTGCATGCATCCTAGATTTATGCTTTCCATATAAAGTAAAAGCTAGCCACTTGATCTAAGTATAACTCAAAGAGAAAGGCTATGACCAATCTTCTACACGGCTACCATCGTTTGGTTATTGTGTGTACACTTTTTTCTCTAAATAAAGTACATTTGAAACTTCATTTTTTAAAATCCTTTTTTATCCTTAGATTGGATAAGTGTGAGCCAAAACTTTATGCATAAATAAATTATCTTAAAACCATTTTAGATGCATAAACATAATAGTTACAATCCATATGAAAATATAATGAAATGATGATCTCATACCTTGATTTATGAGAGAATGACAATTTAGAAGTGAGTTGATTACCATGCAAACCCTCCCTAGCTAAGATCTTCAATTCACTATTCTCATATAAGTGGATAAGTCATTAGTGTAGTGTGTTGTTATAAGTAAAACAACCAAAAAGCATAATTAAGTCGCATGAGAGTATGAGTTGAAACCTTAACCTTTATAAGAAACAAAAACTCTTTATCTTTCTATCAAAGACCACATGGGAGTTAGTTACCCACATCTTTTACCACTTATTATATCAAATAATGGATAATAGTAGGTTATTACCTTGAATGCAAATGAATTACATAAGTTATGTATTCATTCCTCCGTTAATCATATAGATTATGCAAATATTAAGTCACATAATGACGGAGTTACAAAATTGTAATACCATATTCATAGAAATATTAACTTTCATTCATAATATCTCATATAAGATTTTGTATGTCTGTTGCACAATATTATCATATATGGTCACACATTATAGGATTAGCCAACAATAAGTTCTTAAAAAGAATTAAGACTGAATAAAGGAAAATTTTTAGAGTAAAAATAGAACCTTCGAATGATGAACAAGCATGAATGCATCCACACATAGAAAATGGAACCTACCCCCATTATGTATTGGTACTAATTGGGTATAAAATAGATTTGCTTATCTTTGTTCCTATCAACAGATTTGTGATGGAATTTTATGAGGTCCACGTGTATATTATTATTTGATATTCATTTAAATATCAAAATTAATATTATATTTCGATAGATAAATAATGGTGCTGAAATCCTATTGATCAATTTTAAATTAGTTTTTAAACCACAAAGAATTTTAAGTGGAAAGGGACTTTAATCCCACACTACAAGAAATTAACAGTCTACTTATTGAAAATTTGTAAGTAATCTAGTATCAATTGATTTCGCGTAACACAATGTAGGTAATATCCGCTGCAAAAATTATAAACAAAAGTGAAGGGGGTTTCATAATTTACCTTAGACATTAGTTTGCAATGGTAGGTGAAACCATACCATATTTTGTCGGGAAAATGACTTCACCTATTGTTTTTGTTATCGGTAATTTTGTAGGTAAATTTAGTGTTTAATGTATTATTGGCAAATTTTGTGGGTAATTTACGTGCTTTTGGTGCTATATTGTCACTGATATGTAGGTAAGTTGGTTATCTAACTTGCCAATTTAGTTGATAGATTTTTCGGTAATCTATAGGTAATGGTTAATGACAACTATTTTTGTTGATAATAATTTTGGTCTATTTTATACTTTTAGAAGGTAATTTGTTGGTAATCTAAAACTATATGAAAATATTTTTATAGGTAATTGTTGGTAATTATATATATTTATATGTTTACTTAATTGCAATTCTAATTAAAACATAATATATTTACAAAAAAAAAGTATATTGATATATAATTTAAAATGCTAATAAAATCATAACAATAGTGCAATTACAATATTCAAATTACATAAAACATATTTAGAAAGTACAAGTAAAGTATAGTCTTACATAAACAAAAAAAGTGTCAATAATAAAAAGTCATAAAACATATTAAGAGAGTATAACATGATAAAATAAAACTTGAAACAACAATAGATGCTACTTTAGAATTGCATTGTCCTTGTCATTATCATCCTCAGATTAACATTATCGAATGTGGTCAAACCGCGATGAGTAGGTACTAGGAGTAGTCGTTGAGCCTATGGCATTTCATCCACAAGTTGTAATATAAGCCCCTAATGATCCTTAGCACCAAAAATCAAATTCAGTACAATTCGCCACAAACAAAACCCCAAATCCTTCAAGCCTAAAAATTGCAAACCTAAACAACAAAGACTGATTCCAATAAACTAACCCTAAACGACATGGATAAACAAAAAGATATAGAATCCTCAATCAAAAATAAAATCCACTTCAGGATTTTAAACAAAACAAAGGAAAAAAAAAAATCAAGTGACGAAATGAGATTTTGAGTAATCGCATGACGTTTCATGGGAATCAAGCCAGATTCAAACAGACAGTATCATAAATCCAATAAAAACCAACTTAGAAGTCAAATTAGAGGCAATGATTAAATTTTAAAGAATATTACGAAACAATATATATATATATATATATATATATATATATATATATATATATATATATATATATATATGGTATATATATATACGTAACCTGGAAAATAAATTTACTGCAATCCTGGTAGAAAATAAATGTACGTAACCTGGTAGAGCCCATCACGCCCTCTAACCTTTGCAAAAGATCCGCACTCACAATTCTTAATTACTGGTCCATGCATGCTTCACAATAAAATGAAAATTTTTAAAAAAAATTTCTTTAATTTGGGGTACTTAGAACAACCCTTAATTTACGTCTTAATTTGGGGCATAATCTAGGTGGGTTATGACTTAAGGGTATAAAGAATAGGTTCCTAATTAAGCTCCAGACACAGGAACTTTTCAAAAAATAATTAAAATTAAATAAAAATAAATCTTAAAAAAATGTAGTTTGAAAAATAATTCTACATATAATATAGTTTTATCCACATCATAAAGCCACGCTCATATTGAAGCTTTTGGTACCAAAATTTTAGCGTGTTCTCTTCAAAAGACACTTTCAATGTAAATTGAAAATTTTTAAAATTATAAAAATGTATTCAAAAGACACTTTTAACAAAATAGTGTAAATGTGTCTTCAAAAGACACTTTCAATGTAAATTAAAAGTTTCTAAAATTATGAAAGTGTCTCTTAAAAAGACACTTTCAGTATAAATTAATTTTCAAAATTATAAAAGTGTCTCTTCAAAATACATTTTCAAAAAAATAGTGCAAAAGTGTCTTTTTAAAAGACATTTTTAGTGTAAATTCAAAATTTTCAGACTTATGAAGGTGTCTATTCAAAAGACACTTTCAATGAAATATTGCAAAAATGTCTCTTCAAAAGACATTTTAAGTGTAAATTGAAAATTTTTAAAATTATGAAGGTGTCTATTTGAAATATATTTTCAAAGAAATAGTGCAAAGATGTCTCTTTAAAAGACATTTTCAGTGTAAATTCAAAATTTTTAGAATTATGAAGGTGTCTATTCAAAACGCTTTAAATGAAATAGTATAATGCTGTTTTTCAAAAAGACACTTTCAGCGTAAATTGTAAATTTCAATGAAAGTTGCCTTTTGAAAATATATTTTTTAAAAGTGTCACTTCAAGAGACACTTTTTAAGTGACACAAACTAAACTAGATTTAGAAATATTTTTAAACCTATTGTATTTGAAGGATTTTTTATTTTTTTTAATCTAGATGTCTAAAAAGTAAAAACCCCTCCAAACGCAAGGTGTACGGTTCACTAATCCCACATGCCACATGCACTATGCCCCGATCACCGCCCATCGTCTAATCTTACCCATTAGTGAAAAAGATGATGCTCAAATGCTTAAAAAAGAAACCCAGAAAGAGAGAGATGTCAAAAAAAAGAAAAAAAAAAAACTCATAAAGAGAAAGCTAGACCTATGATTCACAATCTTTGCTATTGGTAGGTAACCCTCATATTGTCCCCTTCTCTAAACCTATGGTTCAAGGGTTAAGAGAGAGAAGCGTAATTTCAACTATGATTATTTTCGTGTAAATGTTGTGAAAATCATATTGTTTTAAAGTTCTTGTTTATAACAATTATGGTTTATTATTGTGTAGGAATTAGGGTTTATTTCACACAACCTGAAGAAACCATGAAGGTAATTAGTCCTTTTATTTTCAAAGAATGAATTTTTTTTGTTTGCATTATTAGTGTAAAACCCTTACAAGGATTAATTTGAAGACATAAAGCATTGAAAGAATAAATTCCTAACAAGGATTAATTTCTAACATATGGTATCGGAGTGATGGTTCAAGAACTTATGATCTTCCAATAAAAGGTTATTTTATATTTCTCTCTTATAATATCAAAAGTTTTATGAGAATTGAGAATTGAATTTATTAATTGATTGTTGTTAGGTGATTGGCGTAGCTATCAGAGACTCATTGTTAAGTCCTCGATTAACCATGGCCAAATTTGCTAGCAATTTTCGTGTCGCACGGGTCGCACAAGTAATACATTGACCAAAAGTCCGTGATATCGATATCACAAGACGAATACCCGTGAATTTACAGTGATAAATTACTAAAATAATAATGACAGGAATTTGTATAGGTATAAATTAAGAAAATAATAATGACATGAAAGAGGTATAAATTGGAAATAAATAGGTATAATGACATGAAAGAGGTATAATGACAAATCATAATAGGTATCACTAATTTAATGACATGAAAGAGGTATAAATTGGAAATAAAATAGGTATAATGACATGAAAGAGGTATAATGACAAATCATAATAGGTATCAATTAATTTAATGACATGAAAAAGGTATAATGACAAATCATAATAGGTATAAATTAATGAAAGAGGGGTAAAAAGGTAACTTCTTAATAGATACCTCATGTATAAATTAGAGTAAGAAAAAAAAATCATTTCTATTCTTCTTTGAATTTCTCTCTGTCGGGTAGAATTCTAGAGGACGTACGGTTTTCGGATCTAGGGTTTGAAGAACAAATTTCTCTAGGTAAGATCTTCCTCTATTTTACTTTTCTAGATTTCTTTTGATGTAGATTTTAATTTTCTTTCGCTTAGATCAACCCTCTCAAGAAGTCGATTTAGGATTACACGTCTGCTTTTTAGAAATAAAATAAAATAAGGGATTGGTGGTGTCATATTGAATTACTTTGAGTATGAGAATGAAAAAGTATTTAAAGATAAATTGAAAGAAAATAATGATAAACAAATAAGATAAATTTGAAAAAGGTCTAATTCTGTATAAATATTTGTATTTGATAAGTATTTAAAGATATATGTATTTTAAGTAAGTAAATATTTTATTAAGGGGATTGAGATTTTATTAGATATGAGTTATGATTAGAATAATTATTTAGCAATTATAGGAAATAATATCCGCTAATAATACTTGTCGTCTAAGTATGATAAATTGTTAGGTAAAAAAGGCTAGATGAGTATTGTGTAATAATATAATTTGTAAAATAATATTAATATTATTTCTTTCTAGTAAAGATTTAGTCTTGATTAAGAGCATAAAAATAAATAAATTATTAAAATAAGATCCGGGAAGGAATATGAGTTTTATAAAATTTCAGAAACTACCTAATTCAAATGGGGCTATTATTTGGAATACTTGTCAATATGTTTGTGGCGAACAAAATAATATAATTGTTAAGAATATCAAATTAGGAAAGTTTTAAGAATAAATAAGTAATGATGGTAGTTTCTTCCTTATTATTTTAGGAGAAATATTTCATTGAGGTGTGAAATTCTTCGACTAGCCTCTTCAAAGCTTTTATACTCCCTTGAGGTAAGGGATTCACACAAATTTTTTCGAAAAATTATTTTATATGTATGGGCCAGGTGATATTAATGCGCATTTTAAAGAAAATGGTTTGTTGGCTTTCATTCGAGATGAAAATCGCTTTTAATTGAATTATATATAATTTGGTTTATGAAAAGTTTTACTTGTTTTATTTATTTGATTATCCATGGATCAAGAAAGTAGTTTTGTATGATTGTACTTTTGAGATTTGTTTTGTTTACGAAAGAAAATATGGAGATATGATGTTTTGTAATTTGAAATTTGAAATTTTGAATGAAATATTTGACTCTGGTTAGTTCGGCCTTGTCAACGGGAATAATAGTTGACACTATTCGGCCCTTGTCAACGGGATATAATAGTCAGCCTTACATTTTCTGGGCGGGAATGTAATTGATTCTCAACCCCAAATTTCTGTGGGTTTGCCGAGGTTACTAGTACTAGTAGTGTTTGTCCTCATCCAATCTTAAAAGGGAACAATTTGCGCTAGCCACCCATTTGAAAGTCCCACATAATCAAGCACCATTTGATATTTGATGACCAAAGAGAAAAATATATTTGAAATGTATTTGATTTTGATTTGATATGAAAGTGTTTGAATCGAAATTTGATATGAAATTGTTCGATCACATTTGATATGAAACTCGATTTGAAATGGATGTGAGAATGTTTTGAAGTATATTTGTTAATGTTCCAACTTATTTTTGAATCAAAAGTTTCATGAAAAACATCTCCTATTTGTTATATGATTGAAAACCTTTTTGATCCATGAAACTCAGATAGTATTTTATTGAGCTTTTAGCTCACCCTATTCGTTGACATATTTTCAGGTACTTAGTTTCCGAGGAGGAGTGCTAGGCTGGGGATTCTTCATTAGATAATAGGATTTGATTAGAACTTTATGTTGGATCATGTTGACTAATAAGTTCATGTTTATAAAATGTTGGGTTTTCAAAGCACTGAGAAAGTCATTTGGATTCATTTTTATATTAGTACAAAGTTAGATTTGGGAGATCCTAGATATTGTTATATTCTGAACAACTTTATATGACATGCATAATTGAGATTTGAATATTTAGAAGTAATTTTTATTGGCATGAAATTTTGAACTTGGAGAATTTATGAATTTAGAAGGTTTTGAATTTGGAGAATTTATGAATTTAGGTCTGTGATTTACTCGAATATGTAAGCCTGTAATTGGAAAATCCAAGCATAAGAAAGGTTAGTATCGTTTCACATTTCAAACCCCGTCGGGGCGCTCGAGGGTGCGACTGACACTGGCAACCCTAAGGTGGGTTTCGGGGTGTGACACAAGAAATGTGTGGTTTTAGCAAAGATTGAGTACCTCGGCTACTTGATGTCATTCACTATTTGAGCAACTAAATGGTTGGGTGAAAAAGAGTTTCCTAAACTAAACTAAAAAGAAAAGAAAAGAAAAGAAAACATAGTGTGATCAATGTCCACTCACAAGGAATGGGGCAATATAGGGAATATAACTCAAGGAAAGATTCTAGGGTTGATTGTCTCCATTAATGCATTTATGGTTTATATTCATTAAGCGTTGATTAAGTGAACGTACACTTGTGTATGTCCAAGGAATCCGACATGAGGTTTACACTTTCGCTTCTCCCCTCAAATTCTCACACCACTTCCTAATCTCCTTTTGGTCCATCTAAGTCATGGGGGAGCGAGAGAGAGAGAAAGCTGTGCTTTTATTATGACGCCCCATCACGGGGTCCGTTGACCGCGTCGGCCTGCGGAATACACATTGTCTCATATCATGAGACCCATACATGAGTAAAATGGTCACATTGGCCCATACATCCATATTCACTAAAAATATATCCAACCAACTATATTACCATAGTTCAAAAGTTAATACATCACTCTTAATACAAACATATATTTAAATTTAAAATTCTAATACATGTTATACAAAAAGTATCTACCAAAGCCACATGTCGGCTTTTTTCTCAAAAGCGGCATCTAGTGAGCGTCGTCCTCCCGAACACTCCCTGTACCTGAAATAATGATCACTTTCGGCGAGAATTGAGCAAGTACCTGAATAGTGATAATCTCCTACATGGGTTCTCCCACCTAAGTGTACATATAATGACAACCAAACACATTCAAAGCAGAATTCGCAGTCTACTTGAATGTCACACATGCTGATCCATGTCTTAGTCCTCATCGACTCCTCACTTGTCATAAGCCAAATGTGAGGAAAAACACTTTGTTTTACTGAAACAAAGGTTTGTTCTCGAAAACATATACGGGTTCCCAGATAAAATCTATTGGACAACCATCGAGGTGGTGCTTTGGATATTATCCCAGCAGTCATGGGTCGCGAGATGAAGCGTTGGACAACTCGAGGCAATTGCGGAAAATCTTCCACAGAATTACTTTCACAACCATTTCATTTTCTTTCATTTTCTTTCATGTCATACTCCACCTACCATTTCTAGTTGCCGGTGCATATAGAATGCGTCTACCATTTTCCAAACAATTCATGCTAATATATTTTACATGCATATATTAGCAAAAACTAACTCACAACATCATGTTATTCAATTCATAGCAATAACATCAAAATTAGCTCACTAACATCAAAATTAGCTCACATAGGCTAATAAACAATTCAAGCAATTCATTTTGAATCACCCGAGTAACACACAAATCACACGAACAATAAACCCTAGGTCTCGGCATTGTTCACAGCCACTCTAAGGATTTTCTTCACTCGGTCCAAATATTTTGAGACGAAAACACGGCCATCCAAGCCTTAACAAATCCCCATCCATTAAAATGGCTTTTAGTCAAAGAATAAACCAAGTAGGAAAAGATCCCTTACCTCTTGTAGCGTAGATCAACTTTGCTTCTTGGCCCGACGAGAACCGACGGTCCAAAAGTCGGGAAATCTAGAGAAAAATTGCATTTTCTCTCTCTAAAACTGGTTCTCCCCCTTCATTGCACGTTTCAGCCAAAAATGGGAGAAGATGAAGTTGTCTTTTGTCTTTATTTTAATATTTTCACTTAATTTCATCATTGTCCCTTTAATTTGACTTTAAAGGCTTTTTGACATATGGCTTAACCTAAGTCATTTATCTCCATCTTCTCACTAATCATGCAACATGTGTCACATGGGTACATGTAGTAGGTGACTTTTGTTACATCACATGCCTCTCACAAGCTATCATACGACACCCGACACGTACCGCAAGAAAGTGAAATTCCATTTGTCTCGAGTCGAAGAAATTCGACCCGTGGTAGCTAGATTTATGATACAATTCCAACGGTGAAATCATAGTTTTATCATCAGAGATCTAAGTGCTGGATTTGATCAAAATTACCATTTTACCATTTTTCAAAAAATTAGAATTTTCCCGAGTTTTACATTTATAAGGCAGTGCTTTTCTTGGGAATCCTATTGGTCACTTCTCAGTCCATATGATCTTTACATAATGTTGAGGTGGTGCTACTTCTAATGAAATCCATCTAGTACTAGGCATTCGTAATTTCCTAGACTTCTTTGATTAGGTTAATTAGTATTTCAATTACTAATTCATACCTTAAGAGACCCATGACCAGATTTATAGCGTAATCCAAGTATCACCAAGGATTCCCTAGAATGGGGATCGAAGACCCAACTCTTAGTATGGATTAATTAGTTAAAACCGTAATAATCCTAAGAACTACACTGACTAACATCCACATAAGCAGGGATCCACAAAATCGTCATAAAATATATATAAACCAAGCATCAACTTCAAGCAATCAACCCTAGAGGATGTTTAGCTACTCATTGCAACCAAGTAATCCAACAAAATCATATTTAAGATAAATATAATAATGAAAAGATTTACAAATAGAGTAGAGTTTAGAGATACAAAACAAATGGAAAGTGAAATTCGTTCCCAACTCTACACCATAGCTGTAAGAGCTCCTCTAATGAGCTAAATCTTCAATATCACCTCCAAAACAAAGTAGAAATGAACAAAAACTAAAACCCTAAAAATGGCTCAAAAAGAAGGAGGAAGGAGAAAACCCTAAGAGGGTGTTCCTTCTCCAAAAATCGGAACTCTAATATTGTATCAAATACATATGTATATATATATATAGAAATGGAAAATGGGCTCCAAAATGGGCAAAAAATGCTACGTTTCTGCTCAAGCCTAACGTTCTTCACCAAGGTGAAGGGTAGGGCAGGTGTCTTCAATCCGAATGCTTTTTCTTCACCTAGGCGAACCCAAAGCTCATCTTCTGATCAATGCCTCCTTCGCCTTGGCGAACCCGAGCCTCTTGAATTGATCTTCGTCTTTAGCTTCACCTTGGCGAAGTTCTGGGCAGGCTTTGCTTTCTTGCTCTTTTTGCCATCTTCTTTGCTTGCGTTACTTTCCATTCCTACAAAACATAAGCAAATGGGGGATTAGTGTAATAATTAGGAATTGGGTATGAATTCTAGCATTTGGGTTACATAAATACATGAAACTCATAGTACAAATGCTAACAGGATTCACACCTATCAATTGCATGCATTTTTTTGCAGCAACTTAAATACTTTTGATGTTTTATATTCGATTTCCTTTTGAAATCTTTTATGATGGCTTATATTGCAAAATAAAACTTTATTTATTAATTGTTTGGTTGTAAGTCTTGCAAGATTATTGGAATGTTAGTAAAGCCTTGTAATTCTTGCTATATAATGGTGAGAATATGAATTACAAGTATCTAGAGGTAGTAAATGTGTAAAACCCGAGAAAATTCGAATTTTCTGAAAAATGGTAAAATGGTAATTTCGGTCAAATCTGAAATTTTTCTAGATCTCGGATGATGAAATGGACTTCACCGTTGGAATCGTCTCGTGAAATCTAGCTACCACGTTGAATTTCGTCGAATTCCAAGACAGTCGGAATTTCATGTTTTTGAGCCTTAAGTCTTGAAGTAAAGCGACTAATGAAAGACATGTGATGTGAAAAAGTCACCTAATACACATGTCTTCATGTAGCCAGCGTATTTGCATGATTAGTGAGATGATGAAAATGAATGGCTTAGATTAAGCCATGTGTCAAAAATCCAAAACTTAGGGACACATTGGGAATTTTTGAAATGTTAAATGAATAACACAAAGGGGGGAATAGTTTGCTTCTTCAAATGAAGAAGAAAATGTGCAGAAGGTTGGGGATGCAGATTCTAGAGAGAGTGGGTGTGACTTCTCTCTAGATTTTCCTCCGTTCGGATCGTCGGTTATCTTCGGGCCAAGAAGTAAAGTTGTTCTACGCGGCGAGGGCTACGCGTAGGCAGATTTATTAAGGTTCCTAACTCCAAGAGGTAGGGAGTCTTCTCCCTGTGTGTTATTCTTTGGCTAAGAGCCATGTGAATGATTAGGGATATTCGAGGGCTTGGTTGCTTACGTATTTTGATCCTCAAAACCTTTGAACGAGTGGAGAAAATCTAATTGTGTAGTCGTGAACGATTGCCAACCGAGAGTTTCCTTTGTTCACATGATTTTTAATTAATGATTTTGTGTTGTTAAGTGATTCAAAATGAATTACTTGTATTTTCTAATTAGCCCATGGCTTTGGTGTTATTGATGTGAATTTAATAACATGAATTGTGTGGTCCATTATGTTAATATACCATGTTTTTTATATCTTAGCATGAGTTGTTGGGATTGACACTAATGTATTCCATATGCATTGGGGCACCTAGAAAATATTAGGAAGTAGTGCATGACATAAGCTAAGCGAAAATATTGTGAGAGGAATTTCGTAGGCCTCGGAGGAGTGTTGGGAGATTGTCAACAATTCACGTCGGAGGGCCTATGGTGTTTCGGAAGGTTATCTAACAAATTCGCCTCGGAAGGTAGTCCAATATATTTACCGAATCTCGGTATTAAATTTTGGAACAAAAGCTTTATTTTGCTTGTGATTTACTGCATTTGGCTTGGGCATATGGTATGTGAAAAGTCGGTAATGTCGTGGACTGAGGACGTAGGTTGGGCATATAATTCAGAGTAGAATCGCTGTATTTGCTTTCAGTGTGATTGTTTGTCATGACGTATTGCACTTAAGTGGGGAGCAGCCCATGTAGGAAATTATCTCTGTTGGGCATTTCTCACCTTTGTCGGATCATATTCGGTAGAGGAGATAATACGAGGAGGCGGCTTCGATAAAAGAGCCGCATTTTAGAAGAAAATTAGGTTTGGCAGTATTCATTCTGTATAACATGTATTAAAATTGTAAATTTTGATATATGTTTTGGTTAAGAGTATTGTAATAACTCTTGAACTATTGTTATATAGTTGATATATATTTTGTGAGTATTGACGCATTGACACAAGTTACCATTTTTACTCATTTTAATTGTATATGGACCCGGTGTGGTCTTTGTAAAATATTGGGACATGTTGTCATGTGATTGGGACAGGTTGTATCTTGGGTAGAGCTCTGCATAAAGAAGACTCTGCCTGATTTTTTTATGAGTGGTGCTCTGCTACCCGATTATCCACGACACACTCATGCGTTGATTCGTTGTCAACGTAACCCCCTGAAATGGGCTACGCCATAGCCTGGTATCGTAGTTTAGGTATACGATCACCTAGGACTCGATGGGAAATCTAAGTTAGATCATGCATCCATTGTGCATTTTGATGAATGGTGTGCATAATATGAGTTGTTGTGTATGAATTGTGTGATTATGTATTGTGAGAATTGTGTGCTTGGTGAATAGCACATAGGAAAAAAAAAGAAATGTATTGAAGAAATTTTTTAATGAGGTTTTACAGTGTGTAAAACTGGAAAAATATAAAATAAAATAAATTTTAATGAATTTATTTTGTTCTACTCGGAAAGTCGAAAAAAAATTTTGTGGTTTTCCAAAGAGTCGGAATAAAAAAATGATGTGAAAATCAAGCCAAAATGCAGCTAGGATGAGCTACACGCCTACTGAGTCACGATACAATGGATCAGACATGACACATGGTACCGGGCACAGCAGTAAGGGCCACTATACGGCCAAGCCACTCCCACGACATGACGTGGTAAGGCCACAATATTGTGCCACGACACCGGCCGGGTCAGGCGCTAGGGAAAAGTGGCAAATACACGCATGGCCTGGCCAGGGGGAGTCGCGATACAAAACATTGTATTGTGGCCGGGCGGGCGCACCGTCGTCACGATACAGCAGGCAGCCAGGTTGCGATATGGTGCCCAACGCCCGCCGACACAGTGAGCGCGGCGACACGCACGGCAGGGCGTATGACACGCACACCCAGGCTAGGTCGCGACCAATATTTGTATCGCGGACCAAGTGGGGTGCGACACGGTCGCCTGCGCAAGTACACGACCGGGCGTGGCCGCGACACGGCCTCTCGGCTAAGTCATACACGGCTGCCAGCCGTGCCTCGCGACACGGCAATGTCGCGCAGGGCCAAAGGCGCGGGTGCACTATGCACTCGATTCATTTTTGACTCAGTGCACTTTTCTGAGTCACTGTTTGGGACACTGTTCATGAGCACTGTTCACGAGGTTTTAAAAAATAAAAAATAAAAAATAAAATAAAATAAAATCAAATCAAATCAAATCGAATAAAATTTTTTAAAATAAAATAAAAAATTTTGTTGTTAGATTATTATTTAATATATTGAATTATTACCTGGTATTACCTATGAATGCATGGACATGGTGTATGAAGTATTTTTTTGGTATGTGAATACAGTCTCAAGGTCGTTACGCCTTTGTAGATACCACTACAAATTTAACTTTGCCATTGGACATATGTAGATGGCTAGTCGCGAGAGAACGAGAGTGTCGTCCCGATGGGTACCGGGTCGACACCACCGCATTTGACCAGCCTTTGTTGGCCGTAGGGAATTACGTCGCCGCTATCGCGACAAGTTAAGGCGTTAGCTATGAGATCCGAAAATCTCCAAAGGTTTAGGGCACATCATCCTCCGACATTCAGCGCGGAGGAGATCCGGCGGTGGCGCACCATTGGTTCATGCAGATCGAGAAAGTGTTGTGAGGCTATGAGATCACCGAGCATTTACTCAGACGTATCACCGCGATTCCAGCCTAGAGGCGAGGCCCAAGTATACGGAACCGGCGAAGACTCCTAAAGATTCAGAGGCAATGACATGGGACGTAGTTCCGTAGAGCTGCTCATGGGCAAGTATTTTCTGACACTACTGCCACGCCGGTTCAAGAGTTCTGAAATGGGCAGGATGATGACAAATGATGGAGCATGCGGGCTAGATTCACTGAGCTAGCCTATTTTGTCGATGACCACGGGTCACCCGACATGGCCAAAGTCAGAGATTCGAGAATGGGCCAAAGTTGTCCATTCGGGGCGTGATCAGAGGCCTCTCACCTGGCTAAGATATGGACTCTATGTGGTCAGGACCGCCCCGACTACAGGTAGAGATCGAGGATGCTCTGAGCACCCTGACGCGGTGTTAGTAGCAAGAGGAAGGAGAGTCATTTTCTACCCGGGAAAGAAGCAGGGCTTCTGGGGGTTCACATGGGTTCCGTGGTCTGGGCCATCCCGCCGTGACGATCAGTGGTTTCACGTCAAGTGTAGACAGGGCACATCACAAGAATCCGAACATATCAGAGGGATTACCCCAAATATCGTGGATCCCAAGGTTTTGGGGACAAACGAAGTCCCAATCGCCATAAGATAGAAGAGGATACAAGATATTCCTCCACACCCTGGGCATGCGCGAGGAGCCAAGATCACTTCGTGGAGTCGTACGGCAACTCCTGCTACGCAAAAAGCCGTGAGCCGCACTATGGGTCGAGGCGGAGGACGAGGCCCACATGCAGGGACGTCAAGGGTTCAGGGGCGTGTCTACGCCATCACACCACCGGCCGAAATACGATCAAATCCGCCATACAGTACGCTATTATCTCGCCTATGTGCAAGAGTGTTATTTGATTCGTGCTTCGTGATCTATTCATCGCCGCATCGGCCAGGATGTAGTTGGGCTTAGAGGTTGAGGCCTTGAGGAGCCCTTTGTATGTGAGTTATCCTCAGGATTAAACAGGATGGATGATATGTCGGGTTAGCAGTTGAGATCTCGGGGATTCTACTCAAAGTGGACCTGAGGGTCATAGACATGTCAGAGTTCAACGTCATCCTGGGGATGGATTGGCTGAGAGCTTATAGAGTAGTCATCGATTAGAGTTTGTGAGAGAGTTACCGCCACACGTTAGGATGGTACTCGTGGTTGTATTTCAGGACAAGCATGATATTTTACTCCTGCATAACAGAGACGAGTCCAGTGTCATAATAAATAAGGGTTAGCTGAAGTCTTACCTTCTAGAGGACGAGGTGAACCGGACTTAGATCTACCTCGAGTAGTTTTCAAAGTATGAGGATGTTTTTCGGGATGAGCTCACCAGGGATTGCACTCCGCGAGAGGAGTTGTAGACTGGTGTCGCGAGTTACCACAGTACTTAGCCCCACGTCTCACATGACTCAGCAGGATGCCACGATTGAGTTAATAGGAACTCGAGTCATTCTGAGGGATTCTTGGACAGGGGTTCATTAGGCAAGAGCACTTCACCATGGGGCGCTCAAGGGTTCTATTTGCGAAGAAGGACAAGACCCTTCGACGTACGTGGGATTTCGGGCGGTTGGACGAGTTACGGTCGAGAATCGGTACCCATTGCAGGATTATTGATTGCTGATCGGTTGAGAGGAGCGCAGGTTACTTCAAGATGGACCTTATACTTGGTTGCACCATCGGTGAGGTTAGGAAACGAATATCCCTAAGACAGCGTTTAAGAGGTTTTATGGGCACTTTGAGTTTATGGTGATGCCCTTTGAATTGATGAATGCACCATCGGCATTCATGGACCTCATGCATAGGGTATTCCAACCCTATCCTAGATCGGTTTAGTAGAATAGCCGTGGATAACATTTTGATCTACTCCCAGTCAGAGTGGGAGCATGAGTATCACTTGAGGATTGTTTTACAGTTACTGAGAGATCATTAGTTGTATGCCAAGTTCAGTAAGTGTGAGTTTTGGCTTACTAAGGTGAGATTTTTGGGACACGTGTGTCAGCATCAGGCGTGTCAGTGGACCTAGAGAAGGTCGGGACCGTGATGAGTTAGGAGAGACCGAAGTTAGTCTTCGAGATACGTAGTTTCTTGGGATTGGCTGGGTACTACAGGAGATTCATTGAGAATTTCTCCTAATTAGCACCTATGACAGGTGACCCGGAAAGGGGTCGAGTTTGAGGTGGGATTACCCCGTGCGCGGGCGCATTCCGGAGTTGAAGAGGAGGCTTACTTCAGCTCCTATCTTGATAGTCTCGGACAGGGGACAGGGGTACACAGTGTATTGTGATGCCTCGAGGGCCGGACTGAGATGTGTTTTGATGCAGTCCGGGAGGGTAGTAGCTTATGGTTCTTGTCAGTTGAAGAATCATGAGCAGAATTACCCGACACACGACATGGAGTTGGCGACCGTAGTCTTCGCCTTGAAGTTTTGGCGCCTACCCCTAGCATGTAGCGAACAATTCGAGATGTACTCGGACCATAAAAATTCGAAGTATATTTTCCTTGTAGCCCAGACCTCGATAGCAGGAGCCCAGCACAAATGGATGGAGTTCCTAGAGGATTATGACTTCACTTTGCATTACCATCCTGATAAGGCAAATGTGGTGGCTAATGCGCTCAATCGAAAGTCACGGGGAGCATTGGCTAGTATAGCTTCCCGGGAGTGGCGGATGCTCGGCTCTCGGACGATTTGGGCTGCGATTATAATGGCGGGCTCGAGTCGTTAGGGAGTTTAGTAGCTACATCGTCTCAATTGCGCTCAGTGATCAAGTCCAGGTCGAGAACACGGAGATAGTGTAAATCAAGGATGAGTCTGGGTTAGGTACGGTGTGAGGAGCTAGACCCGTCCACGCAGATGGTAGTCTTCGATATGAAAAGGGACGAATCAGTGGTTCCCTAGTTGATCGATTTAGAGAGAGGAGATTGCGGGGGTTTCACTACTCGGTTCTTTGTACATCAATTGTACGAAGATGTACGAGATCTTCGTGTCGATACTGAAGCGGAATGAAGAACCGTAGGGTACTGTTCGTGATGTCTTTTTGTCGACGAGTTAAGGGTGAGCACCGAGAACCAGCGAGTACGCGCCCGACCGTGGATGTGGTAGTGAAGTGGGAATTTCATCCACGATGGATTTTGTGACCCACTTGCCACGGACACCGCAACGACATGATACGGTATGGGTGATAGAGGACCAGCTCACGAAGTCGACACATTTTCTAGCCGTGCGGATGACCTTCACATTGGAGAGATTCTGCCCGGTTATGCTCCAGAGATTGTCCGGCTACATTGGGTACACCATTATCCCTTAGTGTCGGATGGGGGCAGGAGTTTCACGGGCGCACTTTTGGAAGAGTTTCAAAGGAAATTTGTAAGAACCTTCCTGACTGACCATGGTACAACTTTTCCTGCAGACGGATGGTGGTCGGAGGCTGACTATACGGGTGTTAGAGGACCATGCTATGAGCATGCGTCTGGATCATGGGGTATTTGGGAAGATCATTTTTCATAGTGGAATTTGCCTCTGACAACGGTTATCGAAGCGAGTAACAGATGACACCATATGGGGCATTATATGGGAGGCTATGCATATCACCGATATGTTGGACGGAGTAGGAAGGAAGCTCCATCACTTTGGTCCCCCGGTCGATTAGAGACACCTGCAGAAGGTGAGCTTGATATGATACCTCCGCAGTCTTCTCATGGCTCGAGTGACGAAGAGCTATGTTGATGTATGACATCGACCCTTAGAATTCGAGGTTGGAGATCACTTCTTCTTGAAGGTGATGCCTAAGAGATGAGTGGTCAGGTTCGGTAAGCGCGGGAAGCTATTGTCGAGGTTCATTGGGCCCTTCGAGATACTCGAGAGGGTAGGCCTTTGTAGCGATATCAATTCACCACCACAGCTGTGTCGAGTGTCGCGAGGGTATTTCATGTCTCCATGCTCTGAGAGGTACACTCGGATCCGGCTCATGTAGTGGATTGGGGGAGATTGAGGTTGACGGATGAGACCTTCGGGGAGGCGGGTGTGCATTATGGATAGTCGGGATCGGGTTTGCGGCCTTAGGCATTTCATCAAGGGCTGAGTGAGGGTGCTATAGCGACAGGTGAGTGGAGGAGTCAGCGTGGGAGCACGAGGACATGATCGCGACCACTATCCCTTCTTGTTTAGGGATGAAGGTACGTGGTTTAGTCGTTTAATACTTAAATGACTAGTTTATATGCATGGTATAGTGCACATTGCATATGCATGTGAGTTGTTGTGATTATCGAATTTCGAATGAAATTCTTTTAAAGTGGAGAATGTAAAACCGAGAAAATTATTTAAAGGGTAAAATGGTAATTTCGGTCAAATCCAAAATTTTTCTAGATCTCCCGGATAATGAACGAACATTTGTTGGAGCAAGTCTTTGCAAGGAAATCTATTTGTCACGTCGAATTTGAGGCGGTCGGAATTTCACATGTTTTTGAGCACCGAGTGTTGGAGTGCTTAGTAAAGCGACAATGAACATGTGATGTGACAAAAGTCACCTATTACATGTACTCATGTGACACATGTTGCATGATTAGTGAGATGATGGAAATGAATGGCTTAGATTAAGCCATATGTTAAAAATCCAAAACTTAGGGACACATTGGGAATTTTTGAAATGCTAAATGAATAACACAAGGGGGGAATAGTTTTCTTCTTCAAATGAAGAAGAAAACGTGCAGAAGGTTGGGGATGCAGATTCTAGAGAGAGAGGGTGTGACTTCTCTCTAGATTTCCCGTCGTTCGGACCGTCAGTTTGCTTCGGGCTAAGAAGTAAAGTTGTTTTACGTTGCGAGGGCTACGCATGGACACCAATTTTGTAGAGTTCCAACAACTCAAGGAGGTAGGAGTCTTCTCCTACTTGTGTTATTCTTTGGCTAAGAGCCATGTGAATGATTAGGGATATTCTGAGGCTTGATTTAGCCGTATTTTCGATCACAAAACCTTTGAACCGAGTGGAGAAAATCCCTAATTGTGTTAGTAGATAGTGCCAGCCGAGGGTTTCCTTATTCACATGATTTTAATTGTGATTTTGTGTTGATTGATTTATTCAAAATGAATTGCTTGTATTTGCTAAATCAGCCGTGAGCTAATTTGGTGTTGATGATGTAGATTTAATAACATGAATTGTGTTGATTAATTATGTTAATATATACATGTTTTATATCTTAGCATGAGTTGTTGGGATTGACATAATGCATTCCATATGCACTGGGGCACCCTAGAATATTAGGAGTGAGTACATGACATGAAAGAAAATAAAAACTAAAATATTGTGAAAGGAATTTACGTGAAAGATTTCCGGTGTGTTGGGAGATTGTCCAACAATTCACGTCGAAGGGCCCATAGATTATTTTGAAGGTTATTGTGAGATTAGCCTCGGGTAGTCCCGATATGTTTCTGAATCTCGGTAGTGAAGTTTAAGAACAAAAGCTTTTGTTTTGAAAGCGTGATTTTCGCATTTGGCTTAGGCATGTGTGAGAGTCGGTGAGGACTCGAAACATGGATTGGGTATGTAGACATTCAAGTAGGATCATGTATTTGCTTGAGTGTGATTGTTTATATGACATGTGCACTTAGGTGGGAAGTAACCCATGCAGGAAATTATCTCCTCTGGGCATTGTTCCTTTGTCGAGGGATCACTATTCAAATGGGAGTGTACAGAGGGCTGGCTGTGGCGCCCCATTTCAGGGGGTGCGTTGACCTTTCAGCACACGGAATACTCGTGGATGTGTGTGAGACACCACTCACGAAAATGGTGAGTCTCAACTTTGTGCGGGGCTCTACTGAAGTACAATGTCCCAGACAATTTACAATGACCACAGAGTCCACATGCGGTAAATAATTTGCCATAGGCCCTTGCATCAATACTCACAAAATACATCAACTATATTACCATAGTTCAAGGACAATAAATCCTCTTAATTGACATATATTAAAATGTACAATTTCTAATACATGTGCCAAAACGAATACAAGTCACAGCAGTTTCTTCTAAGCGCGGCCTCTTAGTGAGCGCCAGTCCTCCTATACACTCCACCGTACCTAAAATAGTGATCCCTGGACCAAGGTGGATGCCAGCGCCCCAAAGCCCGAGTCGTTGACAACCCGTCGGCCGTGGAATCTTCGTGAATGTCGGGTGGCAGGCCATTCGCAAAAATCGAGCGAGTCTCCTTTGTACGGGGCTGCCTTGAGTAAAACTTGTCCCAACAAGTTTCTGACCGCATAGGGTCCACATGCGAGTAAAAAATAATGACCATAGGCCTATGTCAGCCTCACAAAATATATATCATGACGAATATATTACATGGTTCAAGAGTTTTTACATTACTCATAATTCAACATATATTAAAATTACAACAATTCTAATACATGTTATACAAAATCAATACCCAAAGCCACAACTCGGCTTTCTTCTATCGCGGCCTCTAGTGAGCGTTGTCCTCGTCCTCCACAATACTGAAATCAGGTGAGTCCCTCGGCGAGTGAGCAAAGCGATAGTGATAATTTCCTACTTGGGTTAGTCCCACCTAAGTGCACATGCATGGAAAACAATCACATTCAAGCGATTTCATGAGACCACTACTCGAATGTCTACATACCCAATCCATGTCTCGAGTCCTCAAACTCCCTCACATATGCACCTAAACCGAGATACGAGTAAAATTTCCAGTTTTCAAAACAAAAGCTTTTGTTCTCAAAGGCTTCGATGCAATTCGGTAAAAATATTGGGCGCCCTCAGTCGAATTGGTTGGAGAACTTCCCGAAACAGTCATGGTCCTCATCGAAGTGATTTGTTGGACCGTCTCCCAACCCCATTCTCGGAAAATCTTCAGCGAAATTCATTTCTGAAACTTTACCGTTTTATTTCATTTCATCTCCATAAATTCACCTAATATTCTAGGTTGCCTCAGTGCATATGGAATGCATGATGCTAATCCCAACACATTCATGCTAATATATTCACATGCATATATATTAATATAATTAAATCACATAAATCATGTTATGAAAATTCACCATCAATTACACCAAAATTAGCTCACATGGACTAATTAACAAACACAAGCAATTCATTTTGAATCACTTAACATCATAAAAATTCACACAAAAATATTCATGTCACTATTCACATGAATAGTGAAACCCTCGAGTTACTGTTCACGGGCACACAAATAAGAATTTTCTCCACTCGGTTCAAAGCTTTTTGAGGCGAGATTTGCGGCTAAAACAAACTTCAAACATTTCCTAACCATTTACCTGACTCTTAAGCCCAGAAGAATAGTACAAGTAGGAAAGATCTACCTCTTGAGTTGTCGGAACTCCACCAAATCGATGATCACGCGTAGCCCTCGCTCGCATAGAACAACTTTGTTTCTTGCTCGTCAGCAGACGGTCCGTCAATAGAAATCTAGAGAGTACGCCTTACTCTAAAGTAATCACCCTCTTGCATCCCCATTTTTTCATTCTGCACGTTTTCTTCTTTTTCCAATTGAGAAGACAACTATTCAACATTTTGTGTTATTATCTCATTAACAATTCTTATAATTCCATTCATGTCCTAAAGTCTTGGATTTTTAACACTTGGCACTATCTCGGCCATCCATTTCAATCCTCTCTCCACTCATGCAACATGTGTCACAAGAGTACACGTAACAGGTGACTTTTGTCACATCACATGTCTCTCGAACCCGTTCACGGCACCAGAGCACTTTCGGTGCCTCGAAAGCGTGAAATTCCGACTATTTAGATTCGGCAAGGTCGATGTGATAGCTAAGATTTCATGGAGAGCTGATTCAACGGTGAAATTACATTTCATCATCAGAGATCTGAAAATTTCGGTTTTGTCTTAGAGGCAGCAATTTACCATTTTCCGAAAGTGGAATTTTTCGAGTCTTACAGGTGAGCAAAGCCCAGTAGTGATAATTTCCAACATGGGTTACTCCCACTTAAGTGCATGTCATGGAAAACAATCACATCCAGTAAATACCTTAATCCATGAATGTTTACATGCGAGCCATTAATCATAAAGGGTCTCACCGACTCCCTCACATGCCTAAGCCAAATGCGAGTAAAATATCCAGTTTTCAAAATTGTTCTCGAAAACTTACTACTGAGTTTCGGTAAAATTTATTGGACAACCCTCCGAGGCAATCTGTTGGATAACCTTCCGAAACAATTCCTTGGGCTTCTACGACGTGGTGTTGGACAATCTCTGACCTGATTCTACGGAAAATCTTAAGTGAAATTCCTTTCTAAACATTTTCCTTTTATTTTCTTTCATGTCATGCACTCACTCCTAATATTCTAGGGTGCCCCAGTGCATATGGAATGCATTATGCCAATTCTAACAACTCATGCTAATATATAAAACATGTATATACTAACATAATTAACTCACATTATTCATGTTATTCAAATTACAACAATAACACCAAAATTAGCTCACATGAGCTAATTTACAAACACAAGCAATTCATTTTAATCACCCCACAACACAAAATCCCACCAACAAAATCATGTGAGCAGTGAAACCACGAATTCGGCCTTTGTTCACGGCCCACCTAAATAGGGATTTTCCTCCATTAGGACAAAGCTTTTGAGACGAAATTACGGCTAAATCAAACCTCGGAACATCCCTAACCATTTACATGACGCAGCCAAAGATACTACAAGTAGGAAAAGATGCCTACCTCTTGGAGTTTGAAACTCCACCAAATGTGATGTCCGCAGCGTAACCCTCGTAGCGTAGATAGACTTTACTTCTTGCTCCGGTCGAGGGTCGGGTGCAGGCAACCGAAATCTAGAGAGAAGTAGCTCTCTCTCTCTAAAACTTCAGCGGTATTTACACCTTTTTCCAATACTTGCGTATTTGTTCTTCAATTTTGGAGAAGATAACTATTGCATTTATCTTGTCTCATTTACATTCAAATAATTGTCAAGTGTCCCTTTTGTCTTGATTTTTGACACTTGGCACAATCTAAGCCATTCATCTCATCCTCTCACTAATCATGCAACATGTGTCACATGAGTACATATAGTAGGTGACTTTTGTCACATCACATGTCTTTCCACGGCGAGTTTAAGGCATCAGGCCTTTAGTCTTATCGGCGATGAAATTCCTATTATCTTGGAATTGACAAAAATTCGGCGTGGTAGCTAGATTTGGCGAGCATTCCAGCGGTGAAGTAGATTTAGGTCATCCAAGATCTAGAAAAGATTTTAGTTTTTACCGAAATGACCATTTACCCTTTTGAAAATTTGAATTTTCACGGGTTTCCCTAGCGGCGCTCACTGAGACCGCATTTTGAAAAGCGGGTTGTGGCTTTGGTATTCATTTGTATAACATGTATTAAAATTTTAAAATTTGATATATGTTTTACTAGTTAAGAGTATTGTAATAACTCTTTGAACTATTGTTATATAGTTGATATATTTTGCAGTATTGTATGGAGCCCAAGTGGCATTTTATTTATTTTAATTGTATATGGACGGTGTGGTCTTTATCACCTCTTCGAATAAGTTGCCGTAACTGATTGGAACATGTTGTATCTTGGGTAGGACTCCGGGTACAAGGGACTCTGCCCGATTTTCATGAGATGGTATCGGGTTACCCGACATCCACAGTATTCAGCGAGTTGACGAGGTTGTGTGGGGGACCCGAAATAGGGCGTCACAAAAATGGGCTAGTCCGACATTTGAAGCCAACTTCGATCGAGTCGCGAGGCAATAGGATGAAATTTAATTTGATCGATTTATGACCGAATTAGCTTTTGACCAACCTAACCCAGTCTGTGGGGGTTGTGGGCTAAAACGAGCAAAAACCTTAAAAATGCTAAAAAAAATTAATTTTACAAATTATATAGTCTTCCCAATAATATATAAATATATAATAATAATTAATATATAAAATAGTGAGTCTAAATAATATAATAATATTAAACAAACTTGAAATAACTAAATAAGTATTTAGAGCATTGTTATATCAAAGTATCAAACTAAGTAGCCAGTATTCCTAAAGAATAAAGTAACAACTTAATAACATATTTGAAAAATAAATAAATTCAAAGTATCAAATGGAATCTCATATGCCTCTAATTTTCATTCTCATCTTCATTATATCCAATAATAACATGTGACTCTACATTAAAAAGATGTACGTCCTCAATGCTAGTTGAGTCATCATCATCATCATTTATTAATTAAATTTTGGGAGTGCTAACGTTATAAATTTAATTTTATATTTAGAATAAATAATATTTTTTTTTCTCCAAAAATGCATTTTAGCATTTAATAATGAAATATCATATTTGTTTTGAAAAATCATCTTACTAGAAGATATAATCATATTAGGAAAGAAATAAGTGTAAAATTTTTGTTAATTATTCTAAAAATAACAATATTTTGTTATTAACATTAGTTCCAAGTAATAAAATTATTTAAAATATATTGATAATTTAGTTATTAAATTTAAAATTAATTTATAAACTAGTACAACTTAATTTTATCAAAATAAAATGATTAAATTAAATTTAAATGATAAATACAAAAATAAAATTATAAATATTTAAAATAAGAGTAATGAGATAAATGAAAATATATTCCAATATTAAAAACTTTAATTTATTTAATTCAAATGTATTCCGTAATTTTCCATACAAGATTTTTTACATATTAAATTATCATATAAATTATATTAAAAAGTTACATTTAAGAATTGAAAATAAAATAGTTTTTTGAACCAATGAAATAAAATAGTTAAAAAACAAAGTTTGATATATTAATCATATATTATAATAATAATTATTATTATTTTTAAAATCCCTATACTACAAGAGTAGAGATTTGACTTCATGTTAAAAGCCAAAATATCTAATTTTATAGATGAATCCTTGGAATCTCAATTATTAAACTAGTTACATAAAAAAATTAAATAAAAATTTCGGGCAAATGGAGCTAATTAGGTAAACCTGGACAAAATCCACATGGGCCACAAGCCAAAACGAGTCGGGTTAATTTGACCCGGTTTTATTTGGGCTTTAAATTTTATAGTCCAATCCTTGAAAAAGTCGAGCTAAAGTAGGTTGACCCATTAAACTCAACTCATATTACTAGCTCTTATCGTTTGTTGGACCTTATGTAATTTTCTGGTAAAAAATTTTACTTTATGAATTTTATTGGTAAGCATGCAGTACCACTTATACATATTAGTGATTACATGGTATGTACACTTATGCTGTTATTCTCAGCATAACTTATAGCACAGAAATTAAAGTTTAATTTTATCAGTTTCGAGATGTTGTACATAACACATGTGTTTATGGATAACATATAAAGTGAATTATTTTTCTTGATTCAATTTAAAAATCATTTACTTTTGATTGAACTAAATCGACTATATATATATATATATATATATATATATATATATATATAAGAATCGAGAACATATATATTCTACATATTTATAGGTCTTGCATCTTGAATGGTGATACTTTAATGAAATATGTATATATCATATACATATATATGATGTTAGTTGATATATATATATATATATATATATATATATATATATATATATATATATATATATATATATATATATATATATAAAAGAATTGAGGAACATATATATTCTACATGTGTATGAGTCATGCATCTTGAATGGTGATGCTTCAATGATATGTATATATCATATACATATAAATGATGTTAGTTGATGTGATATTTGTGCACATGAATGATTGTGTCTATATATATATATATATATAATTTGAGTTCATAAACTTTAAGTGTATTATCTCTTATCCTAAGGTAATACTAGTGACATCATGAATCTTATTAGGAATTTGGGCAAATCATCTCTTATGCTTAGTAATGGTATTGTGAAGGTTTTATGTGACTTAAAATTTTTCTTAATTTGATATTCATGTTATACATGTTTATAGTCACCAAAGTGATCAAACTTTAATTTAATTGAAGATCAAATTATATAACATTCATCAATAAATTTGCTCAATCTGATATTCATATCATACTTGTTGTAGTCATCAAATGACCAAATATTAATGTTTTGAATATCATAATTATTTATATTATATAATTGAATTCACTTATGAATGGTCATTAGCCATCATAGTGACTAAAACCTAAAGTTTTATGTATATCCAAATGTATAATATAATTATTGATTACCTAACATGAAATACTTATATATGTGGTGATATAATATCATATAGAATTTGATTGAATAAGGCATATTTGTCTTTTCACTTACTGCTGACTTCTCCTCTTCCCTTACCATATCAGTTTGACGGTTGCATAATAATCAAGTTGACAAACAGATATAGAAAATCTAGGGAGGGATCCTTGGTTCCATTCATTCGAAATAATAAAAATGTATGTATGTGTTAGCAACCACCGAATATGTAGGTGGGATGGTGGGGCCTCTCTTAGTTTAACCAAGTGGCCTCGAGTTCAAGTTATGGGAATATAGAAGTGTTATGTGTTAGAGTTTTGTCGCCCTTACGGTCTCTCTCGGATCGAATGAGAATTAGTCTAGGTGTGGTATGAATTAAAGGTGTTTTTTGTGTGTTCACGAGCCCACTCAAGACACCTCATGATCTCACAAACTTGAGCGAAAGATGATGTTGAACAGGCAAATGAATATGATAAGTAAACGATGTTACAAAATAGTTTGCTTCTTAGGATACAACAGTCTAGATGAATGATTTACAATAGCATTCTACAACTACACCTGGCGAAATAAACTTACTGAAGTTTTCTCTCGTGTTCCAAAGAGAGTCACAGCTCTCTTTAAAAAGATTGAAGTGATGAATGGACGAGCAAGAAAGAGAATATCTTCCGACGATTTCAAGCTAATGGAAGAAAGGAATGAATACACCCATAATGGTATTAAAGGATTTGAAATCAAAAGTAAATATATTTTTAATTCATTCAAACAAACGGATAAAATCCAACAAATAAAACACAAAAAATTTCAACATTCATTTTTTTTAAGGATTAGCATAACTTAAACTACATTTGGGTTTGAGAAATAATATTGATCATGATATAAGACTAGAAACAGATGAATAAGTTCCAAAACCCCAGAAAGAATTCAAAATACAAATATCCCACAATCCTCACTTGCTCACTATGGGGTTTAGCCCTATAAATGCTGTTGCAGTTGCAACAACCACGTAAGGAAAAATGTTCTCCATGTTGCCAACACATCGCCTATCTCATGTTCGTATGGATGAGAATCGGCCTTTGTTCCAGCCAATTAAATCGGTTTCCATTTCAACCAATGCAATCCACCTTAGGATCAAACCTTCACTTACATAAATAGGCTTCAAGACATAATCAAATAGAATTTCAGATATTGAAGAGTTCTAGAGATTGTTATTGAATACATAAAATGTATTTATATCATTTAATACCCTCGACTCATATTTTGTGGTTCCCCACATTACAAAATCTCTTACAATAATTTCACTGGTTATATTCCAGACAACAAGTGTAATAGTTTGTTATTATGTCCATTACTTTGAGACCATGGTTTCATTTGCGTTCAGACGGTTGTATACTTTGTGAGTTAAACACTATACTCAATTTTGCACGATGGGAAACTTACCTTTGCAGTTGTGCCTAGCGTATTTTGTTGAAACTCATGTCCGACGGGTGTTACGTGATAGGTTGGAAGTGTTGAACACATAAGGGCAACATTTATATCAGATTTTAATACCCTCAGCTCATATTCTGCTCTCATTTTGTGTAAGAATAGGTGCTTTTGATCGTTCTCATGTTTTGGTGCTTGTGTAGATTTTTCGAGTTCCGTGCACACTTTTTATAGGGGTTCGTGTCCAGAGAACGAATGTAGATCATTGCGGTTGATAGCGACCATTTGTCGAAGTCCGGGGAAGTGCTACGATGAGGAAGCATTTGCGAGAGGCGGTGAATGCAGGTACCACATACAATGGTGGGTACCCCATGTATTAACACATTGAGTACGGTGCAAAGCAAACCGGTGCCAGGGTACCGGCGGTGACACCTAGTGGCCAACTTTTGAGTAAATTTACCACATACCAGTACCGGTACCAACATGTAATTTGCGGGATTTGAGCGATTTCCAACCTTGAATTGCAAGAAGTGCAGCTTGTCTTTCGACCCTGCCGAGATCACAAAGAAGGAATTGTTTAAGCGAAGAAAGGGGAGAAGGCGACTTTGGATTAGGGTTTGGTTTAGAGTGAGGTGTTTTCTCATATTTTTGCTAGGGTTCATAGAGTAGAGTAGAGTATTTAGTTTTTCTTCGGATTTTGGTTTTCAATTACGTGTAATCTTTCAGTTGGTTCATATAACTCGGTATTTTCTTACGATAGTTTATGCTTTTGATTTCCCAATCTTGCAATTGAAGTTTTATTTCTCAAGTCTCCTTTATGAATAGGTTCTTATCAAATATTAATTGATTTCTAGTTTCAATGACGTTCTAAACTCCCATGATAGGAGGTTCTAGCTCATCCCTTTCTACACCTCCATCAGAGCAACCCTCAATTCCTCTTGTGTGCTTCAACGGGATTGTACGATGCTAAGCACTTGTAGAAAATCTTATAAAACCTTAGTTTGACATCTTCTTGACAACGTGTGAATGAGAGACCCTCGGTACACGTTGTGCTTGATCGCAAATGCAAGCTAAGAGTCCAAGCAAATCGTTTGAACAAGTGTTTGTCATCGCTCGATTGTTATTCGTTTAAAAAAAAGCTTTTAATGTAAAATCTTCCATAGCTCCATTCATCAATAGCTCCCTAGATGAGATTGTGAATAAGAAGAATTAGAATTACTTGATCGGCGGTGAGTGGAAACACGAGAACCCTACTCATCTTCTCTGCTTTAAAATAGTTAACTTAATCTATTACTTAATCAATCAATCACAACCACCAGATTTTACTTTTAACCGCACATTCTTTGGAGAATACTCCCTAAGGATCACCTAGGAAACCACTCTCTTTGGAAATGACCTGTGGACTTCCACAGTAGTATAATGCTTGACGACCTTAGTTCCTACGCTTGGGAATAAATTCAGCATACGAATGAGATGAAGCATTTTTGGAGCCGTTGTCGGGGAGTGGCAAGCAATCTAGTTGATCTAAAGAGAGCTAGAGGTAATTTACAATTGCATTTCAAATCTGGTACGTTCTCTACCTTTTCTTTTCAATTAGTTTTCGTGAAGAATCTAAGTGGATATCTGTCTAGTAGAAGTAAGACTGGTGCATGTTGGTTTGGGCTCGCAACGAGCAACACCGACTTGTAAGAATTATACCTCCAACAAATTCTGAAGAGTCCATAGTAAGACAAGTGTTCCAAGAGAACCCTACACCTTAAATGGACCATCACAGGAATTGACAAACTCTTTTCAATCCAATGCCCAGGGTTACTGTTGACCCACAAAGAGACTCCATGAACCTCCACCTGAGGAGATGGTCTCGCACCACGAAACCCCGGCGGTAAGAGGGGAAATGTTAATCTCCAGCTAGAAACCAGCCTCGGGCTCCCACACTTCCCTTACCTAATGTGGAAAGAACTCTCAAGTCTGTGACCTCGAGAACCCTGATAAATTCATGTATTCGCTGCACAGTAGAGGCTAGCAATTCCTCATGAAATTCGGAGAGATGATTACGCCTTCTGGTAATGTCAGGGTCGACTAAAGAACCCCTACTCATTCATGAGAGACTTTGAGGATGTTTGAAGTGCGTTTCCTCTCACGGATCGCCCCTCATATAATTTACATGGTCTTATTCCACATTCTCTCTACCGAAAGGCAATATGGATTCAATTCACTTGCACCCAATTCAATTTTACACAGGAGGATATACAAAATAGGTTCACTTAACAAAGTTTTTCCTCCCACACGTACCAACCACCCTCATCACGAGCAATCCAAAACTTTCCTGAAAAACCGGGTGAACCTTTTGTTGTGGTATGGGAAGATCTGAGGACTCCTCATCTGATCCCTCATCATGGGTTGGATGTTGGGTAAATGTTGCATATTTTCTCAAGGACTATCCTTAAATAATAAGCGTATATCCAGTGATGTGTGCGGGAGAGTTTTATGAAAAGTGCGAGAGAGGCAATTCAATTCTTTGATACCATAAGCGAAAATGCTCGAACATAGGCCAATACCTCCTTAGTTACCGCTAAAGTGCATAGTACACCTACAGGGGAGGAATCCATCATAGAGAATGATGACACACTAGCAAAAATAACTAACTTAGCAGAGGAAGTTGGAAATTTATAAGAAATTGAAAAGGTGAATGAGGTAGCTCCCGATTATTACCTCGAAGTGCCCTCGATTGCCTATGGGATCTAGGTGGAGGAGCCATACATCATTTGCGAGACCGCCCACTCGACTATTAAGCGCCACAACCTTCCTCAAGTTAAGGGGTAATCCAAATAGAGCAAGCCAATGCTCTTAACTACAAGAGCCCTTCAATTCTCCCTTCTCCAAAGCGTATAATCCAGGTGGGGTAAGCCTCAATTTTAGTTGGAGAAATGAGGAGGCCCACCTGACTTTCGAGCAACCAAAATCGGCTATCAAACCAAGTTTTTCAAACAAGCCCGCCGTTCGAGTCAAGGTCCTTAAGGATTTTCTGTGAACCCTAACCAAGGTTTCCATCCGTCAAATCAAGGGAATCCAGATCCACGGCCTTATCAACCTCCACATAAGAATTTGGGAGGGATGTTGTGACACGAGTTCGTCAGGCCCAACAATCCACCAACCTTCCGAATTTGAGGCGCCTTGAGATGATGTGAGATCCCAAATCCTCTAGCTAACCTCTTCTATGGGAAATTTTCAATAAGAAAAGGGGAAGCTCCCTTCTCAAACCATCTAAATCCCGAGTCAAAATAATTATTTGGAGTCTGAATCAGTGATGCGCCTTATTTGAACATTCTGAAATTTGTCACCACTCTTCGAAGTGGAAAAGTAATTGACAAAACCATTCAGCCCAAGGAACCGATACAAGGCTTGCAAAATAAACCAGTTGGGGATGATGAGGTGTATGACAAGCCGCATGTTCCTAAGGTAGATGTTCTCGATGGTGAGCCAGAGAAAGACACGACCCCTCATGTCCCTCCTGCTCCATACCCTCATAGGTTGAGAGCCCCAAAGAAAGTGAACAATCATTCTGAAATCTATGAGTTGTTCAAACAGGTGAAGTTGAACATTCCTTTATTAGATTCCATTAAAGCGGATCCGTGTTATACTTAATTCTGAATTTGTGCACTGTGAAAAGGAAATTAGGTGTCAACAAGGAGGCATTTATGATTGAGCAATCCACTTACTTGATCTGAAACAATTTGCCCCCAAAATACAAAGATCCAGGAAGTCCCACTATCTCCATAGTGGTAGGGAATTCAAAGTTAGGACATGCTCTAGTGGATTTAGGGGCAAGTGTTAACTTGTTGCCTTACTCGGTATATGTTGAGCTAGGATTAGGAGAGTTAGAACCAACCAATATCACCCTCCATTCTAGTTGTGGTAGTGTGAAAATTCTTAGAGGGGATAGTGAAGGATGTATTGGTGCAAGTGGAGCCGGATTCTACTTCCTATGGACTTTGTTGTGCCCGACACTCAACTTTGTGGTGAACAAGGACATTCGAGTTCCCGGTGATTCTTGGTAGACCATTCTTGGCAGCTCTTACCACATATTATAACGTGGGGGAGGACTAATGACACTATCATTTGGTAACATGACAGTTAATTTGAATATCTTCAATGTTATCAAGGAAATAGGGGATGAGGAGGACGTTTGTGAGGTAAACATGATTGACTCCGTGGTGCAGAAATACGTAGATAATGTTTCATACGATGATCCTCTCATGTCTTATTTAGTAAGCCCAAGTTAGGGTGAGGAGGTGACCACATATGAGTTAGAGTTTCTACACTCCATAATTAAACACAGTGAGGTATTGGAAGCGAATGGGTGGGCACCTAAATTTGAACCATTGCCACCAATGGAGGACAAGGTGTTACCTTTAGGGGAGAGACCACCTAAACTTGAGTTGAAACCCTTACCATCATCCTCGAATATACATTTTAGAGGTAGAATAAACTTTTAGATAATCCATATCTTCCTCTTTAGAGTCGGTCGAAAATAAACTTGGAGATATTGAGAACCCACAAAGTTGCCATAGGATGGACAATTACGGATATTAAGGGAATTAGCCCCCCTTGATTTGCACACCTGAGGGATTCCACTTGGGAAAGGGATGTTAAACCCTCTAGACAACCATAGCGACGACTGAACCCAATCATGAAAGAAGTGTAATTCGAGAAAGAGGTTCTAAAACTAAGGTATGTATTTATTTACCCCATTCTTAGATAGCAAGTGGAATTCGACCCAACCAGGTAGTCCACTGAAATGCAGGTCACTCACATGTGAATGAAAACAATGAGCTAATTCCCATTCGTGTGTCACCTCGAGGTTGGCGGGTTTATTGCATAGATTATAGAGCTTCGATGGGTACTAGGAAGATCACTTCCCTTTACCTTTTGTCGATCCATCTTGGAGTTGCGAAATTTATGAATTCTATTGTTTTCTCGATGAATTTTCGGTGAATCAAATTGAGATGGCTTTAGAAGATCGAAAACCGCGTTCACTGTCCTTTTGGCACGTTTGCCTTTAGGAAAATGCCGCTGGATTATGCTGTGCACGGGGAACCTTCTAGCGATTGCTTGATGGGGATTTTTAGTCATATAGTAGAACTCATTTTGGAAATTTTCATGTGGATGACTTCTCGGTTTTGGAGATTCATATGAGGGATGTCAGGAAGTCTAAATGAGTATTGGAGAGATGTTAGAGAAGAACCTCTTGTTAAATTGGGAAGATTGTCACTTCATGGTGACCTGAGAGTTATCTTAGGTCACATAGTATCGAAAAAGGGAATCGAGGTGGATAAGGCTAAAGTCGAGTTGATCTCCAACTTACTTACTCCTAAGTGTGTTAGAGATATAAGATCGTTCTAAGACATGCTGGATTCTATAGGAGATTCATAAAATATTTCAGTGTCATGGCGAGTCCCTTGTCGCGATTTACTTGCGGGACGCCCCTTTGCGTGGTCAGCTTGCGAGGCCTTTGATAAACTGAAACTATGTTGATGTCTCACTCCTATCATGTGATCACCTCATTTAGGACCTCCCTTTTGATCATGTGTGGCCAGCCGTGATTATACTATAGTACATTTTGGAATGAGGAAGATAAAGGCTTTGTGATCTACTATGCCAATAAGACTTTGGATTCCGCTCAAGCCAACTACACAACTACAGAAAAAGAGTTTTTGGCTGTCGTCTTTGCCCTAGAAAAGTTCAGGTCATACATTGTAGGGTCTCCCGTAACCATTCCACAGATCATGCAGTGAAGTGGCTACGGATCACGGATCATCCAGCGATTCCGTCGGAGGCCCATGAATTGTTTCGGAGGGTTCTGTGAAATTCACCTCGGAGTGTCAACGTATTTATAACCCGGAGGGTTGCCAGCGAATAAAACAAATATTTTGTTTGAAGACAGATTTTCATACATGACATAAGCATGTGTGAGGAATTCAGTGAGGACTCGAGACATGGGATTGGGCGTGAACATTGAGTAGAATCATGAATTCACTTCAATGTGTTTTCCATTGCACCGCCCAGGCTTAGGTGGGGAAGTAACCCATGTAGGAATTATCACTACTGGGCATTGCTCTCCCAGTCGTGTAAATCCTTTAAGAGTACGAGGTGTTAAAGGAAGATGACGCTCATTAGAAACCGCTTTTGGGAAGCGGCATGTGGCTTTGATATATAATTTGTAAGAGCATGTGTGCAACCCAATTTTGATATATGTTTTAATTCAATTCGATGTAACAACTCTTGAAACTATTGTAATATAGTTGATTATCTTTTGGTGAGTATGAATGTAAGGGCCCGAAGTGGCCATTTTACTCATGTATGGGTCTCATGATATGAGACACACAGGTTTTCCGCAGGTTGACGATGGTCAACGGGACCCTCGAGATCGGGGCGTCACAGAAAGGATAGGTGTGAAACAGTTGGGGTTATCACACCTAGGAGAGTGGTAAGAAACATAGTACTCCATAGAGTGAGTACTGATAGATAAAACTGAGAGGATTGTGAGCATATCCTGCCATGTGTAACATCTTGTGCAATTTTCATCTCATAGTAGATTATTTTCTCGGATTTGCCTCTTTGAGGTTTCCCTCATTCTTAGGGTTTTACCACGTTATATCAAGTGTCATTATTATCTTATCATCTTATTCTCTGTAGATTGGCTTAGCCATCCATCTGCACTTTGATTTCCAGATGGTTGGCATAGCCACCCATTTCCTGCTTTTATTATGTGGATTGACTCAACCTTCCAAATTACTTATTTACATTTAGGTGGTTAGCACGACCCTGACTGTTGATTAATTTCTTGAAGGTTTGGCATTGCCGCAATGCTATTTTATTAAGTAGTTGGCCTTGCCTCTAAATTGTTACTTAACCATTCTAATCAGATTGGAAAATCCACCCAAATATTACTTGTTGTAATATTCCAGAAGTCACTTACAATATCAACACTCACAGTTCCAACCACACCTCATATCAGAACTAATCTTCAAGTAGCACAAACATGGCAGTAGAAAAGAAGCCGAGACCACAAAAATTGATCCAACAATGGCCATTAGGGATTCATAATATGGAAAAACATAGGCCACAATAACAACACTAATCAATTATGACGCCCCAAAACCCAGTCGGGTGCCATTGGCCGTCGGCCTGCCAGGATACTCATGGATGTGGGGTGGCAGGCACCACTCCGCAATCGAGTGAGTCTCCCTTTGTACGGGGGCTCTACCAAATACAGCCTGTCTAAACGGTTCTGATGACCACCGGGTCCACATGCGGTGGAAATAATTGGCCACTTGGGCCTTCATCAATACTCACCATTACATCAACTATACAATAGTTCGAGAGTTAATAAATCACTCTTAATTCAACATATATTAAGATTTACAATTTTAATACATGTTATACAAAATGAAAATACCAAAGCCACAATCCGACTTTCTTCTAAATGCGGCCTCTAGTGAGCGCCATCCTCCTGTACACTCCCTGTTCCTAAAATAGTGATCCCTCGACGAATTGAATAAAGCTTCCCGGTAGTGATAATTTCCTACATGGGTTACTCCCCACCTAAGTGCACATGTCATGACAAACAATCACATCCAAGCAATTACATGAACCTACTCAAATGTCTACATGACCAATCCCATGTCCTGAGTCCTCACCGACTCCCTCACATATGCCTAAGCCGAATGCGAGTAAAATATCCTTTTTATTTCTTTCATGCCGTGCACTCACACCTAATTTTCTTAGGTTCCCCCGGTGCATATGAAATGCATTATACCATTCTCGAGCCACATGCCAATATATTATTTACACATATAACAAAATTTACATACATGACACATGTTATTTAATTCACATCAATAAATCAAAATTAGCTCTTAGGCTAATTACAATTCATTTCAATGGCTTACACACAATTATATTTTTATATAATTTCACATCATATTAACACATTTAATTACATTTATTAACATGTGAATTCTCACTGGTTCCAAGCCATTCATAGTATTTGATTCTCAATCAATACTTATGTAAGTGATTCAGCGTGGGCTAATTAACAAACACAAACAATTCATTTTGAATCACTCAACATCATAAAAATTCACACGAATCCGCATCCCTTATTCCGTGAGCAGGTGAAACCCTCGGGTTGGAGCATTCCGCAGTACCACTAATGGGAGGATTTCTCACTCGGTTCAAATGTTTTGAGATCGAAAACCGCGGCTAATCAAGCCTGAACATCCCCAACCATTTACATGGCTCTTAGTAAGGAATAATATAAGTAGGAAAGATCCTACCTCTTGGAGTTGTCGGAACTCCACCAAATCGGTGCCCATGCGTAGCCCTCGCCGTGTAGATCGACTTTGCTTCTTGCTCCGTCGAGAACCCGGCTTGATTGACGGCCGAGAAATCTAGGAAAGAGGCTCTCTAAAACTCAAAAACCCAAGCTACTGCCTGAACTAGCCCTCTCCTGCCCGTTTTGTGTCCAGGAATGAAGAAGACCTTTTCTATTTTGTCTTATTGTCGTTAACCTTCATTAATTCCCATCATGTCCCTTCATTCCGCTATTTGACACATGGCTTAATCTAAGCTTTCCATTCCCATCATCTCACTAATCATGCAACATGTGTCACATAGGTACATGTAGTAGGTGACTTTTGTCACATCACATGTCTTTCAAGAGTCGTTTTACTGCACCCAGTACCTGGTGCCTCAAAAAACGTGAAATCCATTTGTCTACGGTCGACGAAGTCGGCGTGGTAGATAGATTTCGCGAGGCAGTTAGCAGTAAAAATCCGTTTCGTCATCTGAGATCTAGAAAAATTTTGGATTTTTACCGAAATGACCATTCTGCCCTTTTTCAATAAATTGGATTTTCTTAGGGTTTCACATTCTCCCCCCCATAAAAGAATTTCGTCTCGAAATTCCACACATAACATCAAACACGTGCATATGTATTCACAATCCACATGGTGTGTAAATGCTAACTCAGCAACTAAGTCACAAATCACGCTTGATCTAATGGATCCTCAACCTAATCCATGTCATGAACATGACATCCATATGCAGGCCCTTGGCCTACTTTGACACCAATCTGATTTCCAATGGGTATCCAAATCTCAGTCACTCCGACTCTTATAACTTCGACTCTAAGTCACATTATTAACCATGACACGTGTGTTTCATTTAGTCCTCTCAACTCCTATCACTCAACTCTAAGTCTACGTGATAATCATGACCGCGTGTTTTCATCTCGAGTCACTCTCGCTCCCCATCACTCGACTCTAAGTGCCCCGTGATAACGCTGTGTGTTTTCTCTCTCGAGCAATAGAACTTTTCGGCCTACACTACGAGCCTCTTACATCCACACATAAATTTCAGATATCTCCACGGGTCTCTTACACCCACACAGAAATTTCGGATATCTCCACGGGTCTCTTACACCCACACAGAAATTCGGGATAGCTCCCCGGGTCTCTTACACCCATATAGAAATTTGGGATATCTCCCCGGGTCTCTTACACCCACACAGAAATTTAGGATAGCTCCCGAGATCTCTTATACCCACCTGAGGAAATTCGGGATATCTCCACGGGTCTTACACCCACACGAACCTTTCCAAATACTAAGCGGACCCTCTTTCACTAACTCCATTGCTTTTTCACACAGGGGATTAAGCCACTTCTTGCTTTACACTTCTTACACATTAATTACTCTTCATTTCCTCATTTGAACTATGAGTCTTCATTGGACGAAGTCCCAAAGACAAACTCAACCCACACTCACCAAGAGTGGTGAATGACTATACCGTGCACCCGACTCGACGCGATGTCACCGTGCACATGAACGCAATAATGTCATTATATGACACTCGATTACGAGGGTCTACTATGGCGAGGTCGAGGAATCTCTAACTTCGCAATCCCAGCTTCTAATCAAGTCGACTCACCACATCCCTGGAGAGAATATCTACCTTTGGCTTCTCTAAAGGCCTCAGCCTCTAAGTGATTAAATGCACCTGAAGATGCATTAATGAATGAATATGATGCACCCAGTTGCTTCTCTAGTCCAGCAATTGCAAAGTAGAAGCGTACCTTAAAATGTCAGAGTACATTACGGATGCTCAGCTCAGTATCTTGAGACCTTTGCCTCCTAGGACAATCTTACCCTCCTTATGCGAGCCGTCAGCCAGAAATAACATATTATGCGCCTGCTGACTAGAAGTCCCGGAAACTTGTGAGTCCTTTGCATGACCTCGACCTACACTCGGCCCCTCCGGCCCATCGTGCTACCCGAAGGTGCTTGTAGCACCAGGGGCCCAGAGCCGGTTCCTCGACCCATACTAGGGTGTGGAGGAATGGGAAATGTATACTCTCACATTCTCTGACTAACTAGAGTATCTTTGTCACCAAAATCCTTCAGGATCCTTTGTCTCTAGGGCAATCCTGTCTCACGTACTGTTGTCGACGAAATAACATATCATCTGTCTTGCTTGACTAAATGCCTCATCTTAGCCCTAGTCTTGAAACTTGTGTGAAGCAGAAGTCTTCTGCCTCCTCCCCGAACTAGAAGAAGGCTAATCCTCCCTCTTCTCACCAGCATCCGCAACTCGGATACCCCGTGCATCCTCTATCTCTTTCTCTTGTGGTCGAGAGCATCCCGACCATGGAGTCCGTGTCTGTAGGCGAAGTCACAATCACGCGAATGGGTAACTTTGCCATTCTCGAATCTCCTGACCTTGGCCACGTTTGTGGCCACATAGTCATCCACTAAGCGTGCCAACTTCGGTGAATCGGCCACATACTCCCATCCTTTGTCATCGTTTCACGCACCGACTCTAAGAACTCCTAGGCCTTTGCATGTACATCGGTGGAAGTAGGAAAATGCCTGCCCATGAAAGTTCATTGAGATTCTACAAGTCATTGCCTCTAGAACTCTAGAGGTCTTTGCCTAGTTCCACCATACTTGGGCCTCACCCTCTAGCTAGAATGCAGCTAGTCTAATCACGGGTGATATCGGAGGCGTCTCCATAGCCTCGATACCTTACCTTTGCATGAACCCGATGGGTCTGCCACCATGGATCTCCTCCCCTGTAAATGTCGGAGGATGATGTGCCTGAACCTCACAGGTGACTCGGACCTCCTGTCCTCGAGTGTGCTAGCCTATGCAGAGGTAGCGGCTGGCCTACGGCTCGCAGGAGCTGCTGAAATTCAGCCGGTGGTGCTTGACCGGTGACCGGAATGTAGACGTCCTCTACGTTTTCGCCCTCGACTAGCCATCTACACATGTCAAATAGTAAGTTAAATTCTAATGCAGTATCTCTAAGGCTTAATCACAGTCCCGAGACACTATTCATATACAGAAAAATATTTCATACACTATGTCCATGCATTCATAGGTAATACAAGACAATAAGTTCATATATTAAATGCGCCAGCGACCCAGGCAGGCAGGCGGTTGGCGGTTCGAGCCGGCAGGGGGCGCTGGCGAAACCATTAATCAGTCGCTTTAGTTATCGTTTTATTAAATTTTGGTTTCAAAGTGTCGCGACCCGAATCCCCATTTCGACGGGTTGTGGATCCAAAGTGAAACCAGTTTACTTCGGAGCATTTCAATTATCTAAAACATTTTGTTTATGTTTATTATTTTAGACCTTTTAATTAAGCGGAAGCATTTCATTTTGGGCAAGCCCATATACATTTACAATTTCAAAAGACTCATAACATTTACATTTAACAAAATGCATTTACAAAATAAAAGTTCAGAGTTCAAATTGTTTTACAAAATATCAATGTTCGAAAGAAATGGGTGAGTGCATATGACGGAGCATACTCATGATTCTTTCTCTATGACTCACGAGCTCCTCGATCTTGGGTCTTCTTGCCTATCACTCGTGCACATTGTATTACATTTCATTGTCTTCTTGCATTGATAAAACAATACGCTAAGCATTTTCATGCTTAGTGGTTCTATCTGATTCTCTATTCCATTTACGATTGATATATATCATGCACATTTTATCAGTAATACCTTTACTAATCATGCGTATAATACAGATCTTTGCTCTGAAATACACTTTTATATCATGTTTAGCACCGGTTTGTGATTTCACATATAACTATAGAATCAACATTCTGACGGTCGGTTGGTGAATCTGACATTTGTCATTCAGTAGCAATGTGGTTTCACATTCAATATTACTATTTCACATATGGCTATAAAAATCGACATTCACGACAGATTCAGTTGGTGAATCCTGTCTTGTTTGTGATTCCACATCCAAATTACGGTTACCTTCATGATGAATTCAGTTAGTGAATCTCGTCATGTTGGTCATTCAATAATACATTTCGAATCAACTTACTTTTATGCAATAACTTCACTTATAGTTCAAATATTCGCACACATGCATATATTTGACAAACATTTCGAATAACAATAATTCAAATCACTATATATACACTTATATATATTTCACAAATAGCATTCATAATCGATCATAATCACATTTTCAAATCCATATGCACTTTCGTAATAAAATTTCAAATTTATTTGGTATACTACCAGAACACGTGAAATGGAGATAGAGGGTCAGTGAACAAACCAATTATCGATTCCTTTTTTTTTTCTTTTTCTCGATATCAATCCTAGGTTAGGTTGTCGTCTTCACCCGTACCTAGTCAAATACAAACTCTTCACTCTTAGTGGTTAAGCAAATAATCATACTAAACTTCGCTTCGCCTCGGCGATGAGGTACGGTACGTTTTTTACTTAGTCTTATTCTTAGTTGAACCCCCATTATACATTTCTTAGGGTCCCTAACCATCGGTACACGAATACGAGACTTAACGACGCGAAAATATGCAAAAATGGGATTTGCTTGGAACAACACAATAAGTACACCTTTGACTGTACCGGTACGGGTTACCGCTACACAACTGTCTTGGTACACCTTGGCGCTGTACGGTAAAGGTTACCTTGCATACACAGCAAGTGCAGGCTTCAGCTATCTGCAGAGTACACCTAGGTACCGGAAATGTTGATTTTAGCATTTTCATATCATTTCATCCACCAATCTTCTCAATTCGTCCCATATCAAAATCCACCATGGAATCTACCCAGAAAACAACTCCAAGGTGGTTTTGGCCTCTCAATAAAAATCTATTTACTGTGTTAGGGCTTTCCCAAATCAAAATCATAAATGAGAAGTTGGGGTTTGATTTTTCTTACCTTATCTCTTGAATCTCCTCTTCCATGTTGTTTGATCTCTTAGGAGTAGGGTGGGAAGCAAGCCCGCAAAAACTGATCTCTTGTCAAACCCTAGCTTTTCCCCCTTTTCTCCTTCCTTCTCCCTAAAAAACGAGATTTGCTCTTCAAATGAGCCCTAAGACCACATTTTGGTCTTTTAAATTTCTTTTAAGTGTAAGGCCATGTTTGGCCCTACACCCACTTTCTCATTTCTCATTTTCCCTTTTTTGCTCTTAAATCACATATTCATATAAGGCCTTGTTTAGCCAGATAAATCCAATTTTTCCTTTTTCACTTGGGTCTAGTTCCGGGTTCAATCAATTTCTCAATTTAGCATATAATAATGATCATATGCTCACACTTTAAATTACATTTCATAATTTGTCAATTTATCAATTTCTGGAAAAACCCGAGTTTAGTTTAATCATACCAGAATGTATATAATAAAATTATTATAAAAATTTAAATTATTTTTGAGCAGTACAAATCATATTCAACAAAAATATTTTATTTTATTTTATTTTATTTCCTTTTAAAATTTTTATTTTATTTTATTTTATTATTATTATTTTTTTTTTTTAAACCTGTTGAGCGGTGCTCATGAGCGGGTGTTCATGGCGGAGTGTCCCGAAGCGATTACATAGAGTCAAAGCGGGTTGGGTGCGCAGAATGCACACCTGACCCGGCTTGTCTTGCCCTGAAGCACGCCTTCTTTAGGCGGTATTATGCGATGGCGATGTATTAACCTGTGGCCCGGCCGTGTTGCGAGCTGGCCCTGTACCGCCCTGCCATGGCCGTCCTCGCCGAGCCTCCGGCCAGGTGTCGTATTGTATCGCGACCTGCGACGTGTTGCGACCTCCCACCGTCGCCCCTGTCCGCGATACAAACTTTGTATCGCAACGAACCACGCCACCGTTGTGGGTGTCTTGCGCACATCGTGTGTGTCGCGGAGCTCCTACGATCGATGTCGCCAGGCGTCGGCTGTCATGCAGCCCTGGCCCGCAGCTGTATCGCAACACAAGGTCGCCCCCTCTCAGCCACGATACAATTGTTGTATCGCGACCCGATTTCCCGGTAGCGTGTTTGGCCCGGGTATGTTAACCACCTGCAGTGTCATGGAGCGTGGCTGGCCGTGTCGTGGCCACTTGTGCGCACATCCCGATGCGCCCATGCGGCTGCCTCCGGTATACTTTGTCCACAACACGACTTCTTGTATTGTAGCTCAAAGAAAAGAATTGAGACGATAGCCAACCTGCTACCTACCACTTTGTTTTTTTTTTTTTTTTTTTTCTCATTTCAGCTATTAGAAAAACCACCAAAAAAAAAATATTTTTTTTTTCATTTTCAGTAGAACCAAATAAATTTATTAAAATTTATTTTCCTGTTTTACGCATTGTAAAACCTCAGAAAAATTTTCTCAAACACACCTCAGGCTAGCCTCTAGCTACTTCATGAATCTGATGCTTTAAGACCACTACCTTCATACAACACAAAAAATTTTATGAGTTAAATTTTAACAATTTTCTTGTCTGCAAATTGGAAAAATTTTCCCGGGGTTTCACAACACAATCTGTTATGTTAAAACTGAACTACATCAAATATATATATATATATATATATATATATATATATATATATATATTTCGTTCGATTAAGACCATTTTACTTAATTTTTCTCCAAACACCTAAGGTTACCACGTCCTAGTGTTCAACGTTTTCTCCTATGCTACTCACCAAGCAGCCACAAATAACACAATTCAAACTACTACATGATCACCCCCCTCCTCATGTTATACACACCAATCACACTCTCTTTCTATTCAATCACACATCTCATTTCATTCACCAAAATGCACAAGGATGCATGATCTAACTCGTTTCCCATCAAGTCCTAGGTAAACCGTATACCTAACTTACCGATGCTAAGCTATAAATCTAGTATCCAACATCAAGCTATACTAAGCTGTGATGTTCTTAAACTTTAATGACTATGGCCTAGCCAATTCACCAAACCACAGGTATTCGGTATACCTAAGTTCACCACCAGCTGAGCTCCCAAATTGTGTTTTACCTTAGCTTTGATACAGTTGTAGCGCCCAAAGAAACCCGAAGTCCGTTGAGCAACCCGTCAACTTTGTGGAATACTACGTGGATGTCGGGTAACAACTTTGCTCCACGAAAATCGGGCGGAGTCTCCTTTATGCGAGGAGCTGCAATCCTGACCTGTCGAACTCAAATTTACAATGACCACACCGGGTCCACATGCGATTAAAATAATTGGCCACTTGGGCCCCTTCATTAATACTCACAAATACATCAACTATATACAATAGTTCAAGAGTTAAGAAATCACTCTTAATTCAAACATATATTAAGATTTACAATTTTAATACATGTGCATACAAAATATGAAAATACCTACCAAAACCACCAATGAAACTCTTCTAAATGAGGCCTAGTGGCGCCGTCCTCCACATACACTCTATACCTAAAATAGTGATCCCTCGACGGGGTGAGCAAAGCCCAGTAGTGATAATTTCCTACATGGGTTACTCCCCACCTAAGTGCACATGTCATGGCAACCCAGTCACATCGAAGCAATTACATAAACCACACTCGAATGTCCCTAAATGGTGATGACACACACCCCCACCCCCTACCGGCGGCGGGCATGCGGAGCCCTCCTGAAATCCCGACCATTACCTCTAGCATTCTAAATCCACAGCGGAAGCGAAGCGTATTGCCCCAGCAAAACCTCCTATAAAAATTTTCTTTTTATTTATAGCAGGATTTGGTAAAATCTTAGCGACGGAAAAACCGGCGGCATGGCGGTGCGCATAGTCTAAATTAAATCACGTATATATCATTACCTTATATCCAATATGGCCTTGATGTACCATCACATTCCCATCACACTAAACTATGTACATACATATATTTCCATATACAGAGTCAAAGTATGTTCTTACAAAATATTATTAATACCTGACACTTAAGCGATGTCGGGACCCGATCCTATTGTGCTCAGGCGTCTCTTGCGTACGTACACAGAAAATAGTTTTAAAATGAAACTAATGGCTAAAGCGAGCTCAGTGAGTGTAATACTTTCATAAAAGGTTTTGCTTTGGAAAACATCTCAAAAATGTAAACTCTCTTTTACATTTATTTTCTAGAAAGCTTTCTTTGCTTTGCTTGCTTTAAAAGTTTTCAAAACTTTTCTTTGCTTGCCTTCTTTACTTTTCTTTAAAAGCTTGTAAAAACTCTTATTTCTTGCTTGCTTAGAAGTTTATAAAACTTCTCATAATTTTCTTGCTTGCTTGCTTTATCGTGGCAAAGTTCTTAAAACCTTTCACAAACATTTGCTTTAAAAGTTTCTCAAACTTTTTCATAAAAATGGGAGCTTAGGCTGACCGCGTGCTTGAAATACCAAAACCCCACGCGGGGCTTAGCTCAACGATCGTTTTGAAATCTAAGCGGGGCACGGGCTCGGCCAGGTTGCTTTAAAACTCTCCGGAAGCACAGGCGGCCAAGGGAACCAATGGTTGATTTTCAAAACAGCATATCATGCTTATAAAACATCCAACGATAGGCCTATTACCTTATCATGCCACTAGTGAACACGGGAACCTATGCTCAACCGTGGGGTGGAAGGACCTTTGTCGCGTCACCTTTCATTTTCGGTGAATATGGTGGGAATTGACCTGCGTGTCGCCATCACCATACTTAGTTAGAGCTCATAGCCTTATATGCCTGTACGTGCCACGGTCTCCTTTAAATGCATGATGTATGTCCCTGGTTGCCGACCAGTAGAACTTCTGATACATGTATGAAATCCTAACACCACCGTACACGTGCGGATACCTCGACCGGTTTGCTTGCTTAAACTAGGGAAGGCCTTGTTTCTCAAACTTTCTTTACTTCCACTCTTTGTAAGGAAATGGTTTTACACTTTGAAACCATTTGCTTCTTGCCTGAAAAATAGTTTAATTATTTAAAAACCATTTTGCTTAGTTTTATCTCATTGCTTGCTTCTTAGTATTTGCATTCAAAACCATAAAATACCCGGTGTAAACAATTTGTAATAATGTAATAATAATACACTAGTATTTGGAAAAATGAGTTTAGAACACTCGCCTCTTTGCTTGCTTAACGAGCACAGTTCACACTTATCCACGCCTTTACTTTTTAACCTACACTTTCGAGGCAGAATCGACAAATTAATACTTATAACCGCGTACTTCCTGAACTTAGCCACACTCTTCCGCCTCTTTCAAATCTAAGGTGCTAAGGGTTCTATTCCAACTGGAATCACCCAATTCCAGACACCGAAACTCAAGTCATCCGAAACAGCCCGGACTACTCTATGTCAAGCTGATGGGAATTTTCTTACACATGACCACTTTAGTGAATTTTGGGCCACTTAGGATCAGAATTTGGAAATTCCTACTTTAATTTTGTTCTCCTTGAAGTCTATTTTACGTAGCCACTTGATCATCAATCGGATGAAATGAGGAGTTTATGGCCAAAATCTGCTGGTCGAAAACGGGAGAAAACCGGAACAAGTTGTGCCGGTACAAGCTCAAGTTGTCTTAGGTAGAACAACCAAAACAAACCAGAATCAAGAAGTTGTACCGGTAGAACTATTGTACCGGTAGAAGACACGAAATGCGAGTTTTGTTATTTCTCACTTTTGATGCCAATTCACTCCATATAACTTCTATAATTCATAATACCTCAAAAACTAACTTGGAATCATCTAAAAACAACTCCACAACATGTGAGTTGGTGTTTTGGAACCTCAAAATACAAAACCTTAGGTGAAAAATCCAAGAACACCACCTAAGGTCCACCAATTCTTTTTAAACATCATGTAATTTGATGATTCCAAAGTTTCTCTTTTTTACATCAATTGGGGTTTTTCTACTACTCTCATTCAAGGAATTTGTGACCTTTACACACAAAACTGAACCAAAGAACATCAATTCTCCTTACGAAGCCACAGAAATCCCAAAATCGCTAAAGCCAAGCTTATCGAGCATACCTTGAGTCTTGCTCTTCTCCTCCTCCTTCTTCCTCTTCTCTTCCTCCTCTTGGCTCTCTTCTTTTCTCACCAATCGTGGAGCCCTAACTTTGGAGACCAAAATGACATTTTGTTTTAATTTTCTTCTTTTAAAATATCAACTTTCCCATTAATTGCAAATAACCCTCATCTTTTAATTATTACAATTGTAACATTTAATATCACTATAGCCCATCTCTAATTTGTTTCTAATTTCATATCCATTTTGGCAGCCATTGTACCCCTTGGTTTTAATACCACAATTCGGGTTCCATAAACTTTCATTTCCTACTTTGGTCTCACGATACTACAATATGACACTTAGTGCACCTTTTCACGGTATCATGTGTGTACCTCTCTCGGGACGGGTGTTACAACCAATCCCATGTCTCGAGTCCTCACCATTCCCTCACATATGCCTGGCCCAGATGTGAGTAAAGTATTCTTTTATTTCTTTCATGCCATGCACTCACACTAATTTTCTTAGGTTCTCACATGCATATGAAATACATTATATCATTCTCAAACCACATACCCAATATATTATTTTACATATATTAACAAGTACATACATGCATGTTATTTAATTTACATCAATAACATCAAAAATTAGCTCACTGAGCTAGTACAATTCTTCAATAAGCTTTACACAGTATATTTTTATATAATTCCATATCATGTTAACACATTTAATTACATGTATTAACATATTAATTCTCACACAATTCCAAGTCATTCATATTATTCGATTCTCAATCAATAACACCAAAATTAGCTTACATGGGCTAATTAACAAACACAAGCAATTCATTTTGAATCACTCAACATCATAAAAATTCACACAATCACGTCTATGGCGCCCACGAATCCAGGGTGTCCGTTGATATAGGTCGACCAGAAAATCTATATGTCTCATTATCCACGAGACACACCGCATAAATAAAATGGCCACATTGGCCTACACGTCATACTCTTCAAAATATGTCCAACCAATTATATTCATAGTTGAGTTGATTACACTTTTAATTCGAGCATATCTTTTAAAATTTAAGTTCTAATACATGTTTTACAAAAGATAACAAGAAGTACCAATCAGAACTCTTGCCAACTGACACCAATGAGTCTTGCCCTCCCCGTCGCCCTCACATTACACAGAAATAATATTCCCTTGTGGGGTGAGCTATTGCTTGAGTGGTGGAGATTACCCTAAATGGTTCTCCCTACCTAAGATTACATGTAATGATTGATGTAAACACACTCCAAGCGAATCGTGATCCTGCAGATATACACATGCCCAATCCCATGTCTCGAGTCCTCGACTCCCTCACTTACTAAACCATGTAGCCTTAGAGAAAATACCGTTTTCAAAACAAAAGGTTTTTTATTCTCGAAAACACACTCTTAGGGTTTTGGTAAAAATATTGGACTACCCTGCAGTCAGTGCTGGATGTAGCTCCCAAGCGGTCATGGTTCTCATCGAGAGTGATGCGTTGGGCGACTCTCAGAGCAATTCTTGAGAAAAATCTTCCGTCGAAATTCCTTTCACAATCATGTTCCATTTTCATTTCTTTCATGTATACACTCCTAACTTTCCTAGGGTGCTCCGGTGCACATGGAATGTATTATGCCATTTCCAAACTACTCATGCTAATATATTTACATGCATATATTAACATAAATTAAATCACCACATCATGTTAACACATCAAATTCCCTGCATTAACGTATTAAATTCCACACAACTCAAGCCATTCATCCTAGCAATATTTCATCTGATTAACACATAAGACGTTTTGTCGATCGATCTATTTGTGACTATTTTAACGGTCCCTAAACAAGCGATTAAATTTGTCAGTGGGCAGCCTTACTCCTGCTGTCGTTCCACTTTGTGAACGTATAACCATTTCCGACCTCATACATACCAAATCATAATTTATTGCATAAATTATCACCTGAATCGCCCCAACGGTCAGTGGATTGTCCGAAAGCAGACTCAATTTCCTAAGTCCCAATTTGGAACCGATCAAAAGCGGCCACTCACGACTTTAAATCAACCTAACCATTAACAAAACACTTAAATCAAGGAGTAAATGAGTAGAAAACTCCTACCTTCAGGTTTGTGAAACTCCTTAAGCTTGGTGCACGTGGCCTTGTTAGGGAGCAACTTTGCCTCTTGTCTTCTTGGGAGAGCCGACGGTCAGGTCATGAGAATTCTAAGAGAGGTAGAGCTATACTCTGCAAAATCCTCTTTTCTCTCTCTATCCCCACGGTTTGTTCCTTCTCTCACTGATGGTTGGGTCCAACTTAGTCAGAGAATTGCCTCTCTTGCCACATGTCAATCATCCCATTTGCCCCGCAGGATTACCTCTTATCCACTTGTCCCTAGTCAGCTTGATTTCCTTACTCTGAGTGCCATTTGTCACTCATAGGCCCCACTGGGCTCATGTTTGTGTTCTTCCGAGGACCACGTGGCACCTCTTGGGTCACTCACAGGCACCAGAGTAATCGCCTCCTCACGATTACCTCGAAAAATATGAAATTTCGACTATCTCAGAATTCGACAAAATTTGACATGGTAGATAGATTTGAGGAATGATTCCAACGGTGAAGTCGTTTATTATCCGAGATCCTAAAAAATTCAATTTAGACCAAATTACAATTTTCCATTCCAGAAAATTAAATTTTCTTGGATCTTACAACGTCACTATTCATGTGAATAGTGAAACCCTCGGGTCAACCTTTGTTCACGACCACAGCTTAATGAGGATTTTCTCCACTGGTTTCAAATGTTTGAGATCGAAAGCACGGCTAATCAAGCCTCGAACATCCTGACCATTTTACACATGGCTCTTAATAAGAATAATATAAGTAGAAGATCCTACCTCTTGGGTTGTCGAGACTCCACGAATCGGTGTCCACGCGTGGCAGCCTAAGTCGGTAATGAATCTGACTTTTGCTTCCTCCATGAGAGCCAGACGTCGACGACGGAAATCTAAGATAGAATGAGCTCTCTCTCTCTAAAACTCAAAAACCCAAGCTACTGCTTGAATTAGCCCTCTCCTGCCCGTTTTTGTGTCTAAAAAATGAAGAAGAAGACTATTTTCTATTTTGTCTTATTCTCATTAACCTTTCATTAATTCCCATCATGTCCCTTCATTCCACTATTTGACACATGGCTTAATCTAAGCCATCCATTCCCATCATCTCACTAATCATGCAACATGTGTCACATAGGTACATGTAGTAGGTGACTTTTGTCACATCACATGTCTTTCACGGTACATTTTAAAGGCACCATTTGCCGACACTGGCACCCCTCAGCGTGAAATTCCGTTTGTCTTGGAATTCGACGTGGTAGATAGATTTCGCGAGACGATTCCAACGGTGAAATCGTTTAAATCATCAGATCTAGAAAAATTTTGGTTTTACGAAATGACCATTTTGCCATTTTCGAAAATTGGATTTTCTCGAGGGTTTCATGACAATCCTATAACATCTTCAATCTAACACTTCTCCGATTCACCTATAAATTCAGCCCACCTTCAATGGGGGTTGCTATAGGGGTTACCATCAAGGCATATCGGGTGATTAGGATTAGTAAAGTTGTGTATGTGCAACCATAGGACCCGACTTTATTAAGTTGGGAGCTTAAAGTTATTTGTTGAGATTCAAACGTTGCCCCCATACGCAGGGTAACCCATAAGTAATATTACTGGGTATCAATGAAAGCTGTTAGGGTAAAACTAAACAATAAAACCTGCAAATCAATCAACAAAATTGTTAGAGTTGAGTGATCGGAATTATGCTTGACCCAAAAAGTTTTATGAACATAGATTATAAATTTTTTAGGTTGATAGGTATAGTGCTGGCATCTGATCGGGGTATGACCTTATTCAATTTTTAGATGTCAAATTCTGACTTGACACAACAAATTTTGTGGATAGAAATCATAGATTTTTTTTTTTTTTTAGGGATTTTAGAAAGAGTTGGGCTTATAGGCCTAATTCATAGCCCATGCTACAAATCTTATCAAGTATCAAATTGTTCAGTTTTGAGACCTCAAATTATATTCTACTTAACTCGAAAAGTTTCGCACACAAACATAATAGATTCTTTTTTTAGGGATTTTAGAGAAGGATTTTAGATTCTTTTTCTCTAATATTCATTATATTCTACCATATTTGAAATAGTGGATTTCTCTTCCTGGATCCTCTATTTTTCTTTATCTAGAGTTATCAACATAAATATGTGTTCCTTCTTTTTCCTATTTTCTTTCTATTTAACAAAAAAAAAAAAAAAACTAAAACAAAACTATATAATTGAGTAAAATCATGTGATTTTTGTAGTACTAATAATCATGAGATTATCGAACAAACTTGATTGTTTGCAATTATTTACCTTACTGAACTGGTAAGTGTTCTGCATCGAAGTGTATATGGAAGGGATAACCGGATGTCCTGCGAAGAAGACGATATACAAGCTAACAGCAGTGGGAAGACTCTTGACATTCAGAAGCGTTCCTCTTTCATGAAACCCTACGCCATTGAACATACAGATGCAGTAAACGGAGACGAGGATGATAAGGCAAGAGAACACTCAGATGGCCGAGACATACGAAAGTAAGCTCAAATCAGTTAGCAACATGGAAGGAAAAATGATAAGGGCGGTGATCAAAAGAAAAGATTGTCTTCCATCTATAATCAATTCCCCAAGCTTGATCATGAACTTCGGAAACAGTTTATGTAAGTTGTCCCCTTCAAGTATCGAAAGGCCTATTGCTACAAGGTAGAGCTCGGAGTTCATAATGATCATCACTATGATTCTTCCCTTCTTCCCAAAAGCTCGCTCTGCGATATCAAGGTAGCTTCTAACGGATGGATCAGCTTCTAGACATCGCTTCAATAAAATACCTGTTTTGCAATTGTTTTGATTTTTTTCATTTATTTTGGGTTAAAAAATATCTTAATATTATTATTTTTATTTAAAAACTATTCATTTATCTATTAGTTTGAAAGTCACCACTAATTTTTATTATAATAAATTATATTATTTATGTTATAAATATTGTATAAATATTGGATTTTGAATGTGTGTAACCTGCGATTATAATGTCGTTCATTTTTATGTAAAGGCTTTTTTGGCCTTCATTTAATGTGTCGTTTATGTAAGGCTTTGGCCTTCTCACTATAAGCCTATAAATGGCCTAATCGGCATGAAATAAATCATTGAATTTCCTCTGAATTCTCTCTTTATCTCTTCCTTATCTCTCTCTAATTCTTTTGATTTACAACACGTGCTCATTGCACGACCTGGCTTCCAGACAGAAGTGACCAGGGAAAGGTATATTTCTCTTAATTTTATTTTATTTTATTTATTTATTTATTTTGGATCAATCTTCCATAACTGAAGTTATGATGAAACCACTCTGCTGATAGCTTGAAACCATCTTTAAGATTAATGCGACATAGTCGATCTCATAATCTATGAAGCTATCAATATTATTCCTTTGTAACACAGAAACTAATATTCAAGCACGAGCTTGAAGACAAAAAAAAACTAAGTCGACTGAAGAAATTTGAAACTTGGAGAAGAAAGAGGCGCTATTACGATCCCAAATACTCAAACTGAAGCTTGAAGATAAAATAAAAAAAAAGAAAAAATAAAAAAATTTTATATATATATTCAAGCACGAAATACGAAGACAAAAGAGTCCTGTCTGGCCAAGAGTGAGCTTTAAATAATAATAATAATAATAATAATAATATTTCTGATATTTTATTTGAATATATATATATATATACATAATAATATGTATTATTATTTTATAACTTTAGAAGGATAGTTATATATACAATTGGATCTAAAATTTTTGATCTCAAAATACTTTACCACTTGAGCTGATTACTTTATTAATAGAATTTTAACTTGTAATTCTCTTATGTTCTTTTTACTTTATTAATATATTAATTATTTCGGATAAATGTCCGACATTGCCAAGCTTGAATTTCTTTGCCCTTGACATTTGGACAAAAAAAAATGTTATCTTGGATTACGGATCTTTTGAAATCCACTTGGATACTATAAGATTTGGAAATACTATCCAAGAGGAAATACCGCATCCACTTGGTCAGCTAAGGCCTTAATATTCCTTCGCCCATCCCATATTGATGGAGGCTTGAAGAGTGATCTCCCAGCGGTCGGATCAGTGATCACTGCAGACGAGTTTGAAAGAACAACCTGTAGCCCGAGTTGAACCGTTCGGAAAAATTATCACGGAAAGGCGATAGGGCCCACATAACTCAAAGGTTTATGAAATTTGAATGTTACATATGTGGAATGAAGGTCTTGGTCTCGTACGCATCGTGCGGCCCGAGCATTTGGTTGACCTTTATGGGCCCTCCATAAAGGAAAAGACAAGCAAATTGAAACAAATTTTATTGTGGAAAAGAACACTATGGATCATTGATCCTTTCTTTGATGATGATAGTGCGGTACCTTTAAAACATTTTGATATTTATGATTTCTTTGAGAGATCCAAGTAAATCAGACCATTTGATTGGTGGTGTGATGTTTGCTATGATTGACAATAAGACTATTATATTACTTTTTCTTATATTATTTATCTAATACGAACTTTGATTTTATATCTACATTTTGTTTTTCTTTGAAGATATATGGATTTCTCTTCCAACAGTCCAATTATATATCATCCTTTGGAGATGAATGTCTTGTTAAGCGTACCCTGACCCACAATCCCCTACGGAATAAAGTATTTTTCAAACTTAACATTAATTTCATCTAATGTCGAACTATCTTAGGTCTGTTGACCTAATTAAAGGCTCGGAAGAGCTACAATCGTCTTACCCTAATGGTACCAAGTTCCAAATTAATAGTACTTATTCTAATAAATCTAATAGAAATTTACTTAGTTTCAAGGATATTGCGAAATGGATATCACGTGAAACTATGCATACAAATGATAAATGAGTATTTACTCATTACTTCTATTATTTTAGGCGAAACAAATCTTGGAACAAATGGCTTCTTTATCATGTGGGTTATATCAAACAACTATAAGACCTATTAAATCTATCCTATAATGAAACCGAGTTCAATGACTCTAAAGCATTTTATATTATGGCATGAGCAGGCGGACAATAGGGATTCTCCATGATGCGGCGTATAGTTACAAATTCTAATGGGCATCCATTAACAAGCAGACAAATTTTAACATCTCATGATTTTAATTGTGCTGCTTGTTCTCAAGGCAAATTGATTGTTAGACCATCTTTTACTAAAGTTGTATAAGCTCCTACTTTCTAGAGAGCATTATTCAAGGGCATATTTGTGGCTTTATTCACCCACAGTGGACCACTTCCTTTATTTTATGGTCTTAATTGGTCGTCCACTCGTGGTCTACCATGTAGCCGCCTTCTTTCTACCAGAATGTAGCGTTTGCTAGATTACTAGCTCAAATAATTAGACTAAGGGCCCGATTTCCACGATCACCACATCAAAGTGATTCGTCTTGATAATGCTGAATAATTCTCATCTCGAGCCTTCCCTTGGTATTGCGTATCAATTTAAGAATAGATGTTCAATACCCAATTGCTCATGTTCATACTCGAATGGGTTGGCTGAATCCTTTATTAAGCGTCTGCGGTTAATTTTAGACCCTTTACTTTTTAACCAAATTACCTTTATCGGCATGAAGGCATGCTATTATTCATGCGTGAAGTTAGTGCGCCTACGACCTACAACAAATCCCAGGGATTTATCACCATTCCAACTTGTTTTAGGTTACCAACTAATATTTCACATCTACGTGTTTTTGGTTGTCTTACATTTATGTTCCTATTGCTCCACATCGACCTAAACTAGGTCCTCAACGCCGCCTTAGTATTTATGTTGGTTTTTCAATCCTCATCTATTATCACTATGTTGAGCCTCTCACGGTGAGGTTTTCTTGCTGATTTGCGGATTGTCATTTTAAACAAAAATGTTTTCCGCCATTAGGGAAAGCCAATTCAGAAGAATGGCGAAAATTACATGGAATGAATCATCTTTATCATTTTGACCCTCCTGGCAATCCCCAAACTAGAGGTTGAATGAATTCATTCTACAAGATCTTACAAATCGATTACGATGCATTTAGTAATTCAACAAAGTTACAAAATCACATATACCAGTTGCAAATATCCCGGCTGAATTCAAATTCCAATGGAAAATTGAGAAATATAGCATGGCCTAATGAGCCTAAGGCACAATTAAAACGTGGGGCGACCTCTTGGCTCAAAAGACACAATTCTAGAAAAAGAAAAGTGTTAAATTTAATATACTCTGAGAGGAGGCGCTCTGAAGAGCATACAAATGAAAAGGATTGACAAATATAAATAATGAACTAATAGCCCTACTTGAATATCAATTGTCCCGGTTATCTCATGAGTTTGTCTTGGAAATTTTGTAACAATGAAGAAATCTCTATCAATTATACATAAGGGTAAAATCTGGAATCGAAATACTACCCTTATAGATGATCTTTTTCTTTCAAGTGACTCTGATTATCATAAATAATGGTAGAGATCAAGAGCCACAAAATATAGATGAATATCGACGTTAGAAATGATTGATTTAAAATGGAAAACAATTCCAAGCGAGTTAAAGTCCACACAGGCTAAGCGAGGTATTTGGACCAGTAGTTCAAACACCTAAAGACATAAAACCTATTGGATATAGATGGGTCTTTGTTCGAAAGCGAAATGAGCAAAATAAAATAGTGCGATATAAAGCACGCCTTGTGACTCAAGGTTTCTCACACAAAACAATTGATTATGAGGACACATATTCTCCCGTAATGGATGCAACTACAATTCGCTATTTAATATATTTAGCAGTCTTTGAAGGACTTGATATGTGGCTGATGGATGTAGTCACAGCCTATTTATATGGATCTCCCTACTAAATACTAATGTATATGAAAATCCTTGAAGGATTCAAATTGCACGAAGTAATGAATTCAAAACCACAAAACATATTCCAATCGAGTTCTGATCTTTATATGGATTGAAGCTTGATGCGGTCGAATGTGGTATAATCATTTAAGCCAATATTTACTCAAAGAATTATATGTGAATAATTCCAATTTGTCCATGCGTTTTTATCAAGTATGGCCGAATTTGCAATTATTGCGGTATATGTGGATGATTTAAATTTAATTAGGACTCGCAGAAGAGCTCATCAAGCAGGTTGACTACTTAAAGAAGGAATTTGAAATGAAAAATCTGGGAAAACAAAATGTAATCGGCTGCAGATCGAGTATTGTTCAAATGGTGTATTAATCCATCAATCAACATATACGGAAAAAAAAGTCCTGAGCGCTTATTTGGATAAATCCACATCATGGTTCCCAATGGTTGTTAGGTCACTTAGAGTGGCTAAGATCCGTTAGGCCTAAAGAGAAAATGAAGAATTACTTGGTCACGAAATACCATATCTTAGTGCAATTGAAAACACTAATGTATCTTCTGAATTATCTTACGACCAGGGCATTCTTTTAGTTAATTTACTAGCAGAATACCGGTTAGAAATCTACGCCCAATAAGTGATAACATAACCGGCGTATCTAAATGACGTGTATAGATCTGTTCTAAAGTTATTGGATCTAATTATTTGATGGGTCTGAGCTATCTTTGGGACCCTCCGCAGCTCAATCTGAAACAGGATATATATTTACTTATGGAAATACGCATATCACGGAGATCGATAAGCTTGACTATGGTGGCCACCTCCTCCGCACGTCATTCGATACTTGCCATGCATGAAGCTAGCCGAGAGAGTAATGTTTGCATTTGAGATCAGTGATACAACACATCGAGATAATCATGTGGATTCTTCTATTAAGAATGAACCAACAATATTATATGAAGATAATCTTTGCATGTATTCATGAGAATCAAGGAGGATATATTAAAGGTGGTCGAACTAAGCATATTTCACGAAATTCTTCTATACTCATGAACTTCAAGTAATTAGTGAGATCAATGTGCAACGAGATAAGGTCCAATGATAATCTAAGCGATTTATTTACAAAGCATTGCTGCGCAGCGTTAAAGGAAACTTGTCTCACGTCGGATGGTATCGCCAGCGAAAGATCTCAGGAATGGGAGTATCATGTCACTATCGGAAGACATTGTTAAAGATGTTAATTATCTTGTCTTCTTTCAGCTGCTTCAGGTTTTATCCCATTGGGTTTTTTTGCGTGAGGTTTTAATGAGCGTACTAATAATCTTGTGATGGTCATTCGAGAAGTGTTATAAATATTGTATAAATATTAGTTTTGAATGATCCTTAGTGTGTGAGATTACAATGTCGGTCCCGTTTATGTAAGACTTTTGTCCTATATGTATCATTTATGCCAAGGCTTTGGCCTTCTCCTTGCTCAGCATAAATAGGCCTAATCGGCTATCAAATGAGAAATCATTCAGAATTTCCTCTGAATTCTCTCTTTGTCTCTTCCTTATCTCTCTCTAATTCTTTTGATTTACAACAATTTAAGTATTAAAGACGTTAAATCATTTTTATTTTTTACCGATGATGATCATTTAAATTTAGAATCTTACCTTATAGTAAGGTAAAGATCAAAAAGTATTTTTTTTTAAATTGAAAAATACAAGACATCATTAATATCTAATTCAATATAGTAATCCATCTTTTGATATCAAAATTAATTTAACCTAAATGAATTTCTTTATATAAATTACTAATTAGTATACTACTAAATAAAAAGCAATATATTTATAAAAATAATTTTAAGTAACAAAAAATATATGTCCAATTTCTTTTTCAATTAGTTTGATTTTTTATGTTTATTGGATTTAAACAATATTTTATATATATTTAAAAACAATTAATTTATCTATTTATCTAAAAGTCACCAATAATTTTTTTAAGAAATCATATTATTTACACATTAAAGATGTTAACCATCTTTTGATACCTCATAGATATGTTAACAATTTTAATTGGTTAAATTATACTTAATTTATTAGATAATGTTTTTTAACTATTGAATGTGTTTTTAGAGATTGGACAATGTTATTTTGGAAAACAAATTAGATTATGTTATTTTTTAAATAATATTAGATAATGTTTTTTAAAGGAGATTGGATAATATTATTAAAAATTAGTTTTGAATGAAAACAACATAAAGTGGAAATATTGAAAACATTTAATGGTGGAATTGATAAAATAATTTAATATTTTAATAATGGTGATCATTTAAAATTGAATCTTACTTTAGAGTGAAGGTAGATTAAAAATAATTTTTAAATTGGCTAAGACAGCATTGATATTAGTTCCACTATGATAAACCTATATATATATATATATATATATATATATATATATATATATATATATATACCTATATATATATATATATATATATATATATATATATATATATATATATATATATATATATAATTTCTTTTTGCAATCATTTGATTTTCATTTAATTTTAATTTAAAAACTCTTAACTATATTTTATATTTTGAAAGTCAACATTACTTTTTAATAAATTATATAGTTACATTAAAAATGTTAATATAATAGTGATACCTGATACCTATTATAATTAGTCATTCTAATTAGTTAAATTATACTTTTTAATCTAGATAATGTTATTAAGAAATTAGTTTGTGAACTAAAATAAAATGATATCTTAAATGGTGTAAAAATTATAAATTTAAAAACCTTAATGTTTGAATTGATAAAACAATTTTATTTTTTACTAATGATGATAATTTAAAATGAAGAATCTTATCTTAACGTCAAGGTAAAAATTTTTAAAAAGTTAATTTTTTTCATTTTTAAAATGTGAATGCATCATTGATATTTAGTAAGAATATAATAACTATTTTTAATATTAAATAATTAATTGACTTGAAATAAACTATTTTACATAGATTAGTAATTAGTGCTCACTCAAGAAAACAATATATTTATAAAATATAATACTAAATAACAAGAAAAATATATGTATGGATTTTTTTTTAAATCATTTATGATGTTTTTAACAATGTTTAAAAACGGACCATTGGCGAACTGAAAGTTCCGGTTCACGGTTCGGTGGTCGGACTTTTGTGAAGTGAGCATTAGTTTAGGCAGAGTGACATAATAAATATATTATTTATATTTTATTTTAAATTTCAAAATATATAATTAATAATATTTAAGATATTAGTTATTACTTTTTATATAAATAAAGTATTTTAAAAAGCATCAAAACGATGTCGTTTTAACTTTAAAAAAAAAAAATTTTGTAGCGTGAAGTACTCCAGGTTCGATTTGGCTCAAAATAGATTCACTCCGGTTCAAATTAAATAATCGGTTCGGGCGGTTCTTGAAAGCAGGATTCGATAAGCGGTTTTGATTGAATCGGACCGGTTTTAATGGCGATCGACTAAAGATTAATAGGTCGGACCAAAATGCAATGGGTTCGGTTTTGAAACATTGGTTTTTAATTTAATTTTGATTTAAAATATATTTTAATATTTATATTTTATTTATTTAAAAACTATTAATTTATCTATTTGTTTTAAATACTCTCATTAAAATTGATAAAATAATTTTATTTTTTTATTCAATGATGATCATTTAAAATTGATAATCTTACTATAAAATTAACCTAAGGTAAGGAATTAAAGATATTTTTTTTTAATCAAAAAGTAATAAAGACTATCTAATTCATATTTAGTTCGATAAGATAAATCTAACCCTATATGTTAAATAATTGATTGATCTAAGAATTAAACTACATTATATAAATATGATTATTATACCAAAAGAAAAACAATATATATAAAGAATAATGTTTTTATATATTATTTATACATTAAAGATGTTAACTTCAAATTATGATAATTCATATTATCATCATAAGTTATTATCATAAAGATGTTAATTGTCGAATTAGTTTTTTCAAATGGCATCGAGTTTAAATTATGCATTTAATTTATCGAGATAATGTTATTTTTATAGTTTCAATAATAATGTTATTAAAATATTAGTTTTTAATAGCACTCTCATGATAAGTGAGATCTAATATATATTAATACCATATCACATAAATTTCAATACCAACTTTTTTAATAGTATATAAAAATTATTGTTTAAATTAACTTTTATAGGATATAATTTTGTTTATCCTTTAATTATTTTTTATTATTTTATAGGATATAATTTTTTAATATCTTTGATTATCGCACTACAAATATTAATTTTCTAAATAATATATGTCTTTGTTGTTTCATAACAATTTAATAACACTATTATTAACAAAATTACTCAATTTGTGAGGGAATAATTCATTCACCAATAAAAAATATTTCGTTAGAAAATATAGATAAAAGTTATAACTTTTGGTGATGAATATATTTTTGTTGCAAAAAAAATCATATTTAGGGATAACAATTTTTGTTGGCAAATCTTTTATTTTTGTTACAAAAATATTGGCACTAGAAAAAATGCGCTAATTTTTCCCACCATATGTTATGGTGATGAAAATCTTCAATTTTTCAAAACAATTTGTCAGAAAATTGGTATTACTAACGAAAATTCAAATTTTGATAGGAAAAACTATTTTTAAGGACGAAATTTTAATTCATCACTAAATTTTCGTTGGGAAAAGCATGTTTTGTTGTAGTGATCCTCTCGGTGTATTAATTGTATATGTTTAGTTATGGCTATGTAAGTCTCTTGTTTAAGCATTTGAGTTATGATTTTGATTACTAGCGCCTGATTATGTACGATTTATGCATCCTCTCGGTGTGTTAATTGTATATGATTGGTTATGACTATGTAAATATATTATGAAAGCATTTGAGTTATGATTATACGTCAAGTGGAGATATTAGATTAATTTATTAATTATGGACTAAGCAAAATCATATTACAATTTTAATTGTATAATTGTGCATGTTAATTATGGGTCATTTATGGGATGATTTAATATTAATTAGCTATGAGCTCATGGTTCTATCTTCTCCCTTACTTTGATAAGCCCATTGGACCAAAGCCCAATTGTTCCCTTGTGCTTTATATATATAAGTACATAGAGCCCTAGAATTTGACAAGGGTTTGGTAGAACACACTTTGGGGAGAAGAAAAAATCCATCTTCAACCCTAACTTTTCTTTGATTTTGTCCCTTGCAGAATTGAGAGACTAATGACAGCTAACAATTCTATATTCATATCAGGTATGTTATCTACCCAGCAAGAATTGATATATTTCATTGTTTCAATAAAGTTATTATTTTATAATGTATTTATTGAGTCATTTGATTATTTATCAATTGTTTTTGGGATCAATAAATACTATTGGTTTTTACAAAATAATTGAGCATAATATTGATCATGTTACTATAGTCTTGAATTTACGATCGGTGGATCGTCGGGGCATTACCGATCCTGATCCGGGCGTAACATAAACAAACAAAGAAGGAGCCGAGCCGGGTGGGGTGTACAAGCCGTCCCTCGATGGCAAAGTTAACTTTTTGGAAGGCGAGCATCAACGGCGATTATCTTAATCGAGAATGTTGTACCTCATTTGGTGTGATTAACTACCTGCTGGAGGAGAAGAGTCCACCTTTCATGGAGAGTGGACGATTTCTTCCCATAAAGGTAGGGGAAGGTGACTCTTATTTCGGGAATGATGACTTGTTCTTATTTTTATGTAACCGCTTTCCCAGGCGGATTCTTTGTTGGGAACGCCTTCTATTAGTTGGAGCGGGGTGGCGATTCTTGGGAGGAACATATATACTTATATCATGGAGCGGGTTGGCGGTTCGTTTAAGTACCAGTCATGGATCGGGAAGAGCGTAGTAAAGGCATCCCGAGCACACAGAGCATTGGAGAGGAGCGTTAGGGATAAGAGGCACTGGGCACTCGGGTGAGTGTGGGCATTCTTGGGCCTATTCACTATCCTAGGCCAGTTGGCTTTAGGGCCTGGTCCCATCGGGGCCCTTGAAGGGTTTGGAGCGATCATTTGCGGGACGAGCAGAGACCCATCGCCTGATGCCCCTTTTTCTTGTCGGGAGATTGATTGTCCACACGGTAGGAAAAAGGACAAACAGCCGTCATATCATGGGAGCAGTGGACCATCAATCTTGTTGAATTTCAATTTGAATTTTGTAACTTTTGAAGCGCAATTAGATGCTATACGGTTGCTAAAGTTGATCATGAGACTGGAGGCTACTATAAAAGGCTAGAGGGTGACGAGGTTCGTTGTCCTACTGGTTATCCATGTTCCTCCGGTAGAGAAGGATAATTGAACGTTGCTAAGACTCAGAATTGGGGGATTGCGGATGAAGGATGATTGTGATCGATTATTTGAGCGTGCTTTCCAAGCATGGATCGGGCTAGAGACTACATGGTTTGAGCGGTCGGGTGTTTCTAGGTGAATCTTGGGTGGTTCATAAACTTGAATAGAATCCTACGCATCAGGACACTGGTAGATCCTGCGGGGATCTCTCGAAACTTCCACTTCTTTGACCCCATCTCCATTTTTCCTCTTTCACATTACGCGACGGGACCTTTCAGTTCGTGGGGTGGATGCTGTCTGTTTTCTTTTGTATTTCGATTGTCTTGTAAGTTACGAATGTTGGATTCAGACGTATTGTAATATGATTGCTTGGTAACAAGCATCGCTATGTAATGCCGAATACCTTTTTGGTGCAATTAATGAAATCGTAGTTCCTTGACGACTTAGTATCTTATTGCAATTCTGTGTATGACGTATTCGGAAATCCTACCTAATTGGGGCCAGTTGAGTATTATATAACTTATTAGCTCAGTCCGTAGTTAACTTAATTGCCGAGTGAAGGGCCACTTGGAAATGGGCTAACTTTGTCCTGTTTTGTGCCTAACTTGCAAGCGTCGCGATGGTTTTAAATCAGAATGACCGGTTAGTCATCGATGCATTAAAATGCGGCCGTGGGCCCTAGGCATCGATATAGATAGGCATCGATGGTATTTACTCTTTTTATTTTCTTGTCATTTTAGGTTTATCTGCGACCATTCTCTATAATCTGACTGGTTTAACGATTGCGTCGTTCGTAGGCATTTTGTACCTCTAGCTCGCAGGTAATCATCGTCGTCCTTTAGTAATCACCGGGACCTTAGTGAGCAACTAGTTTAGGCGTAGGAACCCTGAGGGGTTGGGTTTATTTATTTGGCTGAAGGCGGTCCCAGCCGGGAAGTGAGGGTATGCCGCCATTACTAACAGTATATGGCAGGTCTAATATTCGTTTATCTCTTCTCCTCTTGATCTGTAGAATGGCGAGGGTCGAGCTTCCACAGTGGTCATGAGAAGGAGTGCACCGACGGCGCCCTACGAAGCGGCATCATTACATCCCTAACGATGGAAGAGTTAAAAGCTTACTGCGAGGTGCCCGATGACATTGACCTCAAGTTGATGGACAGGGTGGATGATTCTACCTTGGATGGTGCTGTGATTATTGCTTTTTACCGGGAGCATCTTGCAGGTGACTCGTTTCCCCATTGCCAGCCATAGTCAAGCTTAATTTTTACATTTTACACAAGGCGCCGACATTTGTCGCTGACGTCATCAGTATTTTGTCGGTTGCTGCCTATTGAACCATCTGTGCATTTCGATCGTTGGTGGGCTGTGATGCCCCAAATCCCGGGGTATCCGTTGACCACTCGTCAGCACAGGAAAATCTATCGTCATGTATCACAGAGATTACCTTGTGAGTAAAATGGCCACATTAGCCTACACGTCATACTCTTCAAAATATATCCAACTAATTATATTACATGGTTCAAGAGTTTATTACACTCTTAATACAAACATATACTAAAATTTAAAGTTCTAATACATGTTTTACAAAAAGATAACAAGCCACAATCCATTTTCTTCTCAATGACCTGATGGAGTGTCGCCTTCCGTCGCCCTACATGCACGAAATAATATTCCCTCGGCGAGGTGCAGGCTATACCTTGGTAGTGGAATTACCACCAAATGGAATTCACTCCCCACCTAAGTGCACATGCAATGATTCAATGTAAACACACACTCAAAGCAAATCGTGATCCTACTTGAATGTCTGTACGATCCCATGTCTAGGTCCTGCTGACTCTCTCACACTTCCTAAGCCATGTGAAGGCTGCGTTTCAAAACAAAAGCTTTTGTTCACCGAGAGCACACACTACCGATATTGGTAAAAATATTGGACTACCCTCAGGTCGAATTGTGGTCGCAGCTCAGAAAGCAGTCATGGTCCTCATTCGAGTGATCTGTTGGGCTGACTCTCGACAATTCTGGAAGAATCTTCGTCGAAATTCCTTTGCAATCATATTCCATTTTTCATTTCTTTCATTCATGCACTCGATCTAATTTTATAAGTTCCCCGATTTATACATGGAATCTATCTCTGCATTCCAAACTACTCATGCTAATATTTACATATATATTAACATAAATTAAATCACCACATCATGTTAACATGAAAATTCTGCATTAATGCCATCAAATTCCACAGAATTCAAACCATTCATCCCTAAACGATGGCTTCATCTGATTAACACACATGGTGGTCAATCAGCTGCTTGGGGCTAGCCACTAGCCGGGTCCCTAAACAAGTGTAGACTATCAGTAGGGCAGCCCACTCACATTTTATCGGTTCCACTTTGTGGAGGCAGAAAATATCAACCATTTAGGCTTCCTTTGCAATCATAATTTATTGCATAAATTATCACACCTAGTCGCCCAAGCAGTCCGTGGACTATCCCAAAACAAACTCCAAAAATTTCCACGCGGTCCCAGTTTGAACCCGATCAAGCGACCACTCGCGGCCTCGAATCAATGACCATTAACAAAACACTTAAATCAAGTAAACCAAGTAGGAAAACCCACACCTTCCGGAGTTTGTGAAACTCCCTTAAACTAGTACTCACGTGTAGCCCTTCTTTGTGGGGAGCAACTTACCTCTTGTCTTCTTAGGAACCGACGGTCCGATCATAGGAATTCTAGAGAAGGTAGAGCTTCTCTGCAAATCCCACTCTTTTCTCTCTCCTATCCCACGGTTTGTTCCTTCTCTCTCACCCAAACTGGTTGGGTCAACTTGGTCAAGAGAATTATCCTCTCTTGCCACATGTCAATCATCCATTTGCCCTTAGGATTACCCCTTATCCACGTATCCATCTAACTTAGTGATGAGTGCCTAAAACACTCATATTATACTCGCGTCAGTCTTCCATTTTCCTGTTTATTTTAGAGTAATTTTATAGTTTTGTGGCTAGAATGCGATTTGATGTATGCATTGTGAATGTAGGGTGCATTAGGCGGCAGAAGCGGTGATAGGAAGCAGATTTTGGAGCAAATGGGAACAAGGCGATGAAGTATCTGTCACGTCGCGACGTCTCCACGTCGCGACGTCTCCACGTCGCGACGTCTCCACGTCGTGACGCCGCCACGTCGCGACGTCTCCACGTCGTGCGCCCAGCCTGTCGTGGCGTCTCACGATATTGGCGTCGGCCTCGAGATCTACCTATCATTTTAAAGTACAAAGTTAGAAGGGGGTGTGGAGCGTGCGAAGAAGGCCGCGGGTGGACGGTGACCACGGACTTGAGAAGTGCGGGATTTGTGAGGCGCCTTTCATTGTTTGGATATTTTTCGGATGGAGAATGATGTTTTAATTCTAAACATTTTCTTCTTTTCATTCATGATGTTCTAGATTTATTTCCTAGGGTTATATTGAACCTTGTCATATGTTCATAAGTTAAAGTTTGAAACTTTATATTGTCGGTTATTTTCTCGATATGTTTGTAACTATTCTATGCACATGATTTAATCGTATGTTGATGTCACGGCCAACATTGGTATAATTACTTGGAGATCAAGGGTCGAGAGATGAGGAGTATTAGGGGATCGAGTGAAGTAGACTTGATTGATTATTCGGTAAATAGAGATATTAGGAACTGAAGGTGGCAATTAGAGTTAGGGCGTTAATGCACATTTCGAATGCGGTCGGGATAGAGATATACCGATTACATTCGCGAGATAGGCGGATATACCTCGAGAGGATACCACCATTAGAAAAGATCACCTCGCCATTGACATATTGTAAATATCTTGGAATAATAACATATTTAGAAGATTAATCCGTGAATGTAATGAGGAGATACCAATACAGGCTTCAAAATAATACTTTAATTGAATCAATAGTTTAGGTAATCTTTACATATTTGAATTCTCTTACGGAGTCATCTTTCGGATATTATCTAAAAACGGAACCTTTGTAGTCAATACTGTCCCTACTGTGGATCGATATACGTACCCACGAGTACTACTACTTGAGGCGACAGCGTACCTTGCAGCGTATAGGCGTATATTTATACAGATTTTAACTTGTGTTAGATTTCCTTCACTCACAAGGTGCCATTTGTCCTCATAGAGCTTTGCCAGGCTCATGTTTGACCTATTCCAGGACACGTGGCACCTCTTGGGTCACTCATAAAGTGCCAAGTGTCCCGCACTCCTCCATGTGCCTCGAAAAATGTGAAATTCTGACTATCTCGGAATTCGACGAAATTCGACATGTTAGCTATATTTCACGAGACGATTCCAAAGGTGAAGTCCGTTTCATCATCCGAGATCTAGAAAATTTCAGAAATTTTAAATTACCATTTTGTCCTTTTTTAGAAAAATGCAAATTCAGAGTGTAGAGAGTATGTATTATTTACTTCCCGAGAAATAGGGTAGGGTGGCGGATATCCCATGCCGGTTCCTGAGCCCCCGACTTCAGGTTGTTAATGGGCTCCAGAGCTAAGCCTAGGCGGAGGCGAGGGCGCGTGCCCCAGTGAGGAGACCCTAGGATGAGACCCCGGGTTCCCTCGGGCTTTCGTTTAATATTAACCGGTCTCAGTCTTTCCCAGATGTGTGGTCGGGTTAGATCTGGCATGACGACCTTCTTCCATATATTTTGTGTGTTACGATGGACTAACCTTAGGTTGTTTGTGCAAGGAGAAAGCTTAGAGCGGTAGTGGTAGGTGGAAGTCGAGCTTAGGAAGATTGTAGGCTGTGGAGATTTTCGGCGGGAGGCGTCACTGAGGTTTGCTAACCCGAGATAATATCTGGCGTGTGAGGCGCAACGGGCTCCTTGCCCTCTTAGGTCATTCCCGGATTGTTGCCTTCGGATATTGTGGAAGGGGAGCACTTTGTCATTGTTGACCTACAGCGTCGATTTCTAGCAGCGCTCGTCCCTCCGGGACCCAGTAGTTGAGGCATCAATTGAGGTGCGGGTTTAGTGGACACACATCAGGTCGTCTACTTCCCCCATTAGGGATTCCTAATTACGCCCATCCCGCTCCGGTCGGAGAATCCAAATAAGCGTCGACGGCTCCTTGCTGATCTAGTGGCGGGTCTGCCAGTGGTAAAGGTGGAGACGGAAAGGGCATGCCGGGCAGCGGGCGGCACGGGTCGAGGGGAGGATTTACGTTCCTAGGTTAGTGCCGAACACGAAGGTCTGGGATTTTGAGAAGGAGACGAGAGGAAAGGATGGCGAGAATTTTGCTTGATCGTTATGCCTGCGAGAGACGGCAATGGGTTCCGGCAATGATTCTAATCTTTACCCGATTTGTAGGGACCCTGATTATGGCTAGCGAGGAGAAGATTCGGAGGTCTGGCGATTATCATCCTTGGCTCTCGAATAAGGGCCTGGTCAAGCGGAACAGGCGAGTCGCCGGATAGAGTAGAAGGAGGCGTCGGTTCAGAGTGCACTTTAGGTAATCCTTCCCGATCGGGCACGATGGTCAACCCTAGCTGGTCGAGATTTATCACGTCCAGGGCTGCAAAAGCCCGCGTACGGATCGGATTATAACCAACTGTTATGCTCCTCCGTGTGGGCCGGAGCCTCCGAGAGTGGAAGTATTGGCTCCCTGGGCGGACAAGGTGAAGCATATCATGCGCCGCTGGGAGCCTTTCCACCATGAAGAGTCCGCAGTCGATCGGCTAAACAATTTGTATCCACATATGCTTCGGATGCCGGTAGTTGCTCTGGGCATGGGTCTTGGCGAGGACTACATGGTGGCCGTTCCTGAAGGGACCCGGAAGGAAGACATCCAGCGGATTATCGATGACAGGATACAAGTCATGGCAGGCTAACTACCGTTCGGTCGGTAGGCCCCGAGTAAGGTAGCGGGTTTGTTCATGATAATCGCGCCAATGTTTAATTTACGTATTCCCCAATGGGTTTTCTTTGCAGTCATTACGTTGCTATTGAGAAACATGGTGCCCGTTATCCACGGTTTCGGCTTGGCTAAGGAATGCCAAAACATTGTGATTTTATGTCTAGTCGGGAATGGCCGAGCGGGAGATGCAGAGTGCTTCATTAAAGGAGGCCGAGTTGGCGTGCCATTGCCTTGAGCTAGAGGCTAAGGAATCTGTCGAAAGAGCCGACCGGGCTGAGGCTAAGAGGGATACGGCACACCTTGAGGGAGCAATGCGAGTTGGGGCGGGTGGGTCGTTAATGCCGAGCACGGATGGGTGAGGCTTGCCAGGGTTCAACGTGCCTTAGCTGGTTGCGTGCGCGCTCGCATGAGGGGCGAGGTCAGGGCGTGGAGTTGCTCAGAAGGCATTGTCCCTGGCAGAGGAAGCTTGTACGAAGGAGGAGGAAGAAAATAGTCATTTGACAAACGAGTGGCTTTCCTTGATCTTGGAGCTTAGGACCATAAAGGATGATTTCGTCGCCCTCGGGAGAAAGAGTTTATTTCTTGATAGAGGCGATGGAGCGAGTTCGATCTGTGGCGACCATATTTGTTCAAGCTATGGTTATGGTTCTTTGTGTTTTACACCGACATATCGCGAACAAACCTCATATCCGGATGGAATGCCGGATGTGATCCATTGAACTCTAGAGTTCTTTGCTAATCCCCGTTGCCCCCAGGCTTTCCTCGTTTTGCTACTCGGCCCGGATCCGAAATTTGCGATTAGCGAGGGGAGAACGTGGGCGATCGGCCGCCGCCCGAAGAGGCGACTCTTACGATGGGTCTCGGCCTCATCCGGATGGCGGTTTAAGGATTCCATATTAGAGCTTGAAGTGCTTTATGAGAGACTTATGCTGTTCAGTGTTTTGCACCGACAATTTGTCCCTTTCACTTTCGCCGTTACCTTTGTTTGATGACCTGGTATGCGTTTGTCTTTGCGCCGTCAGGTTTGTATTGATTTTTGTCGCGCACCATTGATGCGCATGTGACGAAATGAGAGAACATGCGTATGGAATTGGATGGGTAGTCTGCTGTGTTGCCCGGATAGGTCATTCACTACGCCATCCGAGCTTTTGCATTTGACCAGCTAGATGTTATCTATGCTGGGTCGAATAGGTCATTTTACCGCGCCATCCAGGCTTTTGCATTTGACTAGCTAGATGTTATCCAATGATCAAAATATCGGTAAACACGGATATATCAGTAATTGGATTTTACGGAAATATCGGAAATATCGGAAATATCGGTAAAATATCGGTGGATATTTTTACAAAAATATCGGTTATTAAATTTTTTTATATTTTAATTATATAGATTATGAGAAATGATTCATATCTTAATTAAGGTATATTAAAATCAAATTGATTAGTAATTATTAAATTAATTATGTTATATTTAATATATTATTTAGATATTATTATGTTAAAGAGATATTATTTATTTGTTTTTTTATTATTATAAATATTATGTAGATAATAGGGAGATTCAAAATATTATATATTATAATTTTAAATTTTTAAATGATATTATTTTATTTCTTTTCCCTTTTAAATTAATATTTGAGATTTATAAATATTATAAGTTATAATGTAAAATAAAAAGAAAAAATAAAATAAAAATATTATAAAAGATTATGAACAAATAAATAATAAAATAATATAAAAAAAATTCACCATATATAATAGAGATGCGTCGATGGAGCTAGTAGTTAGAGGTGCCACTTCCAGTATTACGGATGGGTTTGAAACTCAGCAATAAATTTTTTATTATTTTTGAGTGAGGAATTTTAGGAAAGATAAATATTTTTTGAGTATTTTTTGAGAAGAAGAGGTGAGAAGCGAAAGGGAGAGAGGATAGATGTGACAAGAAGAGAGTGAAACAAAATATAATTTATTTTAATGCAAACATGAGATTATTTTTTCCCATAAATACCTTTTTTTTTAATTCTGAAGCTTTGGTTGGCCCGTTTTTAATTTCTCCTTAGTGACCCTAAACTATAATTTACCCCAAATTTCGGGAAAAATCGGTTCTTAGGGAAAAAATCTAGTTTTAAGCGATTTTCCCATGATTTTTCTCAAGCGATTTTCCACCTGAATTTCTTTTCCACGACAGAAAAGCGAAATTCGGCGAAAAATCGTAGAAAATCACGAAATTTTGTGCGATGTGTTATCATGTTGGAAGTAGGATGGGGTCATTTTACTGCGCCATCCGGACTTTTAAATTTGACCAGCTAGATGTTGCCATGGGCTGGATAGATCATTTACCCACATCACTGACTTTTGCATTTGACCGACTAGATGTTATTTATCTTTGGATTGAATAGATCATTCTGCGCTATCGCAGGGCTTTTTGCATTTTGACCGACTAGATGTTATCTATGCTGGGCTTGGATAGGTCATTTCTTCGCGTATCAGGCTTTCAATTTGACCAGCTAGATGTTATCTCTTGGTAGGATAGAGTAATTTTCTTAGCGCCACCCAGACTTTTGCATTTGACTGGCTAGATGTTGTCTGTATTTAGTAGGATAGATCATTTTACTCCGCCATTCGGGCTTATAAATTTGACCAGCTAGATGTTATCCATGCTAGGCTGGAAAGGTCATTTTACTGCGTCATTCGGGCTTTTAAATTTGACCAGCTAGATGTTAGCTATGTTGGGATGGATAGGTCATTTTACTACGCCCTCTGGGCTTTTAAATTTATTTTTGTATAATGAAAAAATATCTGCGAACATCGCAGTAGACAAAAATAAAGATATTCTTTTATTGATAATACCTTCTCAAGTGCATGGCATTCCACATTCCACAAATGCAGGGGTTCCATCACATTTCGTCTATAGCGTAGGACAGAAGCTATAGGTTCGGCGTCCGACATAAGGTCCTTCAGTTGGGTTTGGAATTTCCTGATGGGGTCACGTATTCTGGCTTTCCTCAAGACCGGATCAAGCTCGGTTGAAACTCGGCTTTGCTCGTGCGTAATAAGAGTTCGCGAAGCGGCATTGGTATGGCGTTATGCGGATTCTGCTGCGACTTCGTAGCTCATCTCGCTCCATTCTAACTCCTGGCTGATTCTGCATTTTTCGGCTGGGCGTAGGTATTCGGATGGTGGTCTGCACCATTTCGGTGGGGATAGCGGTTTCCATCCGTAGAAGTGAGCAAAAGGAATGTCGGTTGGCTTTCGGGCGGTGGTTTTGCGGGCTGAGCCCGGAGTTAACTACCATTCCCTTTAAGCGAGTCGGCTTTTTGAAATAAATCAGCGGGGTTTGTTGGAGGCTTGCGAGCGCCATTATGCGAATCTAGAGGGTAGAGTATAAATTTTTCATCTTCAATTCCTGGCAAAAGTCCCGATAGACTTGGCTATCAAACTGCGACCGTTATCGGATCTGATTGATCTTGGTGCGAGCGGCCGGTTTCAATGTTTTCGGATAAAGCGAGTAACATCTATCTTTGATACGGTGGCGAAAAGTGACCTACATCCATTCTTGAAATAATGGTGGCGATCGATAATAGTTTCTTTGAGCGGTGCGATGGGAAGCGGGCCGAAGTATAATAATACTCCGTTGAAAATACGCCATCACGGCTAAAGAGAATAGAACCAAATCTTGCAAGTGATTTCAAGATAGGGGACGATCGCTTTTAGCGATCACATTTCTTGCGTATTATTACGGCGTCGGGCTTCATAATTGGCGTAATACCCTGAGGTAGCCGACCGGTGTGCTAGGTTCTTCCCCCAGTGATTCTACATATGTCTTCATGCGGTCGGCTAATACATATGGCCTTGCTCGGGGTTAGACGCACGTAATTATGGCCCTCTTAGGAATCGTTTGTATAGCTGCCCGTCTACTATAGAGAATCTAGCCGAATGAATCTGAACCTTGTGAGCCTTGTCTATGTCATTAGGTAGTTCCCCCTTGTTATCTTTATAATCAGTGTCTGAATCGATCAGGCAGAGAACTTCTCTATCGGCTTACTTAGGGATGCGATGAGTCAGTTGATAGTAGAAGAGGAGAAATCGACTTCCTTATTGTAGCGATGGAAGCGACCATGTCGGCTAAGGCATCGACCTCTTATTACGATCTGGGGGATTTCAGGCCGAGATAGTATTTAGGCATCTCTTGACTGAGAAGCATACTTAGCCATTCGGGGATCCCTGGACTCGAATTACGAAATTGCTGCAATGCGAAAACTAGGCGTGAATCGCTGCGAGGCGAGAAGGTATGACACCAATGGGGGTACGGTGTGCCAAATCCAGTGTCGGGTGTCTAATCGCTATAAATCTACGTGTCTCTCACGTCGTGAGGCGCATTACACATCTAAAGCAGCCACTTGGGCTGTATACTCATAAAATGCCTTCTTTTATACAAAAAGCGATTTGTTTTACAATTGTATTTATTACAATTTATGCAAAATAAAATGGGTCACTTGCCCCGAATTTTTACAAATGAGATAAGGCCATCTTGGCGTTTCTTCTCTCTAAGGTCCGGATCGTCAGCCCGATGCGTCTTGGTGCCAAAATATATATTCACGGCCAGGGTGAGCAATGCCCGGTGGTGGCAGATTCACCTCATAGGTTACTGCACTAAGTGCAATGCAGTGGCACATGACATTGTACGTGCTATTATATCACCCGTGCCATATATTAACAAATTAATTCCATACATCGTATTTATTCGATTACGTAACAATAGCATAAACTTGGCTCCACATAGAAATTTAAAAATGTAATCCATGATCGTCTTGGGCGCCCCTCAAATCAAATCAACATGTTATTCACCCATGGAAACAACGCGTGCGCAAAATCGCGAGCGGTCAGGTGAATTTGTCGAACCACCAATGATTTGTTAAAATAGGTCGAATCTTTTGGAGTAGAAATCACGGCCATCGGACCTCGGCAAATCCCCATCCATTACATGACCCTTACGCGAAAAGTAAAACAAGTGGAAAAACCCTACCTTTTCAGGAGTTGTAGAAACTCACAGCTGGAACACACGTGTAGTCGCTAGTGGGGAAGCGAAACTCTTCCTTGCCTCGCGGAAGCCAGCGGTGGAGTCTCGAGGAATTTTAGAGAAGGTGGAGCCTCTCTCTAAAGCCCTCTACTTCCTCATCTGCCTTTCTTGGTTGGTCTCCTCCCTCTCTATTCCCTCTCAGAGCCCCAATTTGGAGAAGACTTAGTCAAAGGAAAAGTCTCTACATACCAAGTGTCCATTTCTCCGTAGACATGGGATTACGCTATATCCTTATCCATCTGGCAGATTTTCTTCTAATGCGCATGATGCCATGTGTCACATATGAAGCCTTGACTCATGTTGGCGCATCTCGGCTTGACACGTGGCGCCTCTTGGAGCCACTCATAAAGTGCAGTGTCGCGCTCCTCTCGATACCTCGAAAAACGTTGATCCAGCCCATCTCGGGTCGCCAATCCAGCGATAGTAAACTAGATTCGCGAGGAGCGATTCCAACGGTGCCATCCATTTCGTCATCCAGGGGATATGAAAATTTTGGATTTTTGCAGAATTCTGATTTTACCCTTTTTGAGAAAATTAGATTTTCGGTTTCCGCGGCAAGCTGGAAATGGCTGTCGCCCGGCGCCGATACTGCGATTCGTTGTTGGTGGCGTTGAAGCCTAGCCGTGCGCATGTTGATCCTCCCGTTCGGGGAGGTTAGTGGACGATGCTTCCCGGTTTGTGCAAACCCGTTTTAGCGAAGTATCCGCAGCTCGTTTTATCGAAGCGGTGTCGTGCGCGAGGACTTCTGGATGGTCGACTAGACTACCGCTTCTTGAGAAAGTCTCGGCTGTCTTTGGATTCCATGCACAAACGCTCCGTTGCCGGCGGGCAGCCCTTCGGACATATCAGGTTTATGGTGTGCCGGTGGAAGATCGTTAGCACCATAGCGGGATATTTGAAATGTCTAAGCGGAAACTTGAAATGAAGCTGTCAGATAAGCGGCTCGTTCGAGTAGCTATATCGATAAAGAACATAGGCTTCAACGTCGGCATTCTTCATATTCTTCTTTATATCAAAGGCTACTAGGTAGAGGTAGAGTATGTCAAACTAGGAGCTCATAAGAATCGAGGACTACGTAAGTATTGTGATTTCCATGAGTGCACAATTCCGCATTCTTCATTCCATTCGGCACGGTTAGCTCTCGAGTAGAGAAGAAGGGTTTCAAACGGTCAGTGAGCCCAGGGAAATAAAATGCTCAGAGCGACGATCGATCGGTCGAGTTCTTTGGATCCCTTTCTTGGAGGCTGAGGGCGATGATTGCAAGATAATATAAACAATATAGGATTAGCCTCTATTCCCCTTTGGGTTACAACAAATCAAGGAATGGTGGCGACCGAAGGCATTTTAAGGAGTTTAGTTTCTGCCATACTCTTTGAGAGGTTAGATATGTCTGTTGAGATGTGCGTGATCGAACCTTTGGATTTTACCGGCGTATCATCAATATGGGCTTCCATTGTGCTCTTAAGTGTAGTTGGAAACATGCCCGTCACCAACCTCATCGTTGGCCAGGCATTCTTTAAGTAGAAAGGCATCATTGTAATAGTAGAGTCAATGGGAGTGATGAAAGATGTTTTCACTTTTATCAAAGCGAGAGTACATAGGGATCGGTGATATCGAGGCATCCAGAGAAAGATAGCATATCGTGCGGTCGAGCGTCCTGTCCCGATCTATGCGAGGGCGGAGAGCTATGCTTGGGCATCGTCATTAGTCTGCCTTAATCACATACTCTCCATTTGTTCCCCTTCTTTGGGAAAACCACCACGTTGGCCATCCATTCCGGGTACTTAATTGCTTTGATAAATCCATTATGCAGAAGATTATCGACCTCGGTTTGGATGACCAAGTGGCAATCTGGATGAAAGCGCCTCACTTTTTTTCTGATCGGCTTGGCGGATGGGGCGACATTTAGTCTGTGGGAGGCGTGTGTGGGGCTTATTCCGATCATATATGCATGGGTCCAAGCAAATACATCAGCGTTCAATTGCAGCACATGGCATAATTGGGCCTTCTCCTCGTGAGGAACGGGAGGTACTAACATAGATGCGCCATGTCGGCCGCTGGGGAGTGGTTTCGAGGATCGGCGCTAGCGTCTACATCCTCCAAGGTGGGGTACACAGGCGGATGAGCATGATTGCTATTCTTTGAGGTTGATCCTCGAGGGATGGTTCAACGGGCCTCCCTTGTTCGTCCACCATTGAGAGGCGATAGCATTGCAGATGCGGCCTGGCTGGGCGCCTTGAAGGTCGAGCTTGAGGCGGTCGGGTGGTTGATTGTTTGGTGGTACGTGGAGATGCGGCTTTCTGTCATAGTGCGGGCCCGGAGCTGGGATGGCGTGTATGGCCCCAGTCTGTGAATAGTACTTGTTGAGTTACGGACCAACCTGACGGGGAAAGATGATGTCCCCATTTGTTAATGTAGTGGCCCGTTGGCTTGAATGGCTCTTGCTAGTGGGGCGAGATGATCAGAAACAGACTCTCTTATCACTTAAAAGGCTAGGAGGTGTAATAAATCGGCTGCACTGCCTAGATCGACGAGGACCCTGTGCACATCAAAACTGTTAATACACAGGGTAAGTACAAGTGCATCGTAATGAGGGTAATGGCCGGGTAGGAGTTAATAGAGGAAAGGATATCCAGCGATCAATCATTTGTGCTTTGTAGTGTTCTCTTGGGTGCCTAACGATGCACCACCAGCTCGAAATCGAAATTTGCCGGGCATTTTCTCCTATGCTTTTGGAGTAATCTGCTGTCGGCCCAGAGGTCCCCCGATTAAGTTAATGGATGGCGGGGCGAGCATCACTCGTACCAGCCAACGACCTTGTCGGTTGTGGGAATGTTTTCCATGGGTTAGCTCTCGATCTGCAACCACGAGGTGCCCCGGCCGAATCGGTTTTCCATGGAATTTCAAAGCTTTGGCGAGTGGTTGGTTTCATGGCCATGGTCTCCTACCGATACCTTAGGGATATGTTGCTTTTCAATTAAGACCGCCCTCATAGGTAGGTCACTTGAAATCGGGGAGAGGTCAGGATAAAGTGTAGGAATTTGGTCATAGGCGATGTTGAGAGGAGTGAACTAGGGGGGCTCCTTCCTCTTTGTGGATCCTTGCTGAGGCTCTTCGACCACTTGTTTTGTTTGCTCTTGTTCGGATGGAGCCTTTGGTGAATCGGCTTGCCGTACGGGTGGTGCATCATTACGATGCGGGAGGCGGCGGATGTGTCTTCGGTGTGGAGAACTTATCGCCCGCCGATGGCTCTTCCATGGTTGTGAGTGGATCTAGAAATTGCAAGACTTGAAGCAGGTGAGTGGTAAAGCTTCTTCGGAAGTTTTTGCGGAGCAGCATCCATCTTGTAAAATATCTGATCTCTTGCCAGACGGCGTAAGAACACATGTGAAGTCTTCGGATGGATTTAATCTTCCGTTGAGGATAACTGGGGGGCGATATTCCCTTACGCGATTGAGCCACGGATCTTTGGGAGGTGACGACCCTAATATGAATGAGTTTATTAACCTCTCGGAGCTTATGGAACAGGCGGATTAGGCCCTTGAAATTTGGCCAAGGAGTGCCCCACCTGAAAAGTCGATGTCCCAGGCGTTGAGGATCATTGGTTGAAATACGGCATGTGATCGTACGGATCGAAATTCGTCGTACATGCGTAGGGCGGTATGGGGCGCGGGAGGATCATAATCGAATATGTTGGCTGGGAGAGGGAGGCATGTGTTGTGGTCCTCGGAGGCGGAGAGAGAAAAAGCGAGGCTGTTAGCATTACGAAGGGAGGGTACATGGATAGTGCAGGTGGGCGTGGTCGGTCGAGCACATATTCATGTTGCTTTCTGGCCCAGCGTCGATCCTGACCCTGCTCACCAAGTGCCGGCGTTCTTGCGATCTTGATGGATCGGCTGGATCGACGAGGGGACCTTTTTCTAGATTAGGCTTCCGCGGCGTTCGGGGATTGTGAATGTTATGGAAGCGGAATATCGAAGAATAACCTGTCCATGCCCAGCCGGTGTCTCCTGTCGTCTGGCGGCCTCCTTACCGCTATCGGCGAATGGAAATCGAAGGAAGATCCGTAATTTCTCAGCATCGGCGTCTCGGCTTCAGTTTTACGGCGCTCATTGCTCCTCGGCCGATCGATTCGCGTGTTGCTGACACGGCCGCTACTGGCTTTACTCCTTTTATCTTGCCTCCGTCTCTTGGCGCCGAGGAGGCAGGCGAGATGTCTTCAAGGGGATGGTTTGTTGGGATTCACTGAGCCTTGACGGTGAGTTAAGCCCTTGAGTCCGAGTGGGATGTTGAGCGAGCTTCGGAGATACGGAGATCACTGGCAGTGTACCCAAACTCTCGCGTATCAACCTCTAAAGATTTCTTGCTAGGCGTTTTCCCCCTGAAGCTACTCGATTGTAGTCTCAGATTCTCGAGTCGGTGGATGCCGAGGCATTCACTAGTCCTGTTCATTCTAATATACTGGCTCATAAAAGATGATGGTAGTGTTAAAGTAAATCCGTGGAAATACGCAAAATTATAAGCTTTGGAAGCGAAAGTCGAGCAGCAATTATCTCGTCAAAGAATGGTACCTCATTTGGTGTGATTCTTTTCTCTTTATCAAGGGAAAAGGATCACCTTTGCATGAAGTGGTAAATTTCTTCCCATAAAGTAGGGGAAGGTGGCTCTCATTTTGGGAATGATGAGTTCTTTTTCTTTTTATGTAGCCGTTTTCGAGCAGAACACTTTTCAGGAACATGCCACCTATTTCATTGGGTAGAATTATTGCAGTTATGGGAGGAGCATGTATAGCATATCATGGAGTAGGTTGTGAGTTTAGTTTCGATAAAGTAGTCATTAGGAAAGAAGCATCAGGGTGACGTGGGGCACTAGTGCATATCAGGAAAGGCGTCAGGGATAAGAGGCGTGGGCGCTCGGGAGTCGCCTCCCGGGGGGTCAGAACTGTCTTATCCTGTACTCAAACTCTTGGCTTTTTGGGGCACCAGTCATCGAGGCCCAGCAGGGTTTGAGACCCGATACGGCTAGGGAAACCGAGCTCAGCCATAGTACCGTTCTGATCATATTTTTAGGATCATGTAGCTATTAGTTTTACAAAATAATTGAGCATAATATTGATCATGTTACAATATCATAAACAGATGAATAAGTCCCCAAAACTGGCAAGAATTCCAAATACAAATATCCACTGTGCCATCTGCTCACATGAGGTTCAACCGCATCTCCAAATCGGAACTAATCTTCAAAGCCTTCAACAGCAGAAAAAGCTGAAACAACTAAAAATTGATCAACAATGACCATTAAGAAGGGACTCATAATATGGAAATATAAATACAATATAACAGTGCTAATAAGCAATCATTCTTAGCAATATTGATCTAACACTTCTCTGATTCTTGTAGTGTTCTGAAAGTCCACCTTCAATGGCTGTTGCTACTGGGGTTACCATCAAGGCGTACCGAGTGATTGGGATCAGTAAAGTTGTGTATATTGCAATCTCAGAGAAGACTTTACTGGTTGGAAGGCTTAAAGTTATTTGAGATTCGACATTGTCCCCATACATGAGGTAGCCCACCATGGCCATTGCCAGGTATGTGAAAGCTGTTAGGATAAAACTAAACAATAAAACCTGCAAATTAATCAACAAAATTGTTAGAATTGAGTGATTAGAATTCTGTTGGGCTTTGACCCAAAAAGTTTTGGGAACATAGATTATAAATTTTTTAGGCTGATAGGTATAGTGCCATGACCGACAAAATTTATGAACTTATTCATTTTGAGATGTCCAAATTCTGAATTGACCCAGCAAATATTATGGATATACATCATAGATTTTTTTTTTTTTTTTTTTTTTGGGATTTTAGAAAAAAAAGGGTAAAGATGCATAAATCATTTGCTTGGCTATTAAATCTTATGGGATATCATGACCTCAAGTCTGATTAACAACTCAAACATAATAGATTTTTTTGTAGGGACTTTGAGAAGGAATGGCTAATTGACTGGAGATCATCATGCTTCCACTATCTTATCAGTATTATTAGGTGCATATGTCGTTGTTCTCTTTAGAATTTCTACGTAGTAGTCGCATATTCAATCTTGAACCCATATTTAAATAGTGGATTTTTTATCTAATATTCGCAATATTCTATCATATTTGAAATAGTGTAGATTTATCTTCCTCTATACGCTCTATTTTTTCTTTATCTGAGAGTTATCAACATAAGAGAAATATGTGTTTCTTTCTTTTTCCTATTTTCTTTCTATTTAACAAAAAAAAAAAAAAGCAAACTATAATTAGGTAGAATCCTTGGTATCAGGCAAACTTATTGTTCGCAATTGTTTACCTTGCTAAATTGGTAAGTGTTCCGCATCGAAGTGTATATGGAAGGGATAACTGGATGTCCTGCGAAGCATACAATGTACAAGCTAACAGCAGTGGGAAGACTCTTGACATTCAGAAGTGTTCCTCTTTCATGAAACCCTACGCCATTAAACAGACCGATGCAGAAAACGGAGACGAGGATGATAAGGCAAGAAAACACGCAGTGGCGGGGTGTAGGAGAGTGGCTCCGTCAGTTAAAAACATGGACGGAGTGATGGGCAGTGATCAAGAACGAACGACTGTCTTCCATCCACTGTCAATTCCCCAAGTTTGATCATGAACCTCGGAAATAGCTTATGTAAGTTATCCCCTTCAAGTATCAAAAGGCCTATTGCTACAAGGTAGAGCTCAGAGTTCATAATGATCATCACTATGATTCTTCCCCAACTTCCCAGCTCGCTCTGCGATATCAAGGTAACTTCTAATGGATGGATCCTTCCATACATAATGATAAAATACCGGTGTAAAAGGTCATAATGGCGATCAAGAAGAAGAGGATCAAGCTCAGCCATCCCCCGCTTGAGAGCGCATAAGGAACTGTCATAAGCCCAATTCCTAAGGGATCCAAATGTGATAATCAGGAAACCCCAATGGAAACAAAGAAAAAAATTAAGCTTTTTATTCCAATAAAAACTAATATAAGAAAATTACATAACAAATGAGTTTATATAGACTTATTAGAAAATATAAAAAGACTTAGGCCTAGTTCGCTAAAATTTTAGTATATTGAGAATTCGAGGAATGAAATTTTCCAATGTATTCTAATTTTTAGTTTCATTTCAGAAAATGTTTGTCATAGATTTAGTTGAAAATCGTTTTCATTTCCAACCCCATTTGGTTGAATTTAATTAATAAGAAAAGCAGACTTTTTCTGTATTTTTCGATTCGTATATAAAATATTGAAAATAGTGGTCATTTCTTTGTTTTGAAATTTGTTTCGTCTTGATAAGTAGCTAGCGCGTTTCTTGTTTTGGTTGAATGAAAGCGAGAGAAAATTTCTACCTACTAAACAGGGCCTTAAGTGCTGCAAGAATCCTACTATAAACACTGATATTAAGGAATAAGAATCATAAAGTAAATAAAATGATATAATCAAACACAAAACTTACAGGAATTATGACACATGTTAGAGAGGTGTTCGAAGCAATGAGGGAAGTGGTGAACTCAATTTCACTTAAGAATGCATTTGTGCCATTAAAGCAAGCTTTCAAGAAGTTTGATGACCCGGTTGTTGGGGTTTGCAGAGGGATCCTTAGCTCGTTGTTTGCCATTAATATTCCTTTTCGACTCAATAACTACGAAGAATTCCTATGTCTCAGCTGCTGCTGTGTATGAACTCTGCAGGGTAACTATATATATACATGGACAACAATCAAGAAGAAGTCATAAATATGGAAATTTTGTTATAAAATAGATAAGGGGATAATATTTTGATAATTCATACCTTGAAAGATGGATTTGAAAGGAGTAGATAAAAATTGATCAGTCTTTGAATTACCATGAACAACAAGATTGTTGTGCTGCAGTCCCTACGAAGATCCCATTACTCCAAGAGTTTTATAAACATGGGGTTGAAGAAACACATATGTTGTTCCTAAATGCTTTTGGAAGATCTCCAGATATATCAAATACTACAGATTTTCTGATACTCTCTCACCGACTAGATTCACTTGTCGTGTATGCTATGTATGTAGTAAATGTTTCATCTCAATATAACATGTAAAAATAACAGTGACGTAGGTTCAACTTATGGATTCACATGAAACCCCATATTGAGGGTCCTACATATGCACCTGGCCTAAGCTCATATGCTGTCTAACATCCAGTGAGTTTCCTCATATTTTGTGTGAAGACCGTGTACCTACCCCAATAATTATTGCGACCATTACTTGCTTATTAAAATATCCATACCAAAATGGGCTATAAAAATACTTGAATATATGATAAAATTATGATTATCAATAATGCTTTAATATGATAAATTATACCATAACAATAATATCTAGTATTACTTATATGTATAATTTATCATATTATAATGTGTGATAACCTTAATTTTATCATATTAAGACCACATAACCCATTATAGTATGATATTTTATCGTGTGTATATAGTATACGCTTTCTTGTATTAAATTTCTTCAGGCAAGAGATTCGTCATTTTTTGGTGAACGGAAACAAAGAAAATTCTACATTTTTTGGATGAACAGAACTAAGGAGAAGAAACTTATAAATGAAAGCAGCCACAATAATCTTGAAAGCAATTTTTTAACATCTTTAAAAAAATTTGACCTCTAATTATTTAAATCAATATTACAACTACCTTTTTAGCTACCTTAGAAAGCTGCTTTTCTAACATCTTTAGAAAAATTTAACCTTTAAATATTTAAATCAATATTACAACACCTTTTCCATACACTGAGAAAGCTTCTTTTCTTTCTTTAAATAATAACTCCAATAATTGCTACCATTTCTTGTTTTGTGTATACAGTACATACACTGATCATGCCACATATCCTGCTAATTCAACAATTGTTTAAAGCTAATAACTTTTCCCTGTATTAATTAGATATCAACTTTTCTTGTGAAAGAAAAGGAAGAAAGCCAGACAGAATCTGTCATGATCATTGTCGTTCCTACCGCCAAGTATTAACCACTGAACCTCGTTTATATCACTTCTGTACTTCCCAAAAACTAGCCACGTGTTTTGTTTGATAGCCTTCATAATTATTTTGAAAATCGGATCGTATCGGTCGATTTGATCGATTGGACCGTCTTCGGTCGCCAGCCGTCAGTTTAATGTAACCCGGTTATGGTGTCGGATAGAGCCCGGATTTAAACCAGATGAACCAGATGAACAAATGGTTAATAGTAGTACTATTTTTTTTTAAAAAAGTTAAAAGCGGCGTCGTTTTGATCTTTATATTAAAATAACATCGTTTTGCTTAACGTTAAAATATTTGTAACTAAAGAAAAATTCAATCAAATACTACAAACCCGTGGATTCGAACATAGGAGGGAGATTACAAAGAGCCTTTATCAGCACTCATCTATTGCAGTTATTTTAGATATTAACAAGAGTACATATTACTATAAATTAAGTATATATTTATATAAATAAGTTTCTTCCATTTTAATATGTTTTTATATTTAAATATTATACATATTTTCAAAATATATAAATTTTAAAATACTTTATTTATATAAAAAGTAATAAATAATATCTTAAAAATTATTAATTATATATTTTCAATTTTAAATAAAATATAAATATTATATTTTTTAAAATCTGATTCCAACCGTAGTAGACGGTTGGTGGAAACCAGTGGCATGAATCGGTAATTTTCGATTCAATGCGGTCAGGTTTTAAAACATTAGCCTTCACATAAATATTTCTTAGTTATTAATTTTCTTGAAGATCCATGTTGTTTCTACTTTCTACCCCAGATAATGCATATGTAATAGTACAAAATTTTCAACCGATTCTCATATTTTGGAAGAATTTTGAGAAAAATCATTTCCAGTATACATACAAACTTGCCAAGTATAGAAGAAGAAAAAACTGTTTTTCTTTTTCTAAAAATAGAATTGTGTTTTAGAAAACAGGCCCCTAAAAGTATCCACTCTATGAAAAGAGCAAAGAACAGTCAGAACAATGAAAAATGACCAAACAGTGAGATCACAAAAACACCCCAAAATAAAAGAAAAAAGAAAAAGAAAGAAACTGAATGTTTTTTTTGAGTGAGAAACCTCAGAATGAACCCCTCTAGAAGAAGGAAAAAGTGAGGGAAAGCTTGCCTTGCAGCAAATGCAGGAGAGCAGCCTTAGAAGAAGAATGATGATGAGAAGAAAGAAAGAAACAGAAAGTGGAATATGATTTATAGACCTTAGTTGGTTATATACATATATATAATTTTATTCTTTGAACGCCTTTGTATTTTAAGCTGATCGGCTACCATTCCACATCTCAACTAACTTTCTCTCCGATGTTCATCTACCAAATCCTAACATACCGACAAAATTCCAGTTGCGTGACCTTAATTAGATGTAAAGGAATGGTTTTGAATGTTTTTATGTCTTCAAGAGTATTTTAATAGACTTTGGAGTTCTCCCAAAAAAAAAAAAAAAAAAAAAAAAGAAAAGAAAAAATAAGTAGATAAATAAATAAATCATGTAAATGTTATTAAAAAACTATCTTATGATGCACATTTCAATTTATTTGAAAAATTATGATCAAAATATGTGAAACTAAATCGGATCTTATAAAAAATATTTGATTTAAAAAATATTTGATAAATAATATAAATATTTAATTTGAAAAGCTTTTGGTAAAGAAGACAAGACTTCCTTTGTTTACGATGAATGCTTTTTTAATCGAATCGAATGAGTTGTTGAGTTACTTCTGACCCAACCACGACTTTGACGCCGCGCCCTCTCGCAAAACCAAATAAAAGGATCGACGGCCATCCGTCGCTCCGACGCTTAAGTCAATTCTGGGTAAAATCAATCGGCTTAGAACAAGCTTACAGAGCCACGCACCTTTCACCTGACGCGAACCGACATTTATAGGCGACTCTTCCTAATGTTTGATACTCGACTTTCCTATTGAATGAGAAATTTTCTTTCCCTATCACAATGATTACATGATAATTGTAAAGCAATATTTGGAATTATCCTACTTTTATTAAGTGAGATTCGATTTGATTTTTTATTTTCGTGCTAAGTATCTAGCCTCCCGGGAGGGATGAACTGGCTCCTGCTTTTGGGCCTACATCAGGCCTGGACCGTTTTAATGTACTCGTTTAATTCTTCTTTAACTTCGGCTCTTACTTTAAGAAACAAGGCGCCTACTTCCTCTTAAACCCAATCAATTTATTTGTTTTTTTAATGAAAACTTTGAAACTAATCTTACAAAGAATGTATAGGTATGGATTTTTGCTTTTATTTTTAAAATTGATTGTAAGTATTGAAGAATTAATTATTCTTATATGATGTTTTTAAAATAGAAAGTAGTAACAATTATATAAATGTTTCTTTTTTAGTGGTTAATTACATTCAAAATAATAATTTTGAAAAACTACTGATTAAAAGTTTATGTATTAAAAGTTTACCATCTTAAATTTAAAATTTAAAATTATTTTATTAATCTTTAAAAATATTAAATATAAATCTATAATTTTAACTTTACACATGTATATATCCTGTATTATAAAATAAATTATTCCAGAAAACTACACTTAGAAATGAATTTCTTAATTGTTATCAATGTTAACATCAAAAAATGGAAATGATGCATAAATAAATAAATAAATATATAATTTTACTTAATACCATGAGACGGTTAGCATTTCTTCTTATTTAAACTAATGGTCTCGTTAGAGTTCCTCAAATACAATTTCGTGAACGTAATTATATTATACAATAGAGTTTTACCTTGTATACGGATTAATTCGGTAAGGTAATCTAGATGGCATATCTATTTTTATTAGTTTATATTTATTAAATCTCTCCATATATATAGTTATTATATAGTAGTAAAAATCTAGAAACTACATCTGTCCTAATTAATGAAATCACGTCCCACAATTGGAAATAAATCAATAAATAAGGACATCAGTAAATAGTAAATAAAAAATAAACAAAGGGACCTGCACTGAAAACTGTTAAGTCATTCTCACTATTTATTCACAAGTGCACATACTCATGTAGACAGAATCTGGAAAAACAATCTAACAAATATTAATGACAAAATATGAGAAAAGTTACTAAAGGACGTTTCATTGGAACATGAGAAATGGTACAATAATGACCATTATGGGGCCTAACTATCCTTACCTACTCTTTTCTCTGAAATCAATATTTTATTAATGTATTTAAAAAAAAAAAAAAAATTATAACTTGTGTCGACTAGACCTAGGGGTCTGCAACGGACCCACGGCTCGACTCGGATCGGACCAATAGGCTCGGTAATCGGTTGATGAGTTGAGTGGTATTTGTATTTGTTATGTCCATGAGCCATATAAGTTAATATTTAAAGGACGAGCAGGTCATAGCACGTACAAAATTATAACCTTTTTTAATTTTAATTCTCCCTTTAGCTTAAAATTTAATCCATCAACTAAATTGTACCTTCATTTGATTTATATAATAAACTTTTAATAAAATATATATTATAAATAAAGTTACATTATGTTTTAAAAAATAGTATACCGATAAGGATGTGCGCCTATCGTATGTGCTTCCAAGTGGGTCGTATGCCGAGTTTGACTCAAAATGAATCCCATAGGTTCAACCCTTTAAAACAAGTTCAGGTTCGAGCTAGGCTTGAAACGAGCCTCAAGCCTTTTTGTAAACTACGACGGTGACACATACACGAGCTGTTACCATAGGACTTAATAATAGCTTGGTTTATCAGAACGGTGAATCAGATCTTCGACTGATGATATTTTTGGACTATGTTCGATTCGATCCGATTGTGATTTAACCACTAATTTGACACTTGACCAATAACCTTTCTAAATTGGTTTCGATCGTGATTTGACCACTACCAGTAATTTAAACCAGAATCAATAACTTTTCCGATTCTATTATCGTCGATCTAATTTTTTATATTCTTTTTGTTTAGAAAGATCATCGATCTAATTTTAAAACGTTGATTTTAAATTATAAGTTAAATATGAATCAATTGGTCAGAAACGACTCAGTTATAAATACATAACTTGAATTTAACAAAACATAATAAATAAATAATTTCTACATATGTCGTGATGCCCTCTCATCGTTTTGGATTCAAATCAATTCATTTGTCTTTTCTCATTTTTATTTTTGTTTTTCAAAATAAACTAATGTTTTATATTTAGTTTAAAAGTGTATGCTAATTATTTTAATTCTGTAGATGGGAGTACCTAGGTTTAACGAGCTGCCACTCGAGCCTCTGGGCCAAAAGCTCTACGGCCCACTGTGAGCTAAACGAGTCGAGGCCTTAATTCTAGGCCTGATGTGATCCCTGCCCGGCCTGCCCGGCTAAAAGCCTGCCGGCCGCGACCCATCCGGTCGAACGAGGCTTTCCGCCACTGGCCTCCGAATCGGCAGATCCGGTCTTCATCTGCGATCCCGACCAGGCGCCGCCGGAAAGTGAAATGCCCAAAATATGTCCCTTTGACATCGATGTAATGGATCCTCAAGCTCTAGATCCAGTCGACATGGATGGCAAATGCGTGAATCCTCACAAAGCCGTTAAGGAGGCGCTGACGACGAAGACGGCCGGAGCTCGAGCAAATCCCACGCCGTCGGCTGGGATCAGACCTAGATCTCGGGACGACCGAGCGGAAATGGTACCCACGATAGCCCAAAGGTGTCGGCGACGGTATGTTCCAAAGGTGGATAGCGTGTTATTGCGCCTGCAAAGGACGCTGGGAAGGACATGGATGTCGGGTATGACCCATCAGTATGATCGGTCGATCTCGTGTACAAGAACTGATTACAAATATGAGGGTATCGCTCCCGTGGAAACATGTGAGGCTTGGCAATATGAGTTGACAAGGTTTCAATATCTGAAGGAAGATTGAGGGCAAATGCATCGCACCCATCGACATGATCACCAAATTCGACATGAACTAGGATCCAATCTCAACCGGGGTATTCAGCCTCGATACCGGTATCGACTTAACCCAGCCAGATCTAGGCGTGGGTATGGGCAAAGGCATCATGGGTGATCGGTGGGGTTTCATAGAGGAAACAAGGAGCCGATAATCCGGGATCACAGAATGCACTGCAGTAGCCGGAGTGCCACCGCTACCGTCGGGTATGGAAAATCACGACCTGTCGACACATACAGATTCGATCTCCAAATCGGCAAAGGGTAAAGCCATGGGTCTTGAAATTAATCATGCAAATCTTCAGTCGAGGGTGGTGGCCAACTTAATCCAGGCAAGATAATACAAATAGTTTCATTGCATTCAATGAGTTTGTTTCGCGATCTTGTTGATATATTATTTCTTTATTTAGATAATTGATTAAACCAATCATGTTTCTATTCAATGACTGTGGGCCTTATTTCACTCGCACTTCTACTCTGTTTTAATCTCTATTCTCATACCTTTCGCCTGCAAGTTGTTCTAGTGGAATTCGCGTAATCCAGAAAGGGAAACAAATGTTGAAGGAGGTGGCTTTAACAACTTTAGCATCAATTGCTAAATCAACTAAGGTAAAACAAATCTCATAGAAAATTATTTCCTTAATTGATGTATTTGTTATCAGATTGATTACAAAAAGTTAAAAAGTATATGGACTGAGCTTGAGGATTGATTACAATACAAACTTGTATAGGCTCGGATGAGCTTGAGCTCGAGGTTAAGCCTCGAGCCTGCTCATATGGCAACGAGCCTAATGAGCTCAAGCTGCTTTTTTTTTTTAAATCAAGCCAAGCTTGGAGCCTCCGATTTTAAGCTCGCTCAAAGCTCTACGCTCGAGCCCGCTCATAAATTAACAAACCTACCTCGAAATGTTCAAAACTCGGCTCGGCTCGGCTCGTTACCAGCCCTAGGAGTACCCAAAAAAATACAAAAGAAAGCAAAGGCTAAAAACTAAACCAAAACTCATCTAGGCCCTTTAGCCCCATACTATTTTCCAGGAAACACAACTACAATTCTAGCAATGGAACATCTATATACTTCACTCTACGATAATAAACTAATGTTGTTCATGAAGGTGCTTGTTATTAGGTAAAGTTTGAAAATAACATGTTTATAAAGATGTGTATTTTCATAGCTATAATTAACTGTGATATATAATTTCTTGTCAAAATAACTTATATTGTGTGTGTTTCCAATTCTTGCACTTTCACGTTTGAAAATCTAATGAACTGTTTCACGGCAGGGGTAAGTGTTGTCAACTGAATGTAAAAAGGAGTTAATGGTGAGACTTCGGAGATTATTAGTGGATAAACTATTTCAAGGATAACTACACTCGAGGTTTGCACGTATGTCCCATTTTGTTCTTGAAACTTCTATAGTTCAATCAAATCTCTACCATTAGAAAAGGTCATGGATGGACAAACATCTGTTAAAACATCCGCTAAAAGCCCTGTTAAACACTCTACACATGTTAAAGTTTCAAGCCTAGTCATGACTTTTTTAACGGGATGGGTATGTGTGACTATGGAAGTAAATGTTAAAAGTATTTTGAGATTAAAAAAAAGTTCAAAAAGAAAAAAAGACATACACGCAAAATTCAGGGGCATTTGTACATGTTATCCGCAATATTTCCAAAAGGGGATGTGCCTTTGAGCACTTCATAATCGCCTATGGGTTGTTGCTTAGAGATCATGCATGCTCATTATGTTGACTATTTTGGTAATAGCTGTTTTACTAATTTAATTTTTAAAGACTAAAATTTTTCATGCCTTCGAAATTGTGAAAATTTCTTTGAATGAAGGGCGAAGATGAAACAAATATTTTACAATCTTGCAATCCTCTGTTGAATCATGGAAAGTGAAAGAGAGAATTGATAATACCCTCGTGGGTTTGTTTTATGACAAAGAGATAATGAACAAATTTTCTTTCTTCATTTCTATAATTATGAGGCTTTAAATACAAAACTAATAACTGAAACATGCATGGTAGTGGATATAGTGGATTCCTAAATCTACTCCATTAATTATCTAGAGATAAAAGATAAAAAAAACAATAATTAAGGAGAAATTTAAAATTTAAAATTCTTCCACATCTCAATTCCACAACTTCACAACTCCATTTTCTCTCCTTGACCAAGTCTTGCCAATGGTGATATGGCTAACCCTCATCATTACCCCTCCCTAAAAGCTGAACCTTGTTCCCAAGGTTTAAGGTGGAAAATGCATGACTCCCATCATGTGCTTGTCAATCTTCCTTGATTCCCTATGCTTACGGAGCAAGCGCCTAAGCACACGCATCCTTCTTATCCATAAGATTTTGGTTGGAAGCGTAGCCTTTGTCGTACCATTTTGTTTAATATAGCCATAGTGAGGCCCCTTTTGATTAGCCTCCTTTATCCGATGCGTATGAGATCATGAATGAATTTTAGTTGGCTTCTTTATAACAAAACCATCATTGACCAGTTTTCTAATGTTTTAGCTGTAATTGGTCATGGAGATCTTGTTGAATTCATTGTTGACTTCATTTAGATCCAGCCAACCTTATCTCTCCCACACTTGAGCACATCAGTTGCAAACCTCTTATGTACCTTCATTAACACCATCTCTTTCACTCCTCTCCTCTCCCCTCTTTTCTCTCATAACTGCAACTTTTCCTTAATACCCGATGAGTGGTTGTTTATCCTGCTTTGGCTAGGGCTCCCTTTACAAGACTCTCCTCTTGAATTCAGGGATTCCGACAACCCCTGCAACTCAGCAAACATCTTAGTCATCACTATAAGAAAAAAGACATATCTTAACTAAGCATCGATCACATCGTGATAAAAAGTATGTCATCATAACTCTAGTCTTATATGTCATCTATCATCGCAGTGTCAAGGTAGGTGTATCAAAGAATCTTGGACATATATAAAATGTTAATGAATGTGTTTTTCTATTAATCAACAGCAACTTCTTTCTACCACTATAATATGTCAAGGTTTGTGTTCAAATAAATCATGGTTTCTTTGAAAATATTATGTAAGGATTTTCCACCATAGATTATAAATTAGAATTAGAAGCATATGTCATGATAGCCTTTGAAAAAATTTAAAATAAGATTTTAATGTTGCAATGAAAGAAGTATGATGCAAAATAATTGTTGGCATATTTAAAATTGTCAGCTTAATTTAAACACTTAATACAAAATATACCTTGTTTTCATAACTAAGACTTTATCTTGTTAACCACAATGTACCATATAAATATGCATGTAGCTATTAAAACATACATATATTGTGTTAATTTTAAATTGTTGTCCTCCCTTTCAATAATATACAAACAAATAATATATTCAAAAGAGAAGCTAAAGCAATCCATTTAGGAATAAAAGATACCAAAGATAATGTAAATCAAGTTCTATTTATAATACATAGTCAAAAATAAAAAACTCATAGAACCAATAGATAAATTCATATTAACCAAAATATTAATAACCCATGTATGTATATATACATCTTAAATGTCTCTATGCAAAACTACCTTGAGTCTTTCTAATTAACCTCGACCTCGTAGCCAAAAAATAAATAAACAAATGACACTAATTAATTATTAGTTGAAGATGAAATCCATGTAATAAAATTCAGTAACTACACAATTCTTAATCTAACCAAAATAACAACCGTACAACCAAAAATATTAGTAACACATTCGTATATACATCTCAAATCTCTCGTAAAATAATTATCTTGAGTCTTCTATTAAATCGGGACATACCTATACCCAAATAAAATAAGGAAATAAAAATGATATTAATCCAATTATTGGTATAAGATGAAACCCCCATGTAATGAACAAGGTTCATTCTCCTCAAATTCAAGGCACTAAACGAAAGACAAGTTTTCGAGGTTCCTATACTATTTAGGGATTAGTGGAGTTTGATGCTACTCTATTCTCTCAGGAATAATCGTAATAATCTCAACCCGAATACCATTACTTCCTATAAGGATGTCAGTTTAGGTGTCACCGAATACCATTAGTGGAGTTTTCACATATGTCATGTGCTCATATTCTATACCGTCATATCATATACTTTCATCTTATACTTTTATCTATTCATTCGTGTATTCATATATTCATGTTACTTACTTATTCCGTCATTTACGTGTATTCATGTCATTCTGTATTCTCTTTCGCATAGCATTTTCGTGTATTTCATATCGTATCACTTATCCATTTATGCTCAAGAGGCTCTAGACTCTCAGATTCTCTTATTAGACTATTAAGTGAAATAACTAGATTTGTCTCAGAAACAAGGGAAACAAAAACAGAAAAGAAAATCATGGAACAGGTCCTGCTCACTACTTTCAAATTCTCAAGAAGAAGAACACCCCAAATATACCCTAACAGTTTTCGGACTTGTGTATGGTATATTATAAGCTAAATAGGAATTTTCGGAAATAAATTGAGAAACCCGGAAAGTTTACAAGATAAGGGCAATCTCAGAATTTTGCAAAAAGGATATGAAAGTCATAAAAGAGGAAGATGTGGGGTTAAACTAGAATATGCATAAGTTGAATTTCAAAAAGGGAAGAATTCATGGGCCAAATTGCAATTAGAGGAAGTTAACCCAAAAATGGGTTTTATTTGGAGGGCCAAACATGGCCTTAACAAATCCATGATTTAAGACCAATTTGGTCTCCAAAAAGAGGGAGAAAAATCGTGAAGGGAGAGAAGAGAAGGAGAAAAGAGAGGCTAAGAGGGAAATAAGACAAGACGGAGGAGATCGCAAGCCAAGGTATGGAAACTCACCTTGATTATGAATCCTATAAGATTTGGCATGGATCTTTGGCTTGGTAGGATTATTATTGTCCCCAAACATGGGGTTTTGCTAGGTTTCATCTTAACCCAAAATTTTATGTCAAGTAAGGTGGGTACTACACACTAGATGAGTGTTTTAAATCCTCTTCCTTCGTGGATGGATTCATGGTTTAATTATGAGGAATGAGTTAGGGTTTAGAACAAACCCAATTAAATTTTGTACTTGTGGTATATATGGTAACCCATATTAGAATTATATTGGGAGATATTATGAAAGGTTTTGAAAGAAGATAAGAATCTGAAAGACCATTTGAGATATTGAGGTCACAAGACGTATCAGAGATGATTATGAAGTATAGATTTGGGTTTGGGATGGAAAAGTGCATGAAAATGGGGAAACACTCATTCTGGGCATTCGCGTCTTCATCGTAGACCAAGTTCTACCGTGCAGAACTTTGATTCAAGCCGATTTGGCTGAAAACCCATCGGAAGTTATCCCGTCAGGACCTGCTCGTTTTCCAGCTGACCAAGCTTTTGTATTTTGGCCATAACTTCCTATTTCTATCCGATTTGAGGACCAAGTGGCCACAAATAGACTTCAAGGAGAACCAAACTTTGGAGAAGGTATCTCCAAATTCTGACCTAAGTGTCGAAAATCCACTAAAGTGAGGCTATGTGCAAGCCCATTTCTGCATCACTGATCATAGCGCAGTGTCCCAGTTGTTTCTGACGATCTTCGGGAAGTTCCCAGACTCGAATTGGTGATTCCCAGTTGAAGTGAACCTTAATATCTTAGCTTTAAATACACAAGTACCAGTGTCAAAATATGAAGCAAGACCCTGAAAATGAGTAATTCAACTGGTCCTCGGTAAAATCGGCAATCGAATTAGTTAAGCGAAAATGCCATAACTTGAGTTTGACGATCCGAATGGATTGACTCCACCCCGGGCAAAGTAGACTAAGAAGAATAAGAATATACGAATAAGGTATGATTACATGCTCATCATACCTGACAAGATATGGAATAATGATATGACATGAACGCATAGTGGCTAACAATGGCCTATTATAAGATAATAAGTTACCGAACTCCATATAGTTGTAAAACTACCTGATCATTTATTAAATGACACAAAGACTCCTCGTTCCGATTAGTGCTTCGCACTTGATTAGTACTGGTAATTCTGATTAGTGTTTCTAAGACTCTCGATTAGCACTGCATTCCTCGACAGTGCTCCAAGACTTCGATTAGTACTCTACATTCTTATTATGTTCAAAGACTGATTAGTACTTATCGCATTAGTGCTCCCACTCCCGCATTAGTACTGCACTCTGATTAGTGTCTCTCTCTCAGACTCGATTAGTACTTCGGCATCTGATTAGTGCCACGCAAGACTGTTTCGATTAGTGCTACAAGACTGCTCGACATACTAAGACTGCCCCAAGTGCTAAGGCACCCGACTTCTGACTAATGCTACGACACTGCATCAGATAGTATCTTCGGTACTTATTGTGTCAGGTCTTACCCATTCGTACACGGGTCTAGAAGTCAAACAATTTATATGATAAATCAATAAGTTCCAGAAGACGACGGTACCCCAGATCTCACAGCCCTGGCTGCACCTACCGCAGACGCTGCTTCGATTAAGTTCAGAGTACCTACCGCAATTCCTGTGATCCGATAAGTTCCGCTCAGGACCGATCCGGCTCGCAAGACCTAATGCTCCCCAGACCGATAAGTTCGCTCAGATCCGACCGCCTGTAGTACCTACGTACTCCCAGATTGATAAACTCGTCAACTGACTGCTCAGAGTAATCACGTACCCCGTATCCGACAAGTTCGGCTCTCGTGATGTCCCGTAGCACCCACGGGTACCCCAGATCCGTAAGCCCGCTCTGGACAAGACCAGGAAGACTCCACGGTACCCATGACCGAATGAGTTTCGCAGCACTCACGGGTACCCCAGATCCGATAAGTCCCGTGATCCGACCGCTTTTGTAGTACCTACGGCAATCCCGTATTTGATAACCCCGTGATCCGATAAGTTCCTCGTCTCTCAGATAAGTCCTGTAGCACCTACGCTGCACTTCAGACCGTAAGCCCGTTCTCTGACAGACCCGTGAAGACTCACGGTACTCCCCAGATCCGAATGAGTTTTGCAGCACCTACGGGCAATTCCCGTGATCCGATAAGTCCCAGATCTCGACCGCTTCCAGAGTACCTACTGCACACTCCCGCATTTGATAACTCCCGCATCTCGAATAAGTTCTGCCTCAGATCCGGGACTGCTCTCAGAAAGTACCCACGGTACCCCGTGATTCCGACAAGTCCCTGCTCCTCGTATATGTTCCGTAGTACCTACGGGTACTTCAGACTGGATGAAGTTCTCGTAGTACCTATGGGTACTCCGCCTCATTAACTTCTGCCTTCAGATATTATGTAGTACCTACGTACTCCAAAGATCCGAATAAGTTCCGCTTCGATTAACCCTCGTGATCCGAATATGTCCCTGCCTTTGATTGTCTGCAAGACCTAAGGTACCTTGTATCAAGAATAAGTTGTAAGTTCGTAGTACCTACGAGTACTCCCGTATCCGTAAGATAAGTATAAGTCCAGTGGTACCTACGAGTACCTCCGTATAAGGAATCTGTTCTGTAGTACCTACGGGTACTTTTATACCAGTAAAATGTTCTGTAGTACCTACGGGTACTTCTGTATCCGAAATACATATATAAGTTCCGTAAGACCAGTATAAGCTCCGTAAGACCAGTATAAGTTCCGTAAGACAAGTATAGTTCAAATACCAAGATAATGCTCAGAATCTCTCCTCAGGTACCCAGGGTACCTCGAATAAGTTAAACTCCGTGAGTTATAAACATAAGTTCTCAGAATTCCTACTGAGTCCCGAATGCACATGTTCGTTATAAGGATAAGTTCAAAGATAAGAATAAGTTCTGTAATTCCTACTTCGAGTCCCGTATGAACATAAGCTCCGATAAGCATAAATGCTTATATAAGCTCCATGATATGAATGCATGAGATTTCTTGATATCTGCTATGGTTATACACTTATTATAATTGTGTATATGCATGTGTTTCGTATAAGAAATGTTTCCCACTAAGCGTAAAGCTTAGCACGGGTTTTTAATCCGTGTAGGTACAGGAGAAGACATCAGCAGACTTCCGCATACAACTAGGCCAACACACCAGGAAGGGTTCACTACATGTAGGTTCCATGCTCTGATTTGTAATGTAAAAGTTCAGTTTTGTATTTGTAAATGTAATCGCTATATATACTTTGATTCGTTATAAGATGTGGGCCATACCCATAAAGCGCTTGGCCTTAAAAAAAAAAAATCGTAAAGAGTCCCAAGATTTGGTCTCGCCCCGAAATCGGGCGATTATTAGAATTTTTCTGACTTGTTCTTCCATAATGATTAACGGTTTTCCATGAGTTCAAATTCCTCAAACGTGAACTGATGGTGTGTTAGGTCGTCCGCCAGCTAATAAAATTGGAAAATTTTCGCACATGGTGCGAAAATTCTAATGCTTCATAAAGTAAATTCGCACCAGCTCATGGGCATAATTTTCGCATTGGTGCCAATGCACCACTGCTTCATGGTGCGAAATTTCGCACCCGTGCACAAATTTTCAGCTTTGTGTCTCTAACTTCTGACGAAAGCATAACTTTTTCGCTCGAACCTGTCGAGGTGTTCTCGACTCTATGGAAAGCCCATTGAGTCAAGAATCTAGATTTATGCCTGTGGGATGAAGTGATCACAACCTTCTGAAATTTGAAAGTGGTGAACCCGACTCTGCTCAAACCATTTCTTTTCTCTCGTTTTGTTTCCCTTGTTTCCTCGTGACCATATAGTTATTTCCATAACAAATTTAATAAGAGAATACAAAGAGTCTGAGAGTACAATGTGAGCATACATGGATAAGGATACCAAAGCAAAATTTTCCAAAAGAAGAAAAACCAATCAAAATCGAAACCAAACCAAAATAGGAAACCAAAGCAAAACAGGGCATGTTTATTAACCTCAAACCAAAAATAAAGAAATCATTGGCAGAAGTAGCAGGTTGCAAGCATACCGCCTAGGCCCTTCACATATTTAACAACTTTGGAACCGTGGTAAGGTTGTTGTCTTCCTTCTTTCGTCTCCTTTGTTGTCATCATTTTTCTCACCTCATTCTGTTCCGCTTCTACAACAAGACTAGGAAGAAGAACCCATTTGATAAACTCAAGGAGCAAGTCATTCTGAAAATGTGCATGTGGAAGGAGAACTGCTTTTATAAGAAACCCAACAAACAGATCATTATGAAAATAAGAATGTAAGAACTCAAAAAAAACTTAACCTACCTTAATTTTATATAATCCGCGAGAAAGACCAGTTTTCTTCTCAAACCTAGCCTACCCATTTCAAAAGATATATAAAAACCCCAAACCCCAATTTCTCACCTTCTAGATTTCAAAAAAGAAATCCTCTGCAATATTAATAAAATCAAACTAAAGATCCCTCCTTGAATATGGAAACCAATGTCCAAACAAGCCTTGGGATGCACCATCAAAAAACATGAAATACCAAAGAGGCACCCATCTTCCTAAAACTCAAACAGCCTCGGGATGCATATATGCCCAAAACATATAAGTCAAAAATGGCACATCGTTAATCATCCATTCACCAAAACCCACCAAATAGGAACCATATCTATTAAATCCTAATAAAATTTTCATTGTCTTAACATATAAAAGAGAAAATACTAATGTTTCTTACCAATATCGACATAAAATTATCATTCATTAGAAAGTATTGATATAGGTAAATTCAAATATATATTTCTTGATATATTGATTAATGGAGAAAGGATTTGAATTAAAGAATACTTTAAAGAAAAAGATCTCCTCTCTATCAAGCAGATTGAGAGAACATGAACCATAAGTACAATTCTTTCCAGATTTTGAAAACCACACATCGTCTAATCCTCGAATCGTGAGCAAAAAGCAATCAAGAAACCGTAAGCATATTATAGAGCAGTGAAAGTAATACGATCATGTATGTCAATCAAATAGCCTTAATTCTTTTATTTTCGCCAAGATCCCAAGGAATTGGCGATGCATTTAAATATGAACATAGATAACCAGAATGAAAATAAAATTGTTATTCAACGTTCATCCCTAAACCCTAGAAAGGTTTCAGAAAAGGCAGTGAAGCATGCATATACCTAAACAGAGATACAAAGATGAAACAAAAAGGTATGATTTAAGGCAATTAAACGTTTTATGATACATGAGGAGAAAGAAAAAGGGTTGCTCAAGAAAGTTACAGAATCTAAAACTCCATGTGGCGGAAGAAATGGAAAAACCGAAATGAAAAAGGGAATAGAGGCAAAATAATCACTGTGTTTACGATCTTGAGATTTCGAGATTAAACAATTACGAACATCATCACCGTGAGATCAACTGAGAACAACATGATAGAGGAAATCTCATCGATAGTGCCATCAAAGAGGTTTTGTCAGCGACAAGCCAGCAATGAAGCAGAGGAGAAGGGATGTGTGGCGGGCGTGAGGAATTCGGAACGGAGACATATTAGTATTAAATTCAAGAGACTAATGATGTGAAAAGAAGGAGGGATGAAATTGGCGGTCTTTTGGAAAAAATGGGAGGGAGGGAATCTTGCTCTAAAAAGGGAGATAGTGTACGTGACTGGGTCACACAATATTGACATATATTGTCATAAGTCAAGGTTCCATCATCCCAAATCATGGACAAGTTTTATGTATGTCATTATTGCTTTGAAGTAAGTTGTATATGTCATAATTGCTAATTTAAATACACAATATTGACATATATTGTCATAAGTCAAGATAATATATGTCAAGAATTGCATTTTTTTTCTGTAGTGCATGCCTTCTTCGATGTCCTTGACATGGTTCTCTAAAGTTTCGAGTCTCTCATCATGTTTCCATTTAGGATTTATACTGATAATTAAATTATAAAACCTCATGTATTGTATTGACAAAGAGATAATTAGCAAATTTCCTTCCTTCATTTCTATAATTATGAGGCTTTAAATACAAAACTAATAACCGAAATGTGCATGCTAGTGGATATAATGGATTCCTAAATCTACTCCACTAATTATCTAAAGATAAAAGATAAAAAAACAAAAATTAAGGAGAAATTTAAAATTTAAAATTCTTCCACGTCTCAATTCCACAACTCCACAATCACACTTTATCTCCTTGACCAAGTCTTGCCAATGATGACGTGGCTAACTTCATCACATTTATATGAATCAAGCTGATGGCTTTTGGTTGATTGGGAAATGATTCAAAGGAACTATGGGTTCAAAATTGGGTGATTTGATTAAAATACTTTTTGAAAGCCAAAGATTGGAAATTTTACCCCCAGTAAATTTTTAATATGATTTTGACAAAAATACATTTCTTGTTTTCTTACAAAAATAACCTTTCATGTTAAGAGAAAATATAAATATATGAAATAAAAAATGGTATTTTTGTCCAAAATATATTACTTTTCAAGAAAAAAAACATGAGGAATAATTGGCCATGTTTGATTCTAAGCCAAAAAATTGATCATCACACTTAGCGCTTGTATATATTCACACATAAGTTGCAACTGCTTTCTCTATGATATCAGTGATTCTCAGTCTACAATCTCAAGTTTTCCTTCTGTATCAGTTTCTCAAGTTTTTCTCAGTTTTTATTCTTGAGGTGTTATAATAAGGATAAGATATACAAATGCCTTGAGTTTTACATATGTGTCCCACTTTACTCTGATGTTTACTTTCAGACGCCATGCTCATTCCTAAAAAAGCTATAACCAAGCTTAAAAACTCTAACACGCTTCGGCATAATTACCAGACGTTTTTCCATCTTTATCATTGTCCAACTGCGTTGATATTATCAACTATGAAAGTAAACGCCATAAAGATCTTAAAAATCAAAAGTTTTAGAACAAAGTGGAAACACAAGCAAAACTCGTGAGCATTTATGCATTCATCCCAAGATTATACGCTGCAGATCAACGATGCTTACATTTGAATTTCAGTGCATTTCTATTCTGCCGTGTTTTGAATTATCATTTGAACTCACCAACGTTTTAAATACTCTCAATCTTTGTTAAACAAAATACTCTCAATCTTGGTTAGACAATTCTAATGTATTGCATGAGGGCTTAAACAATAAAAATAAACGTTATGTTTGGTTACTGTATTAGAGAGAGAGAAAAAACTACGAATATATATATATATATATATATATATATATATATATATATATATATATAATCGCCAATATATACAATAATCTATTTTTGACCTTTGGAGAAATGTAATCACCAATAATTTTACAATGATCTTCAAAACTCCTGTTTACATTACTATTCAATCGTAAAGGCGGGAATTTGGTCAATGTGTTTTTTATTTATATAATTGACTTAACTTTCAAGCAAATTTCTTCTAAACAATTATAAAAGAGGCCAATGTATTTTTATTCTTATAATTTAATTAAATTTGTTGGACATTTCTTTTTCTTTTTGGTTTGGGGAAGGTGGTTACCCCTTACAAGCTTAAAACACTAGCTTTGCAAGTCCCCTGGTTATTACTTGTCTCCCCTATCAAAAAAAACAAATGGTGACAAAAGAGTTGCAAATAGGCAATAGCCCTTTCCCTAACCAAAATAAATAAATAAAAATGTCATACAAATTTACATATTCTGTTCTTTATTAATAATAACATATTCTGATATTAGTTATTTGAAGAAAATGATATATGAATTATAAAATATATATTATATAATGACTTGTACAACTTATATGAAATTTAAAATAATAAATTATATGAGAAATAATGATGTAAGTATAATTTTTTCATCTAAAACCCTTTTATAATGTTATTTATTTTTATTTAATTAATTTTAAAATTTTAATAACAATTTAAATAAATTTTTAAAATTATAAATAAATGTATCATATAATTCATTATAAGCTATTAAAAATTATTATTATTATTTGACATATAAAAATTTTAATCATATATTTCTTATATCTCGAATAAAATAAATATAAAATAATTAATTTTAATGACCGTGAATGATTAGTTCTTGACCCGTGCAATTTTACCATCAATTTCACCTAAGAATGCATTTGTGCCATTAAAACAAGTTTTCAAGAAGCTCGATGACCTAGTTGTCTCGGTTGTTCGAGTTTGCAAAGGGATCCTTAGCTCGTTGTTTGTAATTAATATTCTTTTCCCACTTAAATAACTACCAAGAATTTCCATGTCTCAACTGTTGTTGTGTATGAACTCTGCTGGGTAACTATATATATACATGGACAAGAAGAAGCAAGAAGTCATGAATATGGAAATTTTGTTATAAAAATAGATAAAGGAATGTCTTTGCTAATTCATACCTTGAATTATGGATCTGGAAGGGTAGATGGAAGTTGATCTATCTTTGAATTGCCACGAACAAGAAGCTTGTTGTACTGCAGTCCTTATGAAGATCCCCATTAATACACCACTGTTCAACAATAACTTTTGGATGATCTCGAGATATATCAAATTAATACTGAATTTTCTGATATTCTCACCGACTGATTCACTTTTCGTGTATGTAGTAAATGTTTCATCTCAATATAACATATAAAAGTAACAGTGACGTAGGTTCCAACTTATGGACCCATGTTGACGGGGGTCTTACATGCATCCCATCTAGCTTTATGTTGTCTACCATATGAAGTAATAGATTCTCATAGTTTAAATGTAAAGACCATGCCTACCAAAGTTCGTGTCTTTAATGGCTGAAGCAACAGCAGCCTTTTTTCTTTGGGAGAAAAAATTCTCCACGTTAATGCTACGTCGCCAAAAGGTTCCTTTATGTGAAAATTGATTATGGTTTCGATCAACGAATTGCTTCCATTTCCCCAATCACGAAAGTTGAAAGAATATGTGTGAAATAGTTTCTGGTTATTACACCGTAAAGAATAAGAGAAACATAAGACTTCACAAGTTAACACTGAGAGATAAAATTGAGAGGATCATAACATATCCCTAGATGCTGAGCATCTTGTATCGGTTTCATCTCATAGTTGATTATTTTCTCGAATTTGCCCCATGCAGGTTTCCCTCATTCTGAGTGCTTTACCATGTTATATCGGGTGTTATTATTATCTTCCCTTCTTATTCCCTGAAGATTGGCTTAACCATCCATTTACACTTTCATTTCCCGAAGGTTGGCATAACAACTCATTTACTGCTTTTATTATGTTGATTGACTTAGCCTCCCAAACTGCTTATTTATATTTTCGTGGATTGACACAGCCACCTAACTGTTGTTTAATTTCTTGAAGATTTGGCATTGCCACCTAAATGTTGTTTTATCCTATGGATTGACCTTGCCTCCCAATTGCTAACATTTACAGTGGATTGGCAAAGCCACCCAAATATTACTTGTTATAATATTTCATAGGTCATCACACCCAACAACTGCACGAGCATGGTTCGCTTTCTTTGGGTGGAATCATGGCCGAAAGTTATTTGGGTCCCATGATTAAATTGACAACAACAAGTTATTCATTATGGAAGTCCATGATAAAGGATCTCCTTAATTGTAAGGATTTAAATGATCCTATTGAGGGAGATAATGTCAAGTCAAGTGACATGTCAGATGTTGATTGGAAGAAGTTGAAGAAGAAAACATTGGGTTATCGACGCATGGTGGACATCACTTACAATCTGTTGTCAAGAGATGTGATCCTCTCATCAGAACACTCAAATTATAAATTCTAACAGCTTTTATAAATACGTTGGGTATAATAAACGAAGGTATATTTATTCGAATAAAATAAAGATAAAAAACAAAGTAGGAATATGCATAAGTTAAATTCATGAATAATAAAGAAGATTTGAGGCTATTGAAAATATTATAAAGTGATTTGTAAATATTAGAAGAGTCAGATGGACTAAAGTGAAATGAAAAGGGGATAAGATCAAAATGATAAGACCAGTTAAATATCTCATTTTCGCTCGAGAAAGGGAAAGTAACACGATAGCAGGCTATAAAGAAAGGAAGAAGAAGAAGATCACAGTATGGAACTACTAAAAATGAGTATAGAAATATGGTTTGTATGGAACTACTAAAATGAGTATAGAAATATGGTTTTGTAAGGGAACTACTTCAAAATGAGTATGTAAATATGGTTTTGTATGGAACTACTAAAAATGAGTATAGAAATATGGTTTTGTATGGAACTATGATTTGGTATAGAGGCATGGAACTATGATTTGGTATAGAAAAGTACGAACCATAAATATAATGTGACGTAAAACTGGTGCCAGACGGGAATCGCGAATATTGTATTTAATACACATGCACCAAGGTCGTATTAGCTCAGCTGGGCTCGCATTAAAGATGGATACATGTTTTAGAACCTCTATCTTGTGTATGGTTTGCTTGGAACTCCTAAACTCATTTCTTGTGTGGTTGAGTTAAGAAGAGCTTTAAGGCTCTAAATATGTGTATTTGGCTGGGTCTAGCTGTGTTGAACCTTAAAATTCTCTATTGTCGACCATATGCGTGAATGATCTTAGAACGGGTTTTGGGTCGAAATAAGGAGAATTTGCAGAAGTCCTTGAATTAGCCACATCAATGAACTTGATGTTAGCTTTTGAATTTCTCAATTGACTCCTCAGAGACCGCTATGGTCTTTTACTCAACATCAAATGTAGAGTGGTAGTCAAACAGTTATCGCCCACCAACAAAGCGGGTCGCCCACCAACAAGTGGTCGTCAATAAGGAATAGTGGTCGTCCACCAACAAAGGGTCGCCCACCAACAGTACTTCGCCAAACAAGGGTCGCCCACCAACAAAGTGGTCGCCCACCAACAAAGGGTCGCCAACAAGAACAAAGGGTCGTCACCGCTGGTCGCCAAAGTTGACTACGCATGACCTCCAACTTCGGAAGGTCATAACTTCTTCGTTTGAACTCCGATTTGAGTGTTCTTGGACTCTATGGAAAGCCCATTGAGTCAAGAATCCATCCATATGCATGAGGAAGATAGAATGTGTCAGACCAAGGTGTCAGACCGAGTCATCACCAGTGCAGCTCGTCAGTCAGCCGCTCGTCAAGATTGACTGCGCATGACCTCCAACTTCGGAAGGTCATAACTTCTTCGTCTGAACTCCGATTCGAGTGTTCTTGGACTCTATGGAAAGCTCATTCAGTCAAGAATTCATCAATAGATAGCATGATAAGATTGGAACTCATATTTGTTCCAAAACAAGAGGCAAGTATTGTGTGTGTAACCATAGTATTCATTTTATAAACGCCTCATTATGAATTCATAAATAGCTCGTAGAGCTATTAGAAGCATATTTATTTACGATATAACGCATATGAAAATGCAGTTATTAATAAATGATTGTATATTTATATATCACAGGTGATTACCGAATAACAATAATTATTCGAATAAGAGATTTATACTAAATGTAAAATACATATTGATTGCCTCGCTGTAACCCGGGTAGAGGGATAGAGACATGCCTATTGTGGAAAAACAGTTTGCTGCAAGATACATATACAGATATTCCGCCACGCTTTGGTCGATGATGATCCCGTTTGATCAGGTGGCTCGAAGGGTCACCATAGCGCTCCGGCACTCTGCGGATGGTCAATGTCATACAGCGCCGATGATACCTTCTGCATCATACACGGGCACTCATGAATGGTCAATGCCTTCATACGCGGATGATGTTCTTCGTATCATATTACCGGCACTTCATGAATGGTCACCGCTCATACGTTGATGATGGTCGTATCATATTAACGGCATTTCATGGATGGTCACCGTCTTCATACAAGATGATACCTTCGGGTATCATATTACCGCATAGTACATTGTCTCACACAACACAACAGCACCGCAGTTCTCATGGTTTCCTCACAGATTCACTTCTGGGTTTATGCGTGATATGAAACATAAAAGAAATGCTGTATATGCAAAGGAAATGTGAATATATGACATGATATTATAAGATAAGATCAAGCATGCTGATGACAAGATACGCTTACAAGAATAAGAAGAAAGTACAAGTTGACATGAAAAGTATATGGAAGATGATAAGAAATAAACCGGTTATGATAAGTATATATATGAGAAATGATAAGAATCAGAATCGTTATATGCGATATGCATTTGTATCGGGCGTGGTGACTCTTAATAGAAGTCATATTCCCACTAAGCGCAAAGCTTAGCACTGTGTTCAATCCGTGTGGTGTTTAAGAGGAAACTTGTAACCGGGCAATCCACATCGCAGCCAAAGGCCACACATCCATAGAGGCCCACCGGAAGACCTTTTAGGTCTATTTTGTATACGAAATTGTGAATCAACGTAAATATTTAGAGCAAGGAACATTTCCACATTTGGAGCTTCAGATTATATTTTGTATCCGTCGCTACTGCATCGTAATACAAGCAATTGCTTAACATTCCATGAATATGTAAGTGTAAAGGTTATAAGTTTACAAAAAAAAACGACTTACTTGACATCCTATGCCGAAGTCATGCCACACCCACACTCTTTGGAAGAACTTTGAAAACATGTACGAGACAAAGAACACACAAGCAAAGATTTTCTTGATACGAAAGCTGATGAATTTGAAGCTTAGGGAAGGCCAATCAATTGTTGAGCATCTGAATGATTTCAAATGAATGATCCCGCAATAATCAGTTGTAGGTCTCTCAATTGATGATGAGACTCAAGCATGCTTGCTACTCGGCTCATTACCAAACAATTGGAACACTTTGGTGGTATCTTTGGGAAATTCAGCCCCGGAAGGAAATGTCATGTTAAATATCAAATAGCCTATTCAATGAAAAATTCGATAGACTTTTGGGCAATGATACACATGCCCTTGTCAAGGAGAACAGGGGTCAAAGAAAAAGCAAAGGACCATTTGGGCATAACAAGTCAAGAGGCAAATCCAAATCTAGAGGGAAAATAAAGTGTTATCATTGTGGCAAAATAGGCCACATGAAGAGGAATTGCAAGATCTTGAAGTAAGGAGGAGACAAGAGCTAGAAGGGAAGACGACAAAAATACTACCGCTACAACCTGTACCAATGACAATGAGGTGACCTTACTTTGCAATCAAGAAGATTGTTGTCATGTAGTAGAACAAGATGTTGAGTGGGTAGTAGACTCGGCAACATCATACCATTGCATCCCTAAAAGGGAATATTTCTCAACATACAAAGCAGGAGACTATGGCACGGTGAAGATGGGAAATAAAAGTGTTTCTTAGATCACGAGGATTGGTGACGTCTGCATACAAACAAGTATGGGGTGAACATTAACGCTGAAAGATGTGTGACACATTCCAGACTTGCATCTGAAATTTATATGCATATGCTGGACAAGGATGGATACAACCACTTTATCAGTAGTGGCAATTGGAAGCTCACCAAAGGATCATTGGTGGTGGCATGAGACAGATTATGTTGTTCGTTGTACAAGACACAAGCAAAGGTGTGCGGAGGACAACTAAATGCAGTTGATGATGATACCTCTCCAGATTTGTGGCACAAGTGGCTAGCACATATGAGTGAGAAGGGGTTACAACTTTTGGCCAAACAATCCCTCATTCCTATGGCCAAAGACAAATCATCAAACCCTTGTGACTATTGCTTATTTGGAAAGCAACATAGAGTATCATTCCAAAAGAACTCCACTCAAAAATTAGAGACATTGGAATTAGTATATAAATAGATGTTTGCGGAACCATGGAGGTAGATTTGTTGGGTGGTAACAAATACTGTGTTACTTTCATTAATGACGCTTCACGAAAGACATGGGTATACTTGTTGGATACAAAAGGTAAGGTATTCCAGTATTTTCAGAAATTCCATGTCATGGTGGAAAGAGAGACGGGAAATCCTCCAAGCTTAATTTAGAACCGATAATTAATGCATGGAGAATACATCTCTGTGGGAGTTCAAAGAATATTGCCCAAGCATGGAATCAAGTACCAGAAGATCTGCCCTAGTACACCACAAAGACAACTGTAGCGTAGAAGATGAATCGCACCATTGTGGAAAAAGTCTAGTATGTTAAATCACTAAACTTCCTAAGTCATTTCAGTGAATTGCTAACACCGCAATCTACTTGATCAACGCATCATCATTCCTTTTGACTTTGATATTCCTCAAAGATTTTGGAAATGAAAATATGTTCTATACTCTCACTTAAAGGTGTTTGGATGCAAAGCATTCATGCATGTACCAAAGGAGCAAAGATCGAAACTTGATAGTAAAGCAACCCTGTGCATCTTCATTGGATATGGAGACGAGGAGTTCGACTACAGGGTATGGGATTTAGAGAAACCAAAGATAGTTAGAAGTAGAGACGTCATGTTTCATGAACACGAAACAATTGAAGACATGGAGTAAAATGTGATGTAACACCCCATCCCCCGCCTAAGCGGATGATGGGACGCCACACGGGACTAAGACTTCTTTACCTGATTTCCTAACATTGGTGGACCCATTTCGAAATAAAAATCTATAAGATCATATTGACATAACTTAAATCCATAAATTCTTCCATAATGACATAACCTGTAATACTACCATCGTAGTGATGTTTATGTGTTCTGTACATATATTCCTGAGTCCCATTTACTTGTACTTACACAAGTTGTACAATCTATAAAATATTACATTTACATTACAAATCAGAATTAGAAACCTACATATGGTGGACTCCTAAAGTTGTGTTGGCCCTGGCGATTGCGGAATGCCTCGGATGTCCTCTTCAGTACCTACACGGATGGAACACTCGTGCTAAGTTTATAGCTTAGTAGGAAACAGATAACATATATGACCACTTGTAGTGGTCCTTAATTACTGTATACATATAACATAATTCATATAACAAAATGTTCACATATCCCGTAGGAGTTCATAATAAAATTCTTATCTGTAGGTACACTACAAAACAAAACTAAGATATGTCTTAGCATCAGAACTGATTACTTTTGTTTTCATCTTATTATTTCCATATATCATATATTCATGTACACAATATATAAGTATTTGCCTACATAGACATGTAACAATGAATAAATGAGAGGGACAACACAATAGGAACCCGAAGGTACGATACAATACTAAACAGAGGTGTCGAAGCACAAACAGAGACGTGTCTGCCCACGTAACAGAAGTGTCGTAGCACTAACAGGAATGTTGTAGCACTAATCAGAGACATAGGCACCCACGTAATAGAAGTGTCGTAGCACTAGCAAAAGTGTCGTAGCACTGAACAGAGATGTGCCTATCCATGTAACAGAAGTACCATAACACTAGCAGGAGTGTCGTAGCACTAAATAGAGGTGTCTATTCATTCACTATTCGATCTTAGGCAGACAAACATACAATCATATGTATTACTGAGCTCGTTATATTGTTCTTAAACACATTAGCATATAAGGAGCAAAAAACAAAGTTTGCCTAACTTATTAGGATCCTCCATTAATCCAATGGATGGTTTCTAGAATTAACAGAATAAGGGAAACAAAGATAGGACTGCAGGTTTGCCTAGGCAAAGAGGACCTTCACTTAGGCGAAGAGGACCTTTGCCGAGGCGAGGTAGAGACTGGGGATTTTGGGGTTTCGGGTTCGCCTAGGTGAACTGACCTTCGCCTAAGAGAAGGGGTGTCGAGTAAAACAGAAATGGAAAATTTTGGCCATTTTCATCGTAAATCTTTCAACCAAAATAAAACCAACTCAAACCCAACCACAAAACTGACTTAAACCAACCAACATACACATGTACGGAAGAGTTAGGGTTTTCCTAACCCAAACATAACAAGAAAGGAGTGAGTTAGGATAGTTTTCTAACAAGAATTCCATACAACAGTGAGAGATTTACATACCTTGATCTTCAAAGACTTGAACCAAACTTCTCATTTTCTTTACTTCTCATTTTGAACAAGGCTAGATCTCCAAAGCAAATGAAGAGAAGGCAACCAAAATGGCTTCTTCTCTCTCTCAAACCCGTAGCCTTAAGTCCCTCTAAGCCAAATGGAGATATTTTTCCTTATTCTAGAAGACCATGTTTGGTCTATCCTCAACTTAATTATTAGCCCTTGCATTTTAGTCCTCTGGGCCTAATTTCTGTTAATTTTCAATTCAACTTATCCAATTTATACAATAATATATCATCTTCTTGTGTTATGACCTTTGAGTCCTTAATGTGACATTTTACCATTTTAACCTTTTTCTCACTTTACACTTAATTTTCGAAAAATACAAATTTTACTTATATTATACCTTAAACTATAATAAACTACTATGGTATAATTTGAGGCGTTACATGTAAGAGATACAAAACTCACATATGAAGGCGTTGCAGATTTGACACCTAGACAAACTTCATTAGAAAGTGCCACTACTGAAGCAGAGATGTCTGAATCAGAACCAAGGACAGAACTCGAAAAACCAGTCATCGAGGAGGAAGAAAGTGGTGATGATAGTGATATAGGAGGTGTTGATCAGGGGGAGAAAATCCCTCCACTAGAATAAGGACCTCGGTTGAGGCGGACAACCAAAGAACGTCAACCATGTAAGACCCGAGAAATTCCAATTTCTGGAAAAATGGCAAAATCGTAATTTGGATTACAAAGTTGTTAATTTCGGTTAAAAATCCGTAATTTATTCTCTAGATCTCAGATGACGAAACGGATTTCACTGCTGAATCGTCTCGAAAAAAACCTAGTTAGCACGCAAAAATTTCATAGAATTCCAAGACAATGAGTTACACATTTTTCGAGGCATCGTGTTTCGGTGTTGTAAATGATTTTGATGCAACGAAAATCACATATAACAGCACTCATGTGCCATAAGTGGTATGAGTAGAGAAATGATGAAAATGGACTCGCCAAGATAGTGCCGAATGTCAAACTGAGAAAGAAGGAATTAATTAATTAAATTGAATTAAGTCACAAAAAAACAAATGGAACAAAGGGCCGCCTTCTCCTTCAAATTAAACCAAAAGAAAACGCGGAAACAGGGAGACTTACAAAGGTGGTCAGCTTTTGAGAGAATTTTAGAGAGAGAGAGCACTTCTCTAAAATGCGATCCGACCGTCTAAGTAGCCTTTCGTGACAAGAAGGGAGAACCGTCTACGCAGAGAGGGCTACGCGTGGACACCAGATTTGTGAGTTTTGACAAACTCCGAGAGGTAGGGTTTTCTCCACTTGAGTTTCTCTTATTCCCATTTTAAGTGTTTTACGAATGTTCGAGTCAACGAGGCCAGCAGGGTCGTTGACGGCCTCAAACCTCGGGACCTAATTACAAATTTTTGAAAATAATGGAAAGTCTGTGGCTGCTCCACGGCTGAGTTGGTAAAAATTATGCATTTGTGTGTTGATGCGTATTGATTGGATTGATATTTAAATGACCGTGAAACCCTAGTTCACTAAGAACCGATGATTTGTGATTTTTCTAGAATAGTAACCGAGGGTTTCACTATTCCTGAAATAGTGTTCTCAAAATATATTTTTGAAAATATATGTTGGTCGAGTAATTCAAGCAGAATTGCTCAGGTTTGATCATTAGCCCACAAGTGATCTAATTTTGATGTATGAATTAATTAATTTACATGATACATTGTGTGAATTAAATTCTTTGTAAATATATGCATGTTTATATATTTACCCGTGAACAGACTCCGTATTGGAATTGGCATATATATTTCATATGCAATCGAACACCCTAGATTATAGGAGTGAGTGCATGAGATGAGTCTGCAGAGAAAATGGTTCCCAGGGTTGTCTAAAAATATTAATTATCTGGGAGGGTAGTCTAAATTAAAATATCAATCGTTTCGGGAGATGGCCCAATTGGATATTCATCGGAGGGTAGTCCACAAAACAAATAATATATCAATCGTCGGACGGCCTAATTGATATATATACATTTGAGGGTTAACTAATTAACAAACAATAATTCTCATAATGGTAGTTTAGCGAGTGTGAGAGAATCGGGTGAGGACCCTGATCCGAGTTGGTCATGTAGACATTCAAGTAGGATCATGCATTTGCTTGAATGTATGTTTATTTTGGAACATTGCACAGCACTTAGGTGGTGAGTAGCCCACTTAGGGCGATTCCACTATCGAAAGATTAGTCACCCCGTCGGTGGATATTATTTACGCGTGACAAGTGAAATGCGGCGAGTGGATTCGCCGTCCTAGAGACCGAGGATTAAAAAGAAAGTCGGGTCATGGGCTTTGATGTATACATGTATTAGAACTTTTGGGTTTAATATGTATTGTATAAGAGTAAAACATATGAACTCTTTTAACTATTGGGTATATAGTTGGATTCATAGGGCAAGGCATGTATATCGAAATATTGTTTATGGCCCAAGTGGTCGTTTTAAATCATAAACCCGTTATATTGGACCTGCTTGGGACAAAGTTTGATGCAAAAAGCCAGATTCGGCAGGTACCTCTGCATGTGTTGAGACTCTACCCGATTTAGAAAAATGCTCCGTCACCCGACATTCACGAGTATTCCGCGTGCCGACGGTAGTCAATGCACCCGGATTAGCGCTACAAACCATCTACAAGGCATCCAAGTTAAGAGTATATTCTAATTGCTGATGAGGGGGAGCTTGAAAGATTTCAGGAAGTAGAATCTCAAAAGGATAACGACTATTGGATAAAAGTCATGAAAGATTTGGGTAATGCAAAGCATATCCTGGAAATGAAGATCCTGCGAGGAAGGAGTGCTAGCTTGGGATCCTACTAAGGATTCTGGAAGACTCTCACCTTCATTTGTTTGTTGCATGGGTTTGGAGAGGGAGATTTGTGGGATCTAGCCCCATTTAATGGTTGTTGCAACAACATCCTTTTTTCTTTAGGAGAAAAATTCTCCACGTTAATGCTATGTCGCCCAAAGTCTCATTTGTGGATGAAAATTGGCCGTTGTTTCGGCCAATGAAATTGGTTTCCATTTCAACCAATGAAATTCATCCAAGGATCAAACCTTTGCCTATAAATAGGCTTCGAGGAACATAATCAAATGGAAATTCCAGGAGATTAGAAAGAGTTTCAGAGATCATTCTTTCAATCACAGAGAGTTGAAAGAATAGGTGAAACAAATGGGTTATCATTAATCGGGAAGAGTGGTGAGAAACATAGTACTTCACAGAGAGAGTATTGAGAGATAAAATTGATAGGATTGTGAGCATATCCTGGGTATGTGACATCTTGTACTAGTTTCATCTTATAGTGGATTATTTTCTCTGATTTGCCCCGTGGGGGTTTCCCTCATTCTGAGGGTTTTACCACGTTATATCGGGTGTCATTATTATCTTCCCTTCTTATTATCTGAGGATTGGCTTAGCCATCCAACTATACTTTCATTTCCCGAAGGTTGGCATAGACACTCATTTATTGCTTTTATTATGTGGATCTACTCAACCTCTCAAACTGCTTATTTATATTTCCGTGGATTGGCACAACCACCCAACTGTTGTTTAATTTTTTGAAGGTTTGGAATTGCCACATAATTGTTGTTTTATTCTATGGATTGGCCTTGCCCCCCAATTGCTAACATTTACAATGGATTGGCAAAACCACCCAAATATGACTTGTTGTAATATTCCACGGGTCACTTACAATCCCAACACCTACCCCAATAATTATTGCTACCATTACTTTTGTTTATTGTAAGTCAAGTCTATACCATAAATGGGTTATAAAATGAGCTTGATATATATATGATAAAATTAGATTATCACAATGCTTTAATATGATACCATACGTAACACAATATGTAGTATTACTTATACATATATTTATCATATTATAGTATTGTTGATATCCTTAATTTTATCATATTAAAGTTTTTTTATAACCCATTTATGGAATGGGTATTTTTATCGCGCATATATAATATACACTTTCTTATATTTAACTTTCTTTTATAAATATAAAACAAAAAAAATTCTACATTTTTTTTCTTTGTGAATGGAGACTAAGGAGAAGAAAACTTATACAAACGATTAAACAAACAGTTACAATAATCTTTAAAAGCAACTTTTCTAATCTTTAGAAAAATTGACTCAAATATTTAAATCAATATTACAACTACCTTTTTAGATGCATTGAAAGTTTCTTTTTCTTAAACTTGACAACTCCCGCATATATATATATATATATATATATATATATATATATATATATATATATATATATATATATATATATATTTTTTTTTTTTTTTTTTTTTTTTTTTTTTTGAAAGTTAAGAAGTTGAACCGTTATAACAAAGTTATAATTGCTACCATTACTTGTTTTTGTGTATACAGTATATACACTTTCATCATCCTGTAAAAATATCGAAAGAGTTTAAAGCTAATCTACTTTTCCCTGCATTAACTAGATACCAATTTTCTTGTGGAGGAGAGAAAAAGAGCAAAATAAGACAGGATCGGTCATGATCAGTGTCGGTTCTACTTGTAAGTATTATGCAATGTACTGCTTTATATCACTTCGCACTTCCCAAAAACCAAATGATCCGCTTTGTTTGATAGCCTTCACGTAAATATTTCTAGTTATTAATTGACTAAATTTTTTCTTGAAAAGTCCACGCGTTTCTACCCCCATGGTACCGCATTAATTCTCTACGTAATAATACAAAATTTTCTCCAACTCATACTCATTTTTCTGAAGAAATTTTGAAAAATCATTTTCAGTATACATGCAACTTGCCAAATATAGAAGAAAAAAAACTGTTTTCTTTTTCTAAAATAGAAATGTGTTTTAGAAAACAGGCCCCTAAAAGGATAACCACTCAATGAAAAGAGCAAAGGTGAGATCACAAACACACCCAAAAAAAAAAAAGAAAAAGAAAAAAAAGAAAGAAACTACATGTTTTTAGAGTGAGAAAAATTCGACAAATCTAACAAAATCTAACATCTCAACTAACTTTCTATCCGATGTTCACATCTATGGGGTCCAATTTAAAGGTTGCTGCAACAGCAGCCATTTTTCTTTAGGAGAAAATTTCTCCACGTGAATGCTACGTCCCCCAAGTCACCTTTGTAGATCAGAATTGGCTGTCCGCGAATGAAATTGGTTTCTATTTCAATCAATATATAAATGATCAAACATTTGCTTATAAAAAGGTTTCGAAAAATATAATCAAATATGAATTTTAGGAGATTAGAAAGAGTTTCAGACATCTTGTATGACATTTTGTGAGCATATCCTAGGTGTATGACATCTTGTATCAATTTCATCTCATAGTGGATTATTTTCACGGATTTGTCCCGTTGAGGTTTCTCTTATTCTGAGGGTTTTATCACGCTATATTGGGTGTCATTATTATTTTCCCTTTCTTATTCTCTGAAGATTGTTTTAGCCATCCATTTACATTTTCATTTCCCGAAGGTTGACATAGCCACCCATCTGTTGCTTTTATTATATGGATTGACTCAGCTTCCCAAATTGTTTATTTACATTTTCGTGGATCGATACAGCCACCAAACTGTTGTTTAATTTCTTGAAGGTTTGATATTGCCATCCAATTGCTATTTTATCCTATGGATTGACATTGCTTTCCAATTGCTAACATTTACAAAGCGTGCTTCGAGTTTAGGTGGAATCATGGTCGAAAGTTATTCAGGTCCATAATTAACTTGACAACAACAAATTATTCATTATGGAAGTCCATGATGGAAGATCTCCTCAATTGTAATGATTAATATGATCCTATTGAGGGAGATAATGTCAAGTTACTACAAGAAAAATCCTGATTTGTGATAGAAATTTTGCAATGGACAAATCTGTTGCAAAACAGTAACGGTTTTGCAACAAAATGCTAATGAAAGTGTGATAAGTAAATTGCAACTAAATCGCAACTAACTTGCAATAGACTTGCAACGGAAATTTGCAACAGATTCATTTTTGTTGCAAAACATGGCGGGAAACTTTGGCACCATCCTTGGAGACGACATTGCAACGGATTTGGCCATTGCAAAATTACAATGGAATGCTCAAGGTAAACTTGCAATCTGATTGCCAACAAAATTACGCTATTGCAATTTCGCAAATGCATTTGCAAATAGCTTAAGACTACATTATAAATTTCAAGGCATTTTATCAAAGATAACTTAAAATTTTATTTATAATTCAAGGTAAATTATTAATTATCAACATTTATATAAAGGGGCCACTACAAGAAATTCACAATTTACCAATGGAAATTACCGACGGATTAAATTCCGTTGGTACTTATATTATGTTTAATAGTGCTTTTTAAGTTAATCCCTTTTAGAAGCATCATGGTAGGAAATGGATAGAAAACTAATATAAGTAAAAATAATTTATTTTATTTTAGTATCATGATTAATTTTTATTTTAGTATCATATTAATAATCATTAAAACTAATTAGTTTTTAAATATTAAAAACTACATTCTTTATGAGAAATAAAAATACATACTTATTACAACTTGCAATGTGAATGACTTGTGAAGGAGTTTAAAGATGCAAAGCCAAAGCCTCCGAATTTTATACGAAATGAATGACTAATGCAGATTACACGAACCCAAAACTAAGAACCTCTCGATGCTCATAATATAAGTACCCATGGTTTTTGTGTCTATACGAGATTATATGTGAAATATCAAATAGATGATGGTGCTAACCACACAATTCCTTTCTGCCTATGTAAATTTTATCTTTTAATTTAATTTGCTGGAAAACAATATCCATATATATTCATTAAATAGTAACATCTAAGAATGTTTAACAGAGTTATTACTCATAATATTTCTAAAAATACGTTCAATACTATTCATACTCAAAAGTGCTTCCCATGAATCATATATAAAATATTTATCTAAAAAAATATTATAATTAAGTGATTTTTTATACTTTTAAAAGTATTTTTAAAATATTTTTAGGTTAAAAATCTTTTATAAAATCATTAGGTTTTAAAACAAAAAATTAAATACTTAGAAAGTATGGTAGATTTTTCACTTAAATAGTTTATGAATTATTTTTAAAACTACTTAATACATATTAAAAACCCATGGAAGTAGACTGTTTGGAAAAAATCTCGAGAGAGAAGCAAATAGTTTTTAAAATGTTAATAAGGACAAAATCCACCCAGGGCATACACCTTGGAAACAAAAATTTAATAAAACATCATCAAATGGTCTTTAGGTATATGCGTATTAGAACCCTTTCACGATGGATTAAAACAAGGACTATGGGAATTATAGAGACACTACAAGAATTTGACAGTTTACCTACTGAATTTACCTACTACAACAATTTTGTAGGTAAAAATAGGGGTTTACTGACAAATTACCTACAAATTTTGAGAAAATATGTTTTCAACAATTTACCTACAGAATACCTCCAATTTACCTACTAATATTTACCTATAAAACTATTTAGTCGGTAAATATGGCGCCAATTTTTGGCGCAAGATATTTACTACAATTTACCTACTGATATTTACCTACAAAACTATTTAGTCGATAAATATAGTGCCAATTTTTGGTGCAAGATATTAATGACAATATACCTACAATTTACCTACTATATTTATGATTCCATAATTACCTACTGAATTTGTTGTAGGTAAACTGAGATTTTTTTTTTTATTTCTCATTAGTTTACCTAGTGTCATGTTTTGTAGGTAAATATACATATTTTTAAATTATTTTTGTTAAGTAGTTACCTACTAAATTTTTTGTAGGTAAAATGAAATATTTAAAGAAAACAATAATAAAATAATTTTTTATTTACTCATATTATTTTAAAAACACATTTGATATTTTTTTATTTGAGGCTGTTTTTTCTATGGGAAATTACATTAGCCCTCATTTCTCTTTCTAAGACCATCAATTACGTGTACTTGAGGACCCAATAGAAGGTAGAAACCCTCACAGTCGCTCATCCGGAAGATCTTCCACTATAAGAAAAATCGAAATTACAGACGGACACTTGTTTGTCTCTAAATAAAGACGTATTGCAAACATAAAAACTTTGAAATTACACTAATTAGAACTAATGATTTCCATCTCAAATCGTAGATGGATAAAGGAACTGAAATGACAATTTATCTCGACCACCAAATTAAGGTCGGGCTAGGTTGGCTTCTAATATTATCGGGCCCGAAAAACCGAGCCAGATTCTCAATAGCCCAATTGGTCTCGTAATCCCAAATTATACCTTAGTAGTTTATTACGCTAGTAGGTATAATATCGTTGAATGTATTTTTCGAAATTAAGTACTATGGTAAATTGGTAATTTGCAAATTAAGGACTCAAGGGACATGTAAGATAAAAGATTATATGTTAAAGAAATATGATAAGGTGATTTTCAAAAGAAATGAAGTGGAAGGACCAAATAAGTAAAAGGATAAATTTAAGCCAAATTGGGATAAGACCAAACACGGTCTTCTAGAATAGGAGAAATTTTCATTTTAGCTTTGGCTGTGTGGCATTTACAGTCAGGGGAGAAGCAAGAAGTTTGGGGTCGAGTTCCTCCATTTCTTGGTGTTTCTTGTTCAAGTGAGAAGGAAGGAAAAAGAAAGCTAGGTCTTGAAGGTTTCAAGAAGATTAAGCTATGGAAATGTTGTATAGAACTTTTGTATGAAAATCTAGTATGGAAATTCTCATAAATTCCTCTTTGTTTAGGGTTGTGTTATGAGAAGTCTGAATTCTTCCTTTATATGTATTTTGGGTTGGCTTAAGTCAGATTTGGGAGTTGTTTTGCTTCGCTTTGGATTTGATTGGCAAATTTCTGGTGAAAAAAAGGGGAAACTGCCTGTTTCTTGCAAATCTGACGCTCTACGCCTAGGTGTAGGAGAGCTCGCCCAAGCATAGGTCTTCACCTAGGCGTAGGAACCCATGCCTAGGCGAACCCGAGGCCTAAGTTTTCAAATTTTCTGATCTGCCTAGGCGTGGCAAGATTGGCCTAGGTGTGGTACAGCCGCTTAGCATACCCGCAAACCTGCTTTATTTTCCTCTTCCACTTTAAAGCAATCATCCATTGATTAGAGGATCTTAACAAGTGAATGAAAGGGATTGTACATGTATATAATTTATATGTAAAAGTTTTGAACTCGCTGCCAAGGGCAGTTTACTGCGTACATTTCGCTCCTTATTTGCTAATGTATTTAAGAACAATATAACAAGTTCAGTAATATATATAATTGTATGTTTTCTTAAAATTGAATAGTAAATGAAGAGGCACTCCTGATTAGTGCGACGACACTCTTTGTTTAGTGCTTCTAAGACTGCTTAGTGTTTCGCACTGACAAGGCGACGACACTCTTTGTCTATGCTACAACACTCATACTTTGTGCTACGACACCTTGTTACATGGCAGGCACGTATTGTGCTTCGACACCTTGTTCATCATCAAAATCGCACTTCAGTACCTATTGTGTCAGGTCCCCCGTCATTTATTTATGGTCTAAGGCTAAAGCAAACATTTATATGGATAAGTATATGAACAATGAAGTATAAAAAAATAAAAGTAATCAATTCTGATGCTAAGACATAATTCAATTCTATTTTGTAGTGTATCTATGGGTACCTTATGTTACAAGATTTTTGTTATGTGCTCATTCGGGAGATTGAATATTCTGATATATGAATTATATATGTATACTGTAATTAAAGACCATTACAAGTCACTATACTATAATTGAATATCAATGTAACTGAAACACTTCCTCATGATGATGATGAAGAAGAAGAATATGATGAAGATGAAGATGAAGAAGAAGAATGGAACGATTTAACCAATGATGAAGATTAGGTTGGTAATTTGATTGTTGTATAACCATTTCATCACTAGTTAATATATATTGTATTATTTTCTTATTCTCATGCAGATATGCGTCGAAGAGCAAGACGAGGATCTAGGATAAGGGATAGAGGACGTGGTAGGTGATGAGCTTAAAAGTCATCTATTTTAGTCCATTTTTCTGCTCGATTTTTCATCTAGAAATGAATAATTACTATACAGAATTATGAAGAAACTCACCAAATTTTTATTAGCAGTGAAGAGAGAAAGAAAGTAGAAAATACAAAGAATAAGCGGAGGAAAGGTGCAATAATGGCAGAGCGTAATGAAAAGAACTGGCCGAAATATTGATGCGCTGGGGTTTACATGGGCCCAAGCCATGAGGTCGCGACATCGAAATTGAAGGAAATCGATTCAGGTCGCTGGAAGGATAACAAAAACATTGAGGTCACGACTGAGACCGCTTCTTGAGAAAGCCGCATGAAATTTGTAGCCGGGACGTCATGACGTGAGGAGTGAAGTCGCGGAGATCAAGAGCAACCAACAAAGTCTGCAGGTGCCGTTGATGTCGCTGACGTGAGATTGATGTCGCGATTATCGATGATGTCCCGGCGCCAAGAGGCTGAAGTCAACGGCATCAAAACCATCAAGAGAAGATCGCAGTTATAGCTAATGTCGCGCGATACGAGATCGGTCATGACACCGCACCGCCGCTTGAAGGTGAAGCTTCATGAAGTGAGGTCACGATAATGTTCAAGTCGCGACATCCGCATCAAAGTGAAACCGCAATGACTTAAGTTGATGTCGCGACGTGGGATCGAGGTCGCGACATCAGAAGCAACCAGTTGAAAGCCCCAGAGAACTAAGTTGATGTCGCGACATGAGATCGGCGTCGCGGACATCGGGAACGACCGTGATCAATGATGCAGAAATATAAAGAGATGTCGCGACAAGATATTGAGGTCAGCGACAACACGAACAACCACTGGCTTCCACGGCCTTAAGATGATGTCGCCGATAAGAGATCATGTCGCTGACATCGAGAGAACAATCAAACCGGGGCTTAAGACGTGAGAAGATGTCGCGACAAGATGCAGGATGTCGCGACATCAAGAAATCGACCAAATCAAGGCTAAGAGCAGGAGTGTCGAGGTCGCGACGTGAAATTGATGTCGCGACATCGATGATGTCACGACAAGGAAACCGGTCGCGATCAACAAAGGATCAGCCTGATACCTAAAATCCACAAAGAAGTTACATTGGATTAGGCCCAATTGAGGAACCCCTATAACACGCTGTTTATCCAACTCATGAAAGCAAATTTTTACGGCTACAGACGAGAGGTCCGATAGGTCGAAAGCTCATTTTCTTTATTTTCTTTTCTTTTTGTCTTCTTATCTTTTTATTATTCATCGTTAGAGCATTATGTTCTCGTATTTTTAATTTTTGCTGTATTTTCCGACCGGGATGTTATCGCTTATATTTAGTCACTGCATCTAACTTTCAAACACACTGGAATGTTTGAAGTTCGGACAAATTTCTCGAATTCGATTGTTTCATTTAAATTGCGCTTATTCTCTTATGATCGAGGAATGTGTCAGATCGTAATTCACAAGAATTTCGAGGAATCCAAATTTCTTCCGTTATGAACATGATAGTCGAATTTATCTTTCCGTGAAGGTTTACAAAGCAGCCTTGTTAATTTCTGCTCTGCGACTGGTTTTGGCTTACGGTCTGATCCGAATATCGTCTATACCCGTTAAGATTCAGGTCATTGTTTCCCATTTCAAGGAGGTCCTCCTGAAGGACATGTGTGAAGACATTCCCAGAGTAATGTACATTTCTTTGAAGGTATACTAACCTCGCTATTAGGGATCTTTGAGCTTTGTGTTCACTTAGATAAATCCTCTTCACTTGAAATCAAGAAATCCAGCTCTAATGAGTTATCTATTTAAACAAGAAAGAGTTCACCTCAATTCGATAGTGAGGCCAATCCCGTGTTAGCCGAGATCTAATCAAGGAAAGGTTGATCTATTCTATTTCGAGGAGGAGAAATCGAAGTCAGATATCCTTGCTTGACCGATAACTCGGGAGCTAAGGTTTACAAATTCCATAAAATGGGTATGAAGTATTGCAAAAGAAAATATCCGTAATTAGGAACCTCGTTAAAAGTAGTTATCTTCATCTCTATTCGAGAGAATCGTGTCAGATAAGTAATGAAATGTGAGGTGGAGATCTACCGACTACAACGCCGCCTTGGACAAGATTTTTGAAACCTGGAGATAATCAAGAAATTTTATCGTGAGTAACTACAGGAATCGCAGTTCACTATCACTTGCTACTTATGTGTCCTCTCGAGGATAACTATTCGCATTCAGCTTCTTATTAGGAAATTCATTATTCTTTATTTTATCTTCAAGATGTTGGATAGTTCAACATTTTCCTTGTTCGTTTAATTTTCCAAAGACCTAATGTCGGATCCTATTATCATTTTCAGGGTCCAAATAGTATGGAAATTGAGTAGTCGTGGTGTTGATTTAAAATTCTTGAGATCTCTATGGGATCGAGACCGACTTAAATCCATTTATTACTTGTCGACCGTGCACTTTCGCGTAATATCCGACCTCAAACCAAACTAAAATGATTTACCTTAAGTAGATCGTGGTTTATATAAGATAAGATCAACAAGTTTTTCTTGGCGCCGTTGTCGGGATTAGTTAACCTTTTTGGTAATAGTGTCATAAATTTGTATATGTGTGTTTTGGTTCGACATAAGTTTTATGGTGCTGCTGTCGGATTAGTTAATAAATTTTCAGTAATAGTGTCATAAATTTGTACATGTGTTTTGGTTTGTCAATAAGTTTTATAGCGCCGTTGTCGATCGAAGAATACAAATCAATATTCGATGAAAGAAAGAAATACTAATTTGACATTTTTTTAAAAAGAAAAGAACAAAAATGTCAAGCCTGGAAGAAAGGACTCTTGTAGCCACCGACCTTTAACAACCCATATTGAATATATTTTATGGATTTGACAATCCTATTAATGGAGTATGTTTTGCTTTAAAACTTTGATGCGTAGGAACAGATCGATCTCGATTCCAAATGACACTTAAATAGAAAGGACGCTTTAAGCTCGAGAGACCAAGAAGGCGTAAATCTCAACCATGGCGTATGAAAGGCGTGGATCAGGTTGAAATACATATAGAAAGCTAGAAGGCCTCCACCACCGATACAATGGAGGATTTCAAGACCAATTATACAGAAGAATACCGGGCATCGCATGTTCTCGCAGTGAGATGCTAATAATTAATTAAAGCCGCGATCGATTACAATGGTCCAAAGAAAGACGCTTCCATCGGGTCATCCCACCGAAGATCCAAACGAGCACCCGAAGATTCTCGATGGCCAATACCGGTTGTCGAATGGGGTGAGACCGTGGTCATAAACCGCATCTATTCTCGTTTTCTCTAAGAGATACAAAGAATGCACGGTATGAATCTTACTCATATGGTTCTCGCTGATACTTGGGAGGAATTAGTAGAGGCCTACTTAGGTAGATTCTTCCCCCCAGCCCTCACCACGTAAAGAAGGGGAGGGAAATCATTCTGCTCCACAGGGAAGACGAAGCCCGACGCGTAGCTCGGGAAAGATTCAAACTGGTTACCAGAAGATGTCCACGCATGTGGGAGGATCCAAGACTCGGGGATGGACATCAGATATCATGCCATGAATGATATATCAAAAGGATCATTGATGTTTTCATGCCGTGGAGCATTCAAACGGTGCGCCAAGAGGTAAAAGAGCTCGAATAAGATTCGCAATGTAACATGAAAACTCCTTCCGAGCCAAGAGGAAACAACAGAGGAAAGGAATCATGGAGTCGAGCAAGATGACAGCCATGGAGGCCAAGTTGGATGCCATTATGCATGTGTTAGACAAGCAAGAAAGAAAGACACACAATCGCCATGAAATAGAGCACCGAAAGTGGAGTTAATGGTGGGAGTGTCGAAGAGTAATCAAGGACTTTATGATGTCAAGAGTGTTAATTATTTGGGTGAGCCAAGAGCTTACCATTTCAAACCCAATCCTAACCTTTCCAAAGACATTATCACCCAAGACTCAAACCATGAGAACTTCTCGTATGGCGAAGGGCTTCTCAAGGCCAAAGGCGTATTTAACCCTCATCAAGGGTATCAAGAGCTTCACCAAGGTTCCAAAGAAGAAGAAGTTAAAGAAGGAAATGAGCATGTAAAAACGAATATCGTATTCGAAGAGAGCCCCATCTTTGGAGGAACGTATGCTCGCAGCTTACGGGGATAATAAAAGTTTGCTTGAACCTCCATGAACAAAGTTCGAGAATCGGGTGCCAGCCGCTACCAATTCTCAAATTTTTCGAATTACCAATGCATCCCGAAGAACCCTGAGACAATAGCAGGGCAATGGCCTAACTCCTCGCAAAGTCGAGGAAAGATACCTTCCCAAGTGACACAAGAAGAACCCAAAGATCGTATATCGTGGCAAATGGGAGGAAATGGAAGGAGTTAGGAAGAGTAGGAAGAAAAAGGTGACAAAGAACAAAGAAGTAGCAAGACCGTAAAGGGAGGAGACACCGAGAATGACAAAGAAGGAGAAAAGAAGAACATCCATGAACAAGCTCGCAGCCCCATTTCCACAAAGACGCAGAATCAAAGACGGAGAGCAGCTTGTAAGGTTCTAAACTTCTTGCCGAGATCAAGATGCTCTTTATCAAGTGGTGACTGGGATGCCATCAGATGCAAAATTTCTCAAGGACATACCGAGCAAGAAAAGAAAATAGTAGAAGAAGGAATATGAATCTCACCGCTACTCCAGAAATACAAGAATCGAAAAGAACTACCAAGAAGACGAAGGACCCGCAGTTTCACAATTCCTTGTATTGTCGAGGAATGAATTCCATGAAGCTCTATGTGACTCAGGAGCTAGTATCAATCTGATGCCTCTTCACAAGAAATTAAGTTCGGGGGAGCTTAATCCCACAATCGTTACTCTTCAAACGGCAGATGATCGACGGTGAAACCCGAAGGGGTCATTGAAGATGTGTCGTCATCGGGCCAGGAAGTTTGTATTCCCGTGATTCTGTCATTCTGACATGGAAGAAGATCTACAAGTACCCCTACTATTAGGAAGACCATTCCTAGCTAATGGAGCGTACTTTGATCGATACGCAAAAGGAGTTCTCATCTAAGGGTCGGAGAAGTCGGCCAGGTTTAACTCGATTAAAAGTATGCAAATATAGATTGGGGAAAAGGAAGGCTACAATGTAGCCGATTTGTCTCTATTCCCAACCTTGATGTTAACAATGAATGTAACACTCCGCTTATCCATGAAAAGATGAATTCTCAAAGATATCAAGATGTCTATTCGAATTTCCATGCAAAGAAGCTATGCTATAGAAACTGTGGTTGAGCTTGAAGCAAAACAAAGATAATGGGAAGATAGTGAAAAGAGGAAATTCATCAAGAGACCAAAGACGTAAGGTCTAGTTTTGAAAGAGTTGCCATGTCATTTTAAAGTGGCGCTCACTTAGAATACAAAGAAAACTGACTTACAAAATGACATGAATGAGGAACAAAGATTACCGGAAATATTAAGGAAGCATAAGGAATCGCTAGTTTGTCCATCAAGAACTCGAAGGGTATCACCAATTTGCATGCATAAGATTCTCATAAGAGACTTCAAACACCAGAGAACACCGTATGAGGCTGGAATCCAAGACAAGGAAGTAGTCGTGAAGGAGGTGCTCAAATTGTTAAACGTCAGGTTTTATCTATGCTATCTCGCATGTACTGCGAGCCCGCTCATGTGGTTCCAAAGAAAAAGTGGGGCTTACCTGGGTGGATCGTAAATGAAAAATGAATTGATTCCAACAAGAACAAAGGACAGGATGGAGGGTATGTATCGATTACGTGAAATCAATACAAAGAACTGAAAAGATCATTTTCCTTGCCTTCATTGATCGATGTTGGATAAAGTTAGCAGACACCCTCTACTTTTGTTTTCCTGATGGATATCGTGATATAATCGTATTGTTATTGCACTGTGAGGATCAAGAGAATAATCACGCTCACATGCCCTTAAGGTACCTTGCCTCTAAGGATGCCGCTTAAGTTATGTAATGCCCCAAATACATTCTATAAGTGCATGATGTCTTATTCTCAGATTTGGTTGAAGAAGTGATGGAAATTTTCGGATGATTTTATCGTATGGATCCACTGATCAATGTTTAAAACAAATCGAACAAGACTAAAGATGCCAAGACAAACAACTAGCACTGAATTTGGAAAAATGCCATTTTATGGCAATGTAAGGTATTGTTCTCGGGCATAAAATCTTCGCATCGGACTAGAAGTTACCGCCTAGTATCCATTATCAAGACTCAGACCACCTACCACAAAAGAAAAGGGAGTAAGAAGTTTCGGGGCATGCTGGATTTTACAGAGATTCATCAAAGACTTTTCTCAAAATAGCCGCACTAATTATGCATTACCGAAAGACAAGGTTCAATTGGCGACTTCGCCAGATGCTTTCGATGAAATCAAGATCAGATCGTACGTGCACCTATAATGGCCGCACTGTAATGGAATCGGATTTGAAATAACGTGATGCCGTTGATTTTGCTATGGGAGCCGTGTCAGGGGCAGCGAGCAGAAAAGATTCGCGCCATACTACGCCAGCATCAACAAGCACGCTATAACTACTCAACAACCTGGGGTATGCGTATATGCTAGCCATAGTATTTGCTTGTGAAAAATTTAGACAATACATTTTAGGATCCCATGTGGTAATTCACACTGATCATGCAACAATCAAGTACCTGATGTCGAAAAAGGAAGCTAAGCCAAGATTGATAAGGTGGGTACTGCTGTTGCAAGAGTTTGATTTGGAAATAAAGGACAAAAGGGATGTACAATGTGATAGCCGACCACTGTCAAGAGTAGAAAGAAGCAAGTGATGAAGAAGAAAATGTGCGCCACGTAGAACTTCCCGCACGAGCAATTATTCAAGGCTCTTCCAACTTCCATGGTATGTCGATATTGTGAATTATCCGCTTCGCGGGAGTAATGCCTTTAATCCAGCTACCAAATGTAAGAGGAAACTTTGAATCACAAATAGATATTGGTACTGGGATGACCCACTATTATTCAAGAGAGGTGCCGATATGATAATAAGAAGATGTAAAAGCGAAGGTGAACAAGGCAACATTTAATGAGGGTCGCCATGCATCACCATATGGAGGATATTTTTCGGGTGAAAGAACAACCACAAGATACTCCAATCGTATTTTATTGGCCCACTATCTTCGTGAGATTGTGCGAGTGGGAGGAAATTGTGTGATCGATGCCAAAGGATTGAACATCGCAGCTAGAATGAAATGCCCCTAAAGGTATTATGGTGGATACAAATTCTTTGATGTTTGGGAATAGATTTTATAGACCTTTTCACCATCATTCGAAACCTATACATACCGCTAGCAAGATTACGCCTCCAAATGGGTGGAAGCAAAGGTCTTGTCCGAGAAATGATACTAATACATTTAGTTTCTTGCAAAAGAATATTTTGAGCAGGTTTGAACCCCAGAACTATCATTAGTGATGGGAACCCATTTTGTAAAACAAAATATTTGCAAACTCATGAGCTGTGTATGTGATCAAGCATGTAATGAGTTTAGCCTATCATCCCCTGCATCACGGACAAGTTGTAAATTTCCAACAGAGATCAAAGCATATTTGAAAAGACCGTGGAGCTCAAGGTGAAGGATTGGTCTTCCAAACTTGACGGATGCACTTCGCCACAGGATCGCATACAAGCACTCTATCGAACGCGTCTCCATACGTAGTTGTTTTCGCAAACCATGTCATCTACCCTTTGAATTAGAATACAAGGCAATGTGGCCATTAAAAAGTTAAACTGATTTCAAGGTCGTATGGAAGAAAGATTGCTCCAACTGTTCGAATTGTTAATCGAGAAATGAAGTTTCCATGATAATGCTAGAATATACAAAGACAAGACAAAGAAATGGCATGACTGTAAAACTCGAGGAAAGAGTTCGTAACAAGTAACAGTGTCGCTTTTTTAATTTGGGGATCGGTTGTTTCCTGTGGAAATTAAAATCCAATTGGAGGGCCATACACAGTGGTGTCAAGTACTACATTTGGAGCAAGAATAATCAAGACCGATAATGGGGAAGCACCAAGGTCAATGGACAAAGGTTAAAGCATTATCTCAACAAAGGGAAGAGGAAAGTGAAGAACCCAACCCGGTTCTTGAGGAAAAAGGTATTAAACCACAACAAGAAGTTTGCTTAAAGACTCAAAATCGAAAGGTATTTAATCTGAGGCAACGCATGAGGATTAAATTCGAATTTAAATTTTGAAATATTTCTTTCTTTTAGTTGTCGATAAATTAGGTCAGATCGTTTTCTAGAAGATGATTTAATTTATAAATAAATCAGAGTTTAATTAGAATTTTCGACATTGGCAAATGATCTTCCTCGAATCCGTTAAAGACATGAATAGCAAGGCAACTACAGAGTAATCTTAAAGAATCCTGCGAGGAGTCAAAGCGACATGAGAAAAGGGAGTAACTTTCTCCTAACCCAATCTCGTAGATATATTTGAATTAATTGTTAAATTTTTGCCAAATATACCTATTATATGTCTAAACTAGTTAGGAACAATAAGAGAATTCAAAGTTTTTGAAATCATCGGTTCAGGTTTGGTCACGACAGCAAGGTTATGTCGTGACAAAGCTGTTGTCCTACAAAACATTGATGTCGTGACCAGTAAAGAAAGAACAATTAGTGAGTATGGAGGAAGGGAGATACATGTCGCGACATAAAAGTGTGACATGTGCCAACCACTCACTTCAAAAAGCCCTAAATTTAATGACCTCAAATAAAAAGTGGCGGAATTGAAGTCGCGACAATTCTTAAGTGAAGCATTAATTAGCCCACAAACATTGATTGAATTGCAACAGTTGGAAACTATTTCATTCACTCCAACCCACATAACCATTCACCTTCGTCTTCCTCCTCCCGAATTCAACCAACTTCTAGCATTCCAAACTTTCAAAGCTTCCTCTGTCTCCGATGGCTGAAATTCCCACCCTGGTCCCTAACTCAGACGAGATTATGAGGGAACACGAACAATCGAAGGAAGAAGAAACTTGCCAAGCAGAACAGACATGAGATCTGGCTCTGAAGAGCAAGGTGAGAGATGCCATCAAAACACCGTATTCCTGACAACTTTCTCAACACAAGAGCGTAAAGGGAAAGGGAAAGAGGAGAGAAGAAGAAGTAGAAGATTTCCCCATATCCGATGAAGCTTATTCCTGGAAGAAGTACTATGCTAACAAAGGTTTGATCACAGAAAAGGAGATTCAAAAAACCGACTCCTTTCAAGGAGATGATGTATGTAGAGGATGGGAGAGTCTCTGCGCACACCAAAAAGCAGGGTATACAAAGATCGGTGAGAGAGTTTTATTCCAATATGGTAGGAAGCCAAGGATGGAGCCGTTTATGTTAGGAGGAGTCTCGGGTCTCATGACGGGGCCAAGGCCACTGTCGAGGCCCATGGGATGACAATACACAAGCATGGCTCCAAATTCAAGAAAATTTTGAAAACCGAATTTTAGAAAGATTGCCGAGGCTCACCGATGGGGCGCTAGGACCAAGGAGAAGGAAAGCCAAGAACTCGAACAGGGAAGCTCCTACCGAGGAAGCGAAGGTATGGTTTTACTTTCTCAAGGCCTCGTTTTGGTTCCAACAAAACATTTATGCACAAAGTGAGAGAACAAGAAGTCAGATCATGGTATGCCATACCTAAGGGGGTATTAAGATCAATATAGGAGTTATCATAGAGAACTCTATCAGAGGTATCATGAAGGGAACAAAAGAGGTCCGGCTTCCCACCCGAAGAACAATCACAGCTCTATGCTCACTGGGCTTAGAGGAAAAGGGAATTTGGGAGTCAGAAGAAGAAGTCCCCAGAGCTTCACCACTCCTTCTGACAGGAGTTAGCAAGGGGCCAAGAAACCAGAGGAAAAAGGGAGTGCTGGTAAAGAACAGAAGTGAAGCCCAAGCTGAAGGACCAGAAAAGGAGACCCAGAGGGCCACTGATCAAGGAGCAGAGCACCCCGTGAACTCACCTGACAACAATGATTACATGTTTGCAGATAATGAAGGGCAGGATGAAGACAAATTTAATAGACTCTCCATCCCTTTACGCCTCCCGTGCGTAACAACAAAAACTTCCAACCTCGAGAAAGTTCAAAGGGAGCACAAGAGAACACCCAGACTGAAGCTCTCCATGCCCCGCAAAAGAGAATGGGGATGGAAAGAGAAAAGGATTGGAAATTACAATAGACCAGGAAAGTATTTATGAAAAGAATTGAAGAGAAGAGAGACCAAAGAATGGGAGGAAGAGCTAAATAGAAAGAAAGGAGCATGAGGTGGAGATCCAAAGAAGAGTAACAACAAAGGGAAAGGTTAATCGAATGTAAAAGAGGAAACATGGGAAAATGTCGGGGCTAAACAGCGAGAAGAGTTCAAGAAAGAAATGAAGGAAAGAGATCAAGATTTATTACCGAAACACAACCGAAATATGAAGCTTCATAACAAGCAAGCTTGATCGAGATGCTCAACTCCTAGCACAGCTAGGAGAAAAGAGATAAAGAGCATGACACCAAATTCCTGGGGGAGCCAGACAGTGGTTTCAAGTTACTATACAAATCTCACAGAGGGAGTCAAGAAACAAATTGAACGATAGAGACAAAAGCAATGGAGGTCAAGCCTGCGTAAGGAATGGCCGGAAAATTTAGATTTGATTAACAACAATCTTTCTAAATCTTAGAAGTCACGACCAAATGGAGAGCACAATGAATGGCTTGGGGAAGAGGCAGGATGAACTGAACAAGAAAGTTGATCTCTAATGAGATTGTCATTGAAGAACAACTTGAGAGGGAAACCAAGAAGAGAAAGGAAAGAAGGAAATGAAATTCTTCTTCATCCCCAAACATTCAACACCATCTGATCCCCCGATATTTTTGCCACCTCTTCAAAAAAGAAAAATAGACCTTCTCCTTGCCTAACCATTCTACCATCCTTATCCATTACTGTATCCAACAGCTTGCAATGAATCGTAAATAAAATAAAAAAAAAAAAATTTAAATTGAATACAGTTATTTTCGCATTTGATCGCTCAATGTTATGTTGCTTTGTAGTCGCATGATTAGGAAATCATGTAGAAATAGTTCAACAAAAACCGCCGAGGACATCTTAATTGAATGAAGTGCTAGGAGTAGGAGTGTTTAAATGAGGAAAATTAAAAGATTTAAGGACAAAATGCATATCGCTTAATTGAAACACAAGGTAAAAAAAAAAAAAAATTACTTATATTTAATCGATAAGTCCGTATTAGAGGAAGGTAATACAATAGAAGGAACAAAAACATATTTTTGAGTTTGTAGCAAGGAACAAAAGTCAAGGAACCCGTTGAATATCAACAACTTAACTACTATAAATAAAATGAGTCAAGGTACTCCCTGCGGTTAGTCACAATCGCTCAACCAAATTCTAGAATTTGTTAGATTATTGGTTGAGGGGCGAATCTTAGGTGATACAACCACAAAGAGATGATGCAGCTATTCTCGACGCTTTGAGCCATTCTAGCTTATCCCTATTCATATGTCGATGCATATACAAAGAGTGTTCCAAATCGTCTAACAAGCCTATTCTTTCAAAAATAGACCAATGGAAACCCCAACTCATCCTAAAACAAGACATCAATCCTTCAAGAAAGAACCTATGATTACCCAGAATTCAAAGAGGAGAAATAAATGGTTTGGGAGTATATATTTTGAGGAACTCAAAAGGAATGAAAAGAAAAGGCAAAGAGCGTAAATGCAACAAAAGAAGGCTTTAGGGATAAGTTTTATCTTGTGGCTCAACTCTTCAACAATTAAGTTCTTAGGGGTGTTTCAACACCTAGTACCCTAATGCCATCCGGGTATGGGAGTTACTAACCCAAAGTTCGCTTAAGAGTGTTAGAAAGCCTAAAAAGTTAAAACATTGCACTATCCCTGAATGGTGACAAACTATGAAAATTCCTCATTGAAATTACAAGTGAGAAATAGGGGGCATTCAGTTCTGAATTGAAGAAGTCAAAGAGATATCCCAAACATGAAGTTTAGGGGAGTTTATTATAGAAACTACAAGAAGGAAAGGGCAGAAGAGGAGAGAAAAGGTTCAGGGTAATCTTAACCTAAAAATTCCTTCCATCCTACCCATTACCCAGGCCTAACAATAAAAGCCCAAAAGACCCGATTGATTCAAGGCTGAAATCATCTACATTAGTGGAGATCAACAGGAAAACAAGCCTATGGAATTTTGGAAGAAAGGAAACAATCAAATTCTTAAGTGGCGAACTTGAGTTAAATGACTCAAGATGAAAATGAGAAAGGAAAACAATTCATTATTCAACAGATTCAATGAGTATATTGTTTGTAAAACAATTTCAAGATGTTAGTTTGCATAGCATAAAGAGTAGAGACCAACCTTGAACTGACTTGAAGCTAGATGTGGCCGTAAATTTGCATTACCTCGTATTTAATTAAATTGAATGCCATCGTAACAAAATGTAAAATGTCCTTCTTGTTCGAGGACAAACAATTCTTTCTTTTTCTTGTTTGAGGACAAGCAAAATTTTTTAAGTTTGGGAGTTTGATGAGCTTAAAAGTCATCTATTTTTAGTCCATTTTTCCGTCTCGATTTTCATCTGAAATGAATAATTAATATACGTAAATATGAAGAAACTCACCAAATTTTTATTAGCGTGAAAGAGAGAAAGAAAGTAGAAAAATACAAAGAATAAGTGGAGGAAAGGTGCAAATAATGGCAGAGCGTAAAATGAAAGAACTCGGGTCATTGTTGATGCGCTTTTGGGGTTTACACACCAGTTTCCGCGAGGTCGCGACATCAGGAAATTGAAGGAAATCTGATTCGTGTCGCTATTAATGGATAACAAAATACTGGAGGTCAATGCATTTGAGACCGCTTCTTGAGAAAGCTGCAAGTGAAATGAGCCGACGTCACACGTGAGAGTGAAGTCGCGGACATCAAGAGCAAATCCGGGCCGAAAAGCCCCGTAGAAATAAAGTTGATGTCAGCGACGCGGAGATTGATGTCGCGATGATCGATGATGTCCCGACAAGAGGTCAAGTCACGACATCAAAACCATCAAGAGAAGACTGCACATAAGCTAATGTCACACATGAGATCGGTCGCACACCGCACTGCCGCTTGAAGGGTGAAGCCATGAAGTGAGGTCACGACAATGCACCAAGTCATATCCTAAGACAAAGTGAAACTCCGCAAATGACTTGTTGGATCGCGACGGACCGAGGTCGCGACATCGGCAACCGCTTGAAAGCCCCAGAGAATCCGTCGATGTCGCTGACATGAGACTGGTCGACATCAGAACGACCCAGATCAATGAGGCAGAGCCATAAAGAGATGTCGCGACAAGATATCGAGGTCGCGATAAACATGAACAACCAGCTTGAAGCTTCTTACACTTTAAGATGATGTCATGACAGAGATTGATACGCGACATCAGAGAGAACAACTAAACCTCGCCAAGACGTGAGAAGATGTCGCGACAAGATGGTGATGTCGCGACATCAAGAATGACCAAATCAAGGCTACATAGAGTAAGCTGAGGTCGCTGACACGTGAATTGATGTCGACATCGATGATGCGTCACGACAAGGAAATCAAGTCGCGACTTCTGAACAAAGGACTTGGGCCTGATACTCTAAAATCCGCCGAAGAAAGTTACATTGGGATTAGGGCCCACCTGAGAACCCCTATAAATACGCAGCTATCCAACTCATGAAAGCAAATACGGCCATTGCATTTGAGAGGTCCGGATAGCCGGAAGCTCATTTTCTTTTATTTTTATCTTTTTTCTTCTTATTTTTTATTATTCCCGCTGCTTATGACAGTGTCTCGATTTAATTCTTTTTTTTTTGCTGTATTTTCTGACCGATGTTATCGCTTATCGGGGCTCAATGCGTAATTCAATTTCTTTTCAAATTACCACCGAATGCTCAGTTCGCACAAATCGAATTCGATTGTTTCAGCCTAAATTGTAGCTATTCTTATGATCGAGGAATGTCAGATTCGTGTAATTCAGTATTCGAGGAATCCAAATTGCTATGAACATGATAGTCGAATTTATCTTTCCTGTAGTCATATGTTAAAACAGTTAATTTCAGCTCATGAATTTACTGGTTTTGGGTTTATTGTCTTGGGATCCGAATATCGCTTCTTATAAATTCGTTAAGACGGCGCTATTGTCTGATTTCAAGGAGGTCCCCGAGTGACACTGCAGGAAGACATTCCCGAGGAGTAATGTACATTCTTTGAAGGTATACTAACTGCTATATTAGGGATCTGAGTTTAGTAAGTTCACTTAGATAAATCCTCTTCTCACTTGAAATCAAGAACGGAGTTGAATGAGTTATCTATTTAAATTGGGGCAAAGAGTTCACTCCAATTGATAGTGAGGCCAATCCCGTGTTACCCGAGATCTAATCAAGGAAAGCGTCATCTATTCTAATTTCGAGAGAAACTGAAGTCAGATATCCTGCTTGACCGATAACTCGGGAGCTTAAGGTTTACAAAATTCATAAATGGGTAATGGCATTGCAAAAGAAAATATCCGTAATTAGGAAGTCCTCGTTAAAGTAGTTATCTCATTCCCTGTATTCGAGAATCAAAGTCGATATTAGGATAATGAAATGTGGAGGCGGAGAGATCCAAATGCACCAACGCCTTGGACATTTTGAAACTGGAGATAATCAAGAAATTTTATCAGGAGTAACTACAGAATCGATAGTTCACTCATCACTGCTTTCTATTGATGTGTCCTCTCGAGGATAACTATTCAAGATTCGCCTCTTTTTTTATTAGAAATTCATTATTCTTTATTCTTTATCTTTCAAGATGTTGATAGTTCGGGCTTATTTTTCCTTTGTTCGCTTAATTTTCCAAAAGACCTAATGCTGGATCCTATTATCATTTTTGTGGTCCAATAGTATGGAAATTGAGTAGTCGTGGTAGTTGATTTAAAATTCTGAGATCTCTTGCGGGATCATATCTCGACTTAAACCATTTGTATTATTTGTCGACCGTGCACTTGCGTGCATTATCTCGACCAAACCAAACTTTTTGAAAATGATTTACCTTAAGAGATCGGGTGGTTTATATAGTATAAGATCGCTTTTTTGGCGCCGCTAGTTTGGGATTAGTTAATAAATTTTCGTAATAGTGTTACAAATTTGTATATGTGTTTGGTTAGATTTACAAGTTTTATGGTGCTGCAGATTAGTTAATAAATTCTTGGTAATAGTGTCATAAATTTGTATATGTGTGTTTTGGTTTGGTTAACAGTAGGAATGTGGTTTCCTCTCCTAGTGCCCTAGATTCCTCACCACAGGGATCACTCATCACACCTATATCTCGTACTGTGTGTCATCATCCATGATGTCACATTAGCCTTACCTCTGGCAGACACTGGGGTGATCGTGCATCATCCGCACCACCACCCACAAGATTCAACACCACAAAGAAGCATTACCACAGAGTTCATCATCACCACTACCCATTAGTTCTGGTCTCCTGCCTGTTATAATATACTTACCGATGGAGAGTAATGCTTTCTTTTTAAACTATATCATTTGAATTTTTTATGCTGACCACAGTTGAATGACCGCATTGATTAACTTGTATATTTACTTCAGAGGATACACATCACAAAGAATATATCTAGATTATCACTAATAATTTCAAAGAGCTGCCATGTGACGGGTTATAATTAAAGATGGTGCCCTACAATATCAAAGATTTCTACTGCAAGAGTTTCAAGTATGAATTATCCAAGATATATTTTATTTATTTTATTTTTCTATATATTGATCAATAACAAATGTTGTTTCACTTTCGTCTTGCTTTTTTATTTCATGTTTTTTTATAATGTGGATAAGGTGAAATTGGAATGTGAATAAATCTAAAACTCACAACATTAAAAAAGTTTCACAAATCATATATAATATGTTTTTTTCTTCACGCATTTTCATTTTTGCATATGTCAAATTGTAGAAACATTATCGGGATAATTTCACCAGATGCCGAAGTTAAGGTTGAATGACATAAGAAGGCTTGCACGAATGCTACAACAATGATGTTAGTCGGTGGGATACTTCACTAGATGCTCTAGTTTAGGTTGCATGACATAAGAAGGCTTCACGACATTACAACAATGATGTTAGTCGATGGTGCTGACTAGCAGCCAATCTAATCGAAGTTTCATTTCGTAGAGTATTTAGGAAGCTCGCAATGTTATCGACAATACCACTTCAAAAAGTTATGCCCAAGGATCTAAGAATAGATGATGAGACTTATGAGGGCGCAAGACCTTCGCCATACCGTGGTTCCTTATCCATGTGGAGTATTAAACGCTTATACGTATATTGATAAAATTTTGGATTTTATTTTATTTTTTTTAACTACTTGTTTTAATATATGATACTTTTCAATTTTAGGCGGCTAAGTTAAGTGTCTGTCTCTTCTACATGAGCTCCTAGAACAAACTCGTAAGAGGAATGTAGATAATCAGTTTGTTGATCGAAAGTCTCAAGAGATCTATGTAATTGCAAACTTTTTAATCAATTTTCAGACTTTGCCTACAAAAAAAATATTACTAATGTTTTTATATATTTCCTGTAATCGTAGTCAAGGTATGAGGTCGACTCAAGTACCGTATGAGGCCGATTAATTGGATCTTTATGCTTCAGCCGATCTCAAGCATCATCCATATCAATATGTGACCAACTAGTCAACTACGTTCAAGAATCTCTTGACATTGCAAGAAGATAGTCGAATTGAGGCCTTAGAAAAGGATATAAGTGTGATGTGTGAGCAAATGATGTAGCAGCAGAGGGAGCATTTATAGACTGTGCAGAGTCTCACTACAGCTTTTCATGTACAGATTTCAGAGCTTATTAGGGGTTTACTTATTCCACTAGCCATTGATCCATAGTCAAATGTACCTTCTACTGATCATAGTCCTAATTGTTAGACATTTTAACTATTAAACTGTTGGACAAGGGAAATATAAACTTAAATTGTGGTTGAATATGGTACATGAAACTATAAAATATAAACTATTAGCTATCAAAAAAATTTTGTGTTGCCTTTTTTATTATGGTACAGGAAATTTTGAAATTAGTATAGGAAATTTTAAATAATATAGGAAATTTTGAAATTGGTATAAGAAATTTTGGAAATTTAAAAATTTAACAAAAATTAATGAAAATTGAAAAAAAAATAATTGCAACGGATTTTGCAATGGATATTTTGTTTCAACTAAGTAAGGTTTAGGAATAAAATATTTGTTACAATGCTGTTGCGAATTTGCAACAAAATTGCAATAGAATTGTAACGACATATTTTGCAACGAGTCATAGTAGTTGCAAATCTATTAGTAACGTTGTAAACGGTAAATTGCAACATAAACGTAAATAGTCTTGTAATGAAACGGTTGTCAATTCTGTAAATTTACAATGGAATTGCAATATCTTTAGTTTATTCATTGTCTTTTGATTGTTGTGATTTAACAACTGAATTAACAACGGATGTGAAATCCATTACAACATAACAAAGGAATAATTCCGTTGCAAATATGTTGATCTCTTGAAATCGAATGTCAAATAGTACAAAATTGGAAACAGTGCTTTGCAACAGAACCGTTTCATTGCAAACCAAGAGCAAAGAGATTTGCAAATTAAAAACCATCAAGAAAAGCCGTGATTTTCTTGTGGTGGCTATGACATGTCGGCGCTGACGTAAGAAGTTGAAGAAGAAAACATTAGGTGTCATTCGCCAGTGGGTGGACGTCAATCTCTACAACCATGTTGTCAATGAGATAGATCCCCGCACTCTTTGGAAGAACTTGGAAAACATGTACGAGATAAAGAACGCACAAACAAAGTTTTTTTATGAAGCGATGAATTTAAGTCGCAGTGCTAATCAATCAGATGAATCGAATGATCACGGGAATGATCGCACAGTTATTAGTTGCAAGTCTCTCACTTGATGATGAGATCTCGAAAGATGGTTGTTACTCCAGCCTACCTTACGCTTGGAACACTGTGGTGTCTCGAAATTCAGCCCTATAAGGAAATGTCACGCTGCTATGGTCGAATATCCTATTCAATAAAGAAATTAATGATGGATTCTGTGGGATGGGCATACGCCTGTCATGGAGAACGTGGTTTAAGCAAAAGCAGGACCATCTAGGCATAACAAGTCAAGAGGCATATCCAAGTTTAGAGGGAGCATAAAGTGTTATCATTTTGGCAAAATGTGCCACATGAAAAGGAATTGTAAGATCCTGAAGTAAGGAGGAGACAAGAGCCAAAAGCAAGAAGACGATAAAAATACTGTCGCTACAACTTGTACTAGTGACAATGAGGTGACCTTACTTTACAATCAAGAAGATTGTTGTCATGTAGCAAAACAAGATGTTGAGTGGGTAGTGGACTCAACAACATCATACCATTGCGTCCCTAAAAGGGAATATTTCTCAACATACAAAGTAGGAGACTTTGACAAGTTGAAGATGGGAAACAAAAGTATTTCCCAGATCACGGGGATTGGTGACATCTACATACAAACAAGTATGGGGTGCACATTAACTTTGAAAGATGTGAGACACATTCCAGACTTGCGTCTAAACCTAATTTCTATGTATATGCTGGACAAGGATGGATACAACCACTTTATTAGTAGTAGCAATTGGAAGCTCACCAAGGGATCATTAGTGGTGGCCGCAGAGGCGGATTATGTTGTTCGTTAATGCGAGGAATCTGAGAGCAAAGGTGTGAGGAGGACAACTAAATGCAGTTGATATGATACCTTTCTAGATTTGTGGCACAAGCAACTAGCACATATAAGCGAGCAAGGGTTACAACTTTTGGCCAAATAGTCTTGCATTCCTATTGCCAAAGACAAATCATCAAACCCTTGTGACTATTGCTTGTTGGAAAGCTTAACCACAGTATCATTCCAAAGAACTCCACTCGAAAATGGAGAATTGGAATTAGTATATTATGATGTTTGTGGGCCCATGGAGGTAGATTAGTTGTGTGTGTAGTACTTTGTTCTTTCATTGACGATGCTTCACGAAAGACATGGGTATACTTGTTGCATACAAAAGGTCAGGTATTCCAGTATTTTCATAAATTCCATGCCATGGTGGAGAGAGAGGAGAGAGAGAGAGAAACGTTTGAAATCCTCTGAGGCGACTTCGGTGATAATGATGGAGAGCCATCTCAGGAGTTCAAGAATATTTACTCCAAGCATAGAATTGGGCATGAGAGACAGTTCTTTGTACCACCATGGCATAATGGTGTTGCAAAGAGGATGAATCGGACCATTGTGGAAGAAGTAGGTGTACTAAAGATGGCTAAACTTCACTAGTCATTTTAAAGATTGAAGCTATTAACCTTTGGAGTCTACCTTATCAATAGAATTTGATCATCACGATTCCTTTGGTTTGATATTCTCTCGAAAGTTTACAGGCAGAAAAGATGTTCCATACTACTCTTGAAGAGTGTTTTGATGCAAAAGCATTCATGCATGTACCAAATGAGCAAAGATCAAAGCTTGATGATAAAGAAACTATGCATCTTCATCCCGGATATAGGAGATGAGGTTCGAAATTCGGGTTATGGGATTTACAAGAAGCAAAAAGATAGTGGAAAGCGAGAGACGTGGAGTGTTTCATGAACATGAAACCATTGAAGATATAAAAGAAAAATGTGAGGGGGTGCAAAAACTCACATGAAGGTGTTGCGAGATCAACACTTGGACAAACTTCATCGAGAAAGGTGCCTGTGAAGTAGTGATCTTTGAATCGAGAACTAGGGATGGAACTCGAAGAACCAGTCATCGAGGAGGAAGAAAGTGGTGATAATAGTGATACGGGAGGTGTTGATCAGGGGGAGTAAATCCCTCCACTAGAAGAAGGACCTCAGTTGAGGCAAACAACCAGAGAATGTCAACCATCTACAAGTTATCCAAGTTCAAAGTATATTCTAATTGCTGATGAGGGGGAGCCTAAAAGATTTTAGGAAGTACAGTCTCAAAAGGATAAAGATTGTTGGATAAAAGTCGTGAAATATTTGGGCAATGCAAAGCATATCCTGGAAATAAAAATCCTACGAGGAAGAAGCTCTAGCTTGGGATCCTACTAAGGATTCTAGAAGACTCCCCACCTTCATTTGTTTGTTGCATAGGTTTGGAGGGGGAGATTTGTGGGGTCCAACCTCATTTAATGGCTACTGCAACACAGCCTTTTTTCTTTAGGAGAAAATTCTCCACATTAATGCTAAGTCACCCAACTCTCCTTTGTGGATGAGAATTGGCCGTTGTTTCAGCCAATGAAATTGGTTTCCATTTCAACCAATGAAATACATCCGATGATCAAACCTTTGCCTATAAATAGGCTTCGAGGAACATAATCAAATGGAAATTCCAGGAAATTAGAAAGAGTTTTAGAGATCATTCTTTCAATCACATAGAGTTGAAAGAATAGATGTGAAACAGTCAGGGTTATCACACGGGAGAGTGGTGAGAAACATAGTACTTCACAAAGAGAGTATTGAGAGATAAAACTGATAGGATTATGAGTCTATCATGGGTGTGTGACATAGCCAACCATCTGTTGTTTTTATTATATGGACCGACAGCCTTTCATTTGTATTTATGTTACGTGGATTGACATAACCACTCAACTATTATTTAATTTCTTGAAGGTTTAGCATTACCACCCAATAGCTGTTTTATCCTTTGGATTGGCATTGCTTCCCAATTGTTAACATTTACAGTGGATTTGTAAAGCCATCAAAATATTACTTGTTGTAATTTTTCATAGGTCACTCATAATCCCAACAACATTTACCAAATCTAACAAAATACCGACAAAAATTCAAATGTGTGACCATAAGACTTTGAGATCTTATGCTATAAATCTAAAGAAGATTGAAGTATCTTTATATAAGAAATATGTATTAGTTAGATGTAAAGGAATGGTTATTGAATGTTTTTCTGTCATCAAAGAATATTTATATAAAAAATTTTATGGTTTTGAGTTTTCCGATATGGAAGAAGGTTGGTGAATATAATTTAATAGACTTTGGAATTCTCCGAAAAAAGAGAAAAGAGAAAATAAATAAATAAATGTTGTTGAAAAACTATGTATAGTTCTCATTTTTAATTTATTTGAAAAAGTATAGTCAAAATATGTGAACTAAAAATCGATCTCTGTTTCAAAAATCTAAAATCCAAGGTCCTTTATTTGTGTTTTAATGAAAACTTGACTAATCTTACAAAAGAATGTATGAGTATGATTTAACTTTTTATTTTTAATATTTGATAGTAAGTATTGAAGAACTAATTATTCTTATATGATGTTTTTACAGATAAAAAGTAGTAACAATTGTTAATAAAATATAAAGCTTTTTTTAGTGGTTAATTTAGATTCAGGAACTAATAATTTTAAAAACTACTGATTAACGAGTATTAAAAAAAAGTTTACCATCTTAAATTTAAAATTTAAAATTCTTTGATAACTTTAAAAGCTACAACATAAATCTATAAGTTTTTAACTTTACACATGTATCCTGTATTATAAAATAAATTATTCCCAGAAAACTACGCTGAAATGAATTTTTAGTTGTTATCAATATTAAAAATCGAAAATAGAAACATTGCATAAATAATACATTTTTTAACTTATTTGTAACTAATATGATGAAATGGTTGGAAATAAATGGAAACTACATCTGTCCCACTAAAGAAATCACGTCCCAGAATTGGAAATAAATCAATAAAATATGGACATCAAGAAGGACCTGCAATGAAAACTGTAAAGTCATTCTCAATTATTTATTCACAGGTTCACATACATACATGTAGCCTGTAGGGACAGAGAATCCTGGAAAAGCAATCTAACAAAAATTAATGACAAAATATGAGGAATGTTAATAAATGAAGTTTGATTGGAGCATGAGAAAGGGTACAATAATGACCATTATGGGGCCTAACTATCCTTACCAACTCTTTTCTCTGAAATCAATATTTTATTAATGTATTTAAAAAAAAAAAAAAAATTGTATCTACTAGGGATCTCCAACGGACGACCTGACTTGGGTTAGACTGATAGGTTTTGTTTATTGGTCAACGGATCGAATCCGAGTTAACATTTTGTTGACATAGATGGTCCAATCCATAGGTCTTATACTAGGTAGGTTTGATGAATAAAAAAAGCAAAGCTGTGGCATATAGGACGAATGGGTTTAATAGACCCAAGAATTAAATTTTCTTTTTTTTTATTTTATTGCCCCTTTTTCTAATTTAACTTAAATAATAAACTTTTTATAAAATATATATTACAAATAAAGTTATATTATGTATTTTTAAAAAAATAGGGATAAGGGTGGATGCCTATTAGGGTGGACATAAGGGCTTTCATATCGGGTCAAGCCTAAAATGAAGTTTACATTCTACCTCTTCTAAAAAAAGGTTCAGGTATGAGCTTGGCCTGGATTGGGTTCAAAACGGACCTCAAGCTCTTTGAAGACCTAGACCACGATGGTGATATGACATATACATGAGTTGTTACTATAAGACTTGATGATAGTTTGGTTTATCGGAACGATCGATCTAATCGTCGATTGACGATATTTTTGGTATGTTTTCGATTTGATCCAATTATGATTTGACTATTAATTTGACACTTGACTATGACCTTTCTCATCTGGTTTCAATCACGATTTGACCATCAATACAACCCCTGAATTGTAAATCAATAACTTTTTCAATTCTATTATAATCTTTTTTTTTTCTTTTTCTTTTTAAAAAAATCATCAATCTAAAATTTTAAAACATTGATTTTAAATTATAACTTAAATATGAATCACTTAGCTAAAATTATAAGTAATATCATAACTCAAATTTAACGAAAATATAATAAATAAATAAATAATTTCTACGTATGTTAGAGATGCCTCTCTCATTGTTTCGGATTCCGATCAATTTATTTGTTTTTATCATTTTTATTTTTGTTTTTCAAAATAAACTAATGTTTTATATTTAGTGTAAAAGTGAGTATGCTAATTAATTTATTTTATTCTAGAGAGGGAAATGCTAAGAAAATACGAAAGCAAAGGCTAAAAACTAAGCCAGAACTCGTCTAAGCCTTTTAGCCCCTGTATTGTCTTCCAGTAAACATGGCTATAACTGTAGCCGTGAAACATTAAGATACATCACTCCACGATCATGATAAAGAGCTGTAAAGGCAAACAAGTCAGCTGCTCTGCTACATTCCCTGTAAACATGAACAAGTTGAACTTCCCAATGCTTCTCCAATTCCTTCTTACATGCTTGGACTAATTTCATAAAGGATAATAAGCTCCTTGCGACCTAGCAACCACCCGTCCACAGGTTTCGAATCCACCTCCAACATGATACGTCTAAATCCTCGAGCCTAAGCAAACCTCAAACCTTGTAGAACCGCCCATAATTCAGCTTTTGTAGTACTATATATACTTATTTTGTAGGTGAAACTAGTTAACTATTTGCACTCCATATCACAAATAATTAATATTTTAAAAAACAGATCCACAATTGAATCGAAAAAATTATCGATTCATGATTCATTGATTTAAGTTGAATCAGTGACATAATAAATATATAATTTATATCTTGTGATCTTGGCCTTCGGCCGGGCTGGTGGAGCGTGTTCGGTCGTTAGGTTGGACCAAGGCTGCTGGGGCGGGCGGGGATGTCGGACCATTTTGAAATTTTGGGGGTAGGATTGCACCAATCTTTGGTTTATAAGATTCGGTGCGGCACTCTCTGCCAAAGGAAGAGCCGAGAAGGAAGGGGGGCGATGGGAACCGCCGTGGCCTCTCCGATGCTAAGTCGAGGAGGATGCTTAGATACTTAGAATTAGGCGTACCTTTTAGTGTTGGAAGCGGCCTTGTATTTATAATGGATATTCATCCAATTTGGATGATTAGAGTTCTTCCTTTGGGATAGGTTTTACCCTCATGTAGTCGACCTTAGATTTAGCAATGGATTAGTCAAAGGGTTTATTTGGGTAATCTCCTTCCTTATTAAGGGGTATCCAACTAACGGTCTTACATTGCTTCCTTACTTTATAATAGGACTTGATTGGGGCCCGAATAGGGCGTCTTTTGGGAATATTCTATCTTACGTTATTTGTAAAGATATGGTTTGGCGTGGAGTGTATGGGCCTTCTGTTCTTCAAATCCATGTTGGGCTAACGGGCTTGGCCTTTGTTAAGTGTTATGGGAGGACATGGGCGTGTACGGTCCTCACGCTCTTTGGTGGCAAGTAAATGTACGGCCCGGTTCTGTAATCACATCGGTTGCCCCCGGCCCTTGTGTACGGATGCGTGGGGCGAGGGTGATTAATCTGCGGCGGTTGTTATTTCCCAGGTATGCCTTGGATGTGGATTAATTAACGGCCGTAGTCATGCGTGGTGCGTTAATGATGGCTCTTCGAGGTTCGCTTGTTTTCATACTCCTTTGTTTCCCTTGTTTCTTGTCGACCTTCCCGATTCGACTTCCTTTGGCCCCTCATAACTCCTTTTTATCTTTATATTTGCTTGCAGCGTTCTTGTATTTCGTTACGGATTTTTCTACATTTGTTTAGTGTTGGGTCCTTTTAAGCGTTCCACTCTCATTCCTGGGCCTTGGCGTCCACGAATCTGTCGTGTTTCTTCGATTGTCTGGCGAGGCTCAGGGTTGGTGATGCGGATTTAGTTTTATCTTGTTTGCTTACGTCATGAGTCCAAGTCGTTCTTCCTCTTTGCGTATCGTGATGACTCTTACAGTGATGCCGGTCGAGGCGGGCTAGGGCGTTGTTTGTTTGACGGTCGTTTGGCCTCGACACATCTGAGGCGCCTCCCGCTTCCCTTAGGTAGGAGTAAAGAATAAACTGTCCAGATATCCTAAGAGATTCGGACTTCCTCGGGGTTTGCCGTTCGGCATGCCGCGAAGGTGGGCCCTAGTAGAGATTTGGTCCTTCATATGAGTCTACTTTTCTTGGCGTTATCGGCCTCTCCACGAAGTGTCTGAATCACGGTCCCAGGATGTTCTGACCTTTTACCAGCCTCAGGTGCTGGTATACGCTTTGAAGTTGCTTTTAATAACGACCCAGCCGCTTTCCTTTGCATCCTTCATAAAAGAAGTTCTTCAACATTTCAACATCTGCCCTTCCCAGTTGGCTCCCAATGGTTGGGGTATTTTAGTTGGTTTATTGGTCTTTTTCAAGGACAGGGGGTTTGGCGTCCCCAATGTGGCTCTGTTCCTCCATCTTTTCGGTCAGGTAAACACTACGGAGGGTTTTATTTATTTTTCAGGCCGTTAGGTCTCGCTGGTGATCTCGGACCTTCCTTCTTCGCACCGGTCATGGAAAGGACGATATTTCTTCGTTAGTGGTTCCAATTGGGAGTATGACTCTCGTGACAGGGATGATACCCTAGGTGTGCCCAGGTAGAGGTGGCAAAATTGGCCCGATTCAATGGGCTACCCCGGCCCGCGGAGTCGAGGCGGCGGGCCAGTAAATTATTGACGAAAAAACCCGGCGAGGTGGCAGGTCTATTATGGCGGAGCCGGTATGGCGGCCGTGCAGATTTTTGCGCGAAGGCTAATTTATTTAGCCAGGCGGGATTTTATCAAGGCGGACTGAGACATTAAAATTTTGGCCGCGGGTAATTTTGGCCGACCGGTTTAATGACCACGTTGGCAGACCGACCCGACCCAGGCAGCGGGTGCGACTCTATGCCGGGATGGGCCTTGATAACCTTCGTGAGTGTTTGCATTACTTTTGGTTTAGTTTGTACAGACGATTGAAATGCCGACCTTATGCTTCCGGATAACAAATCACTAACCTGGCGACGAAGATGCTGCGTAACCCAAGCGTTGGAGGCTGCTACCTTCGTTCTATGCGAGTGATAAAGTCGAACATTCCTAGTTCCTCACAATTTGTTGCACACGTTCACTGTTTGAGTCCCGCCTCTTTCTACCCTTGAGTTTTTCCTTTGGGCCTTTAGCGCCCTCTACCCGGGGAGAGATTGCTAGTTCATTTAGGGCGACGTCTCGGAAGCCCGGGTCAATGAGAAAGAGAAAAGGCTGGACTCCTGCGAAAAGGGCCAGAGTGCAGTTCAGACGGAAGGTTCGAAGTTGGGGTGTCTCCTTCTTCTCTGTTGAGCCCAGGAGAGGAGCATCGCCCGCCCTGGCCAGAGGCTCGAGTCTGGGCGTGTGTCCCCCTTTTCTCACATCCCACGGCTGGGAGGCGAAGTCGTCGCCTAGCTTTGACCTTCTTGTCTTCCTCTAAGCTGTCGTGAGCGAGACTCAAGTGCAACCGGAGTCGCCCGCCGGCGAGCGGCTGCACCTCCTCTTGAGTATGGAATCCGCCTTCCGACAATGCGAGTCACCTCATCGGGGATGGCGAAGATGAAAAGAAATCGAAGCGAATCTGGTGCGATCGGGACTTCTTTGCTCTCTAGTGCCGAACTTCACGTGTCTGCCGTCTCATCCATTCTCCAGGAGTCTAACATTGGGGGATCGAAGGAATTGCCAGTTGATGAAGCTTTGGCGTTGTCTTTTCAGGGGATTGCTTCGGTAAGTCTGTAATTGTGTTTATTTCCATGCTTGTTACGTCTTTGAACACTATGCATGTATCCGACATGCGGCACCACCCATTTGAAGGGCACAGTAGATAAGGCTGGCCCAGATGAAAAACATGTGAAGATCGCCGGTTATAAAGCGAGAGGTGGCTTCTCTCAGCCACGACGGTAGGCTGCGAGAGCAGCGCGACATTGTGAAGAAATGGGCGAAACTTAAGTCGATCTTAAGCACACTTAAATCGACTCGTGCTCTGGCGAGAGAAAATAGAGAGAGCAGAGTCCGGGAGAAGCCCCGGTTTGGCCAGTGAGGTGGAGTCTCGGGAGGTTAGGGGTGAGCTCCAGGCTGCGCAGGGTGAGTTGGTCGAGACTCGAGAGGGGTTGAGATCTGTCCAGAATGAGCTTCAAATGGTTAGGGAGGAGCTCATCACCTCGGGCGTCTGTGGGATCTTAGGTGGAGGCGCTGCGTGGGGTTAGGTGATTGAGCGCGAAAACTTCTTCGAAATTGCTTGTCGCGGAGGCTTGAGAGGGCAAGGTGTTGTTGGAGAGCGCTCGTCGTGAGTCTTCGAAAATTTGTACATTTATCAAGGCGGGTGAGGCGATGAATGTAGTGGTTTGCGCCTGGATCTTGCGACAGAGTCAGCATGGTTGCTCAGAGGGACGAGGTTATCAAACAATTGCGAGATCAAGCTGGTGCTTAGTGGGCTTCTGGGTGGCTCGCTTTTCAACGGAAGGCCGTTCAGGCGTACTCAGATCTAGATTTCAACTTTGACCTCCCAAGTGAGAGGCGGAGGGTCTTCCCGATCACAATTATTCGAGAGGCACAATTTACTCCTATTGAGATCCTTCTCATTCTTTAATAGTACGATGCCTAAATTCTTGGACTCATTTATGCTTTCCTGATGTCGACCTCTCCCCCCTTTTTGTTGGGCCTGCGGCCTGATTCCTGTGTAGCCTTCCTTTCAATAAATACCCATTTTTTGGGAAACTTGTGTTCTGGCTGAGATATCTTTATTAACTCTGACTAACCGATTTAAAGGTCTCGCGATTTAGGCATGTCATTTGAAATTTTATACTATCTGTTTTGAGTAGCGGTTCCCGGCATTTATGGTTGGAGTGGGTGGAGCTCGTCAGTTGGGCGCTATTGGCCTTCATCGATCATTTGGCGAGTGTTGGCTGGTTTTGTGGCTGAGGTCGTGATGCTTGGAGGCCGAGTGAAGCTCATCTTTGAAATTTTGTTGATGGAGGCTAGGTAGTGTGGTTGAGTAAAATTTCTTTGAAGAGCTCGTCGATGTAAATAGGAAGGAGCAGGTACGTGCGGAGTCTGTGTGAAGGGCTCGTCACTGTGAATAGTAGTGGCTCGTCCATCTGAGTTGAAGGATGAGCCTCGTCAATATGAATTATGCGATGGGCAGGTACGTACGGGAAGTGCACGGCGAAGGGCTCGATCCTTGTAATAGTAGGGGCTCGTCCATCCGGTTGAGGGATGGGGCCTCGTCGATAAGGTATGCGATGGAGCCCGTGCATGCGGGTGCGTGAAGGGCTCGTCGATGTGAAGTGTGGGGGCTCGTCCGCGGGTTGGGGATGGGCCTCGTCAGCTACGGTGTCTGAAGGAGCGATTACGTGCGGGTGCGGCGAAGGGCTCAGATCAGCGTGAATAATGGGGCTCGTCCATGCGGGTTGGGGATGGGCCTCGTCAAATGCGAATTAATGCGAAGGGCCAGATGCATGCGGGTGCGACGAGGGCTGGGTCAGCAGTGAGATAGTAGTGGCTTGTCCATCTGAGTTGAGGGATGAGCCTCGTCAATATAAATTGTACGAAGGAGCCGTCAGATGCGGGTGCGTGAAGGGCTCGTCAGAGTGAATAGTAGGGGCTCGTCCATCTGAGTTGGGGGATGGGCCTGCTCGTCGATATGAATTGTGCGGAAGGGCCGTGCATGCGGGTGCGGTGAGGGGGCTCGTGAAATAGTAGGAGGGCCGGAATTACGTTTGAGGGTCCGAGTGAAGGGCTCTTCAATGTAAATAGTAGGGGCTTGTCCATCTGAGTTGAGGGATGAGCCTCGTCGATATGGAGTGTCGTGAAGGGCAGAGTCCTAGTGCGGGTGCGTGGGCTCGTCCAAAGTGAATAGTAGGGGCTCGTGCGTACGAGTTGGGGATGAGCCTCGTCAGTATGAATTGAAGAGGCGATGCAATGCGGAGTGCGGTGAGGGCCTCGTAAATAATAGGAGGGGCCCTTACGTTTGAGGTCCGGTGAAGGGCTCGATCAATGTAAATAGTAAGGGCTCGTTCATCGGAGTTGAGGGATGAGCCTCGTCGATATGAGTATGCGAAGGGCAGGTCGAAAGTGCGGGTGCGTGAAGGGGCTCGTCAGTGAATGAGTAGGGGCTCGTCCATGCGAGGTTGAGGATTCAGGCCTTAGATCAATATGAATTGTGCGAAGGGCCGGTCAGGTGCGGAGTGCGACGAAGGGCTCGTCAGAAATGAGCAACTAGGCTCTGGCGGCGTAGCTGTGGTGGCGTTGGCCAGAGATAGGCGGTGTAGCTGGTGAGTGCGACTCTTGAGGGGCGGCGTGGCATGTGCGAGTAGAGGAGCTCGTCGAGAGTGAGCAAGTAAGCTCCACAGGCGCTATGGCCTTGGTGGGTTCAAGTAGAGATGGCGATGTAACTGTTGAGTCGACTCTTGAGCGAGGGCGGCGCGTGCGAGAAATGGAGGAGCTCGTCAGAGTGAACAAGTGGGCTCCTGAGGCGGCTGTGGCCCTGCTGGTGGGCGTTCAAGCGGGTGGCGATGTGGCTGGTGGTCGACTCTTGAGGGCGGCGTGGCTGTGCGAGTAGAGGGCTCGTCGAGTGAGCAGGCGGGCTCCTGCAGCGCTTTGGCCTTGGTGGGCGTTCAAGCCGAATGGCAATGTAACTGAGCTAGTCGACTCTTGAGCGTGGCTGTGCGAGTAGAGGGAGCTCGTCGGAGTGAGCAGTGGGCTCTGATTTGTGGCTGCGGTGGCGTTCAGCCCAGAATGGGCGTGGCACGGCTGGTCGACTCTTGAGCGGCGTGGCTGTGCGAGTAGGAAGGCTCGTGAGAGTGAGCAAGCTGGGCTCCTGATCTTTGTGGCCTTGAGTGGCGTTGAGTCGAATGCGATGGCTTGAGGCGGGTGCGGCTCTTGAGGGGCGGGGCGGCGCTGTCTCAGTAGAGGAGCTCGTCAAAGTGAGCGGACACGTTATGCGTGACTTCGGTGCGAAGGGCTTTACAGTGGCCGAACCGCCTCGCATGATTTTTGGTATGTGAGAAGAGCTTTGGTGGTAGAAACTCCTCGCGTAATCTCGAAGAGCGGCAGGTCATTGTGCTGATTTATGGAGAATCTGGAACGATTGCGTGAATTTTCGAGCGCTTTGACCTCCTTATAAATGGTGGCTCTGTTGCCTCTGTATCTTATGCTTTTGGAGATTCTGCTTTTCACAGTGGGTGGATGAAGTTCGCCTAGGATGGATGCTCGATGTTCGGGCGCCAGTGAGTTCCTCTAACGCCTTTGGATCAGCCTTTCTGGGTCTTCATGTGTGGGAGTTATGTTTTTCCCTAGTCTCCCCTTTATAGGAGTCATGTTATTCCCTAGCTTTCGGCTGGGGAGTGCGTCCGGAGGGTGTGTATTTTTGCTCACCTTTCTCTGCATTTTCTCTTTATCTCTTTCCTCCTCCTTTCTACCTCTTCTTCCCTCTTTTCTTTTCTCCCTTCTTTCTTCTTCCACAGCTTTCTCATCTGCTTCTTTTTCCCTTTTTTCCGTCTTTCTCCTTTGTCTCCATCTTTTTTCCCTCTTTTCTTTTCTCCTATCCACCCCTCTTTTCTTTATTCTATCTTCTCTTTGATATATCTTTTTTTTTTTTTTTTTTTGCAATTGCATGCGAGTGTTTTTTGAAGATGTAATCAAGGACACCGCGGTGTAGCAGAATATGATTCATTTGGAATAAAGAGGGACTTTTATTTTTATGAATTTTCTCATTGTGTATGTTTCTTTATATATCCGGACTGTTTGAGATACTAAATTACCCGCGTGTGCCCGACTCGTCACATAAGAATTGATAAGGTTTTATTACAAACCGGTGCCTACTGATAAAGCGGCTTAGTGCTCCCTTCCATGTATGTTGTAAGATTTTTTCCTCCTACGTTTGGAGCTCATAATTGCACAGTCGGCTTGACTCGGGTTATTATGTAGGACCTTCCCGATTAGGTTTGTTTCCACGTGTTGGATTCTTCCTTGTTGGCGAAGCTTTTGGAATAAATCCCCGGCATGTAACTTTGGGCTTGACTCTGCAGTTTAGTACACAGTGTCTTCCTTTGATACTCTTACGTGCCTTGGCTTGTTGAACTTTGTTCCTGTTTTCATCAGGAGTTCCAAGTTAGGCCAGCGAGGGCCTCGTCATTTTGTTCCTCCGATGCTAACTCGACTCTAGGAGATTTTATTCCAACCTCAAAACTTTTCCTGCTAACGTTCGAGCTCCGATATGGTTCCCACATATGCCTTCGTGTACTTCTCTTAGCACATATTCAGTGTCTTCTCCTGCGATGCATTTTAGGAAAGGTGTGAAGAATCCTCGCTTGTAAAGGCTTCCTTTGTGATTGGTAAACCTGGAAGACCTTACTCTTATCTTAACCGCTTCTTTCGGGTCGTCTGGTAAGGTTCCGTCATTAATATAATCACGAATAGGTGTCAGGTTAGGACGGATCTGCGAAGCGACGAAATCTTTGCCAAGGTCGATAGGGTTACGCTAGGTATTCGTGACGTTCAGCCGCCCGAGATCTTCTTACTGCAAGGCCGTGGCTGGTTTTTCCAAGGCGTCATTTCGGGTGTTCTACGATTGCAGGGACGTACTTGACCCGAACCAATACAAACTTTTTTAGCAAATCACGGACCTTTTGGAGATATAGAACCATCGTCTCACTTTTGGCCTCGTATGTATCTTCGATCTGCCTGACCACCAGTTGGGAGTCACTGTGGACCTCTAGCTGGTCGACCTCTAATGAGTGGGCGAGGTTGAGGCCTGCTATGACGGCCTCATACTCGGCTTCGTTGTTGGAAGCATGGAACCCAAACCTGAGTGCGTATTCAATGTCTATCCCTTCTGGTGAGGTGAGGATTAAGCCTGCTCCGCTCCTGTGCGTTTGAGGCTCCATGAGAGTTTCCATATGGGAGGTCGTCCCTACATTGTGTGGGCTCAGTGGCTCTATCGGAGGCGAGATTCCATGTGAGTCGGCTAGGACTGTTCCTTTATATGGGTTTTTCGAGCTTATTACTGATGTCGAACTAAACAGCTCACATGGCCCTTCATCGGCCTCAGAGACTTGGTTTTGTGTAATACACCTTCATTGGGTACTTGATTTGGGACTTCTACGGTGTGAGCACGGAAATAGGAATGAAGCTTAATTTCTGATCTGATGCTAGTATCAACTTTTCATTCTTAGGTACCTCTCCTCAGCTCCTCTCGGTGCTCAGTGCGAGTAGTAAACTGGAGTCTTTGGACTCGCTCTTTATTATACGACCAGTCTTGGCAGTTCAGTGCGATACGACTAAGTACAAAGTGAGGGTTCTCCTTGTGGGACTTACTAGAATGGGAGGAGAGCTTAGGTATGTTTTTAATGCCATGGATGGCTAATACATTTTCGTCCCAGCCCGAAGGCTTTCTTGAGAACTTGGAAGAAAGGTGGCATTATCACTAAGCTCTGCTCTGCATACGAAACGACTTGGGAGCCACAATCCTTCCCGCCAACCGTTGACCTCCTTATTCCCGGCTACGACGTGATGTCGAGTAATGCTTTTATTTTGTCCTATTCGTCTAATCCCCTGCGGGTTAACTATGAAACCTTAAATTTTCCTACTGACACGCCTACGCATTTAAATTCGGTTCACCATGTTATAATTCCTCGTGATCCTAATGCCCGTAGATGGGTGATATATATGGAAAGATTCACTTAGTGGACTCACTAAAGATGTCGCCTATGTATACCTCCAATGTTGTACCTTATCCGGGCTTTTGGAACATCCGGTTCCCAGTCTCCGTAGGTCGCCTCCCGCATTTCAGCAGTCCAAACGGCATTACCCGATAAATGCGAGGTTCCTTGTGCCGTGGATTTAATGAAGTCTTTTTCCTCGTCACCGGTCCATGCCGATCCGTTGTAGCCTAAAATGCATCCATAAAACTGAGTAGTTCGTGGCCTGCCGTGGCGTCCACTATAAGGTCGATTCTCAGAGGGAAGCCGTCCTTCGCATGCTTGCTTATGTCGCTGAAGTCACGCAGAGTCGCCACTTGCCGCTGGCTTTCGACGAAAGTACAACGTTAGCTAGCCACTGTGCAGAGCTCCTACTTCTCTTATCGCTTCCCGCGCTTGAGGAGTTTACCACTTCCTCGTTGATAGCTTGTCTTTCCGTAAACTCCCGCGCTTTTGTTTAACCGGTTCGAGGGACGGGGTTGGTGTTCGCCATGGGTGATTATTGCGTATTCCTCCCATGTCCGTCGCTGGCCCCGCTAAAAACGTCCCTATTCCGTCTCAAAAACTGAGGGAGGAGGCCTTTGAGATCCCCAGTTTGGAGCCAATGTAGGCTGGGATGTTCGGGTTGTCATCCAAATGTGCACAAAGTTCTAGTTCCTCCGAGGCTCGGTCGGGCGAGCACCTCGTCACAAGATATCGTGCCCGCTTGCTCAATGAGTCGACCGCTCTTTGTTTCACGGAGGTCGTAACACTCTCTCGCCACCACGATTTTCCGACCGTCCTGCTCCATTCACCGGCCGGGAATTTGATTATCATGTGATATGCCGAGGGATGGCTTTTATCGTCGAGAGGGTCTCGCTTAAAGATATTATAGCCGACTGGCGCCCACTATAGAACCTTGTCAGTTGCCGTTGTTCGCTGTGGGGTTCTCCTGTGGTCGCGACCAATCAAGCCCAAAGGTAGTACTCTTCTCCCGAAAAATCCTCGCAGATGTGCTGACGGTTCTAGCTTTTCTCTTCCAATACCCATCTTGTCGGCGTCGACGTGGAAGATGATGTCAGCTTGAACTCCCATTAATAATTAAAACCCTATGGAACCGTGGTGTTGGCCACAATTGCAGGACTAACAATGTGGGTCACATGGGGTGCCGGCACTCCTTCCGTATTTGAGTCGAGAACGTGATGGTAGTGCGACTACGACAATTTAGATAACACCGTCGTATTTCCATGTCCGGCCGATCTTATGCCCGTAGTGGGCCGAGCCGAACTAGACTCCTCCCTCCAAAGAAATCCTCCCGAGACGCATGGATTTCCTCCCGTGGGCTGTTGGTGCCGAACAGCCGTTCGTCGAGATGGCGGTCACGAGCCGGGCCGACCATGGTTCTGGCCCGACTGGGTTTGATTCTGAGCTTGGTTCCCTGGAGATATGAAACGCCGAAGATATCCGCGCTGTATCAAATATTATATTTCTTAGTTGTATACGCTGTCCATGATGTCCAGCGTAGTCCGTGGAACTCGCAATACTTGGTGTTATCCCTGTCGCAGATCTCGACTATCCGTCGCCATCTCAGACCGCCGCTTCGCACCTCATGCAGACTTGTGATAATCGGTGGGTCAAGTAGTGGGGTGAAGCGCCGCGACTGCAATGTCAAGGCCCTTCGCCATGGGCCTGCACGGCCTCGAGACTCCCCGCCTTAGGGATCGCCCCGCCCCGCACTGATTTCTCTCGGTCGCCTTGTCGCCGTGGCCCGCCGTCGCCTCGTCTGTCGCCCCTTTTTCTTATGCGCAGGAGCTCTCTTCGACATATGAGGGCCTCCTCGCCGTTTATGTACTTTTCTCGCTTCGCAAGTGACCTCGACCATGCCAGCTTCGAGGGTTCTTCGAGATAGAGAACAACATCGTCTTTGATTGTACGCCAACCCGCGATGAAAGCCGTGGGATAAACACTTTTCGCTGGTACGCCTATCTTCGTGTGGACTCGGCGTCAATTTTGTGACATACGACTTCAAACTTTCCCGCGATCCTCGCTTGACGGTCAATAGATGGTAGCTCGGCTTCTTCGTATCGCCCAGTCTGATGAAAGCGGGAGACGAACGCAACAGCTAGTTCCCTGAATGACGAGATAGATGAAGGGGGAATTTATTGAACCGTGCCAAAGTCGGGCCCTTCTTGAGCGTAGTGGCGAAAAGCCCCGTGACGTACGTAGTCCCGATACCCATGCAAAACTTCCATCCGATTTTTGTAAGTATTAAGGTGATCGGATCTTTGACTCCATCGAATGCTTCACCGAGGTATCAATTTCGTTGGAAGGTGAAAAACAGACCGCCGTGAAAGCGGAGATTCCGCTTTGTCGCACTCAAGGTATCCATAGTATCCCGGCTCGCCCTTCACTCACTCCTTCACGCATGAGCTCGTCGGGCTGGTTTTGAACCCCGTCCCACGATCGTTCCCTTGTTTCTAGTCAGGTGATTTACGCTTCGCTCACGAAGCCGCTCCCGGGCATAAAGGCCGTTTTCCTCACCAATAACGGTGCTCCATGCCCCCTGGCCTGACTGGACTCTGCCTCTGCTTCGATGCCTTGGGGAATGTCGCACCGCGGTTCTTCTACGGAGAGTATGGCTCTTCCCGGTTTCCGCCGTGTCTCCCCGTCGATGTTGTATCTCGGTCGTGTTGCTCCAATTCTTCGACCAAACGCCGGCTGACGGTGCAGGCTAAGCCCTTCCACTTCGCTTAGTATTGGCTTGCACGCTTCCACCGTCCCAAGGGTCTCGTCGCTCATATCACCGGTGGATTCCGTGTCCCTGTGGGATTAGCGCATTCCCGCCAGGACTCCTTTTGTTGATATTTCACGTGAATCGGTGAATCGCTTATGTTTATGAAGGAATTGTCGCTCCTACGTATCAAGCCAACCGATGATGCCTTTTTCAACCTAGAACTGGCCGGAGCGTGTTGGGTCGCCGGGTTTGACCAAGACCGCCGGCGTGGGCCGAATCAAGGATGCCGGACCGCTTGGCCGGGCAGATTACCGCAATGCCGGTTTATAGATCTTCGGGTGCGCACTCCTCCTCGCAAGAAGAACTAGAAGGAAGAAGGGCCGCAGAGCCGCTTCGCGCTCCGACGTTTCTGCCGATTCTTTCGGTAGTTATATGATGCTTGTATTGCTTAGAATTAGCGTACCTTTAGTGTTGAGCGCCTTATTTATAATGGATATTCATCCACTCGACGACGACAGTGCTCTTCCTTCGGGAGTGATAGGTTTCAATGTAGCCACCCTTAGATTTAACAATGGATTAGTCAAAGGAGTGCCTGAGTAATCCTCCTTCCTTATCGGGGGTATCCAACTAATCTGCCTCACGCTTCCTTCCTTTGATAATAGTGACTCGATTGACGAATAGGAGGCCTTTTAATATTCCTATCTTCTCGTTATTTGTAAAAAGATATGGTTTGACTCCGGGCCGCGGTATGGCCTTCCTGCTCTTCCAACCACGTCGCCAACCCGCCGCCTTGCTCGGCCGCATGGAGGATACATCGTGGCACGGTCTCACGGTCTTTCATCGGGCGAACGAAATGCCCTCGCCCAGCTCGTATCCCTATCATATACTATAAAATTAAAAATAATATATATATATATATATATATATATATATATATATATATATATAGTATATATATATATATATATATATATATATATATATATCAATGTCATGGCTTATCAGATTATCCTTTTGAACACTGCCATCCCACCCAAATTGTGAATTAAGATGCTCGCCTTCCTTGAAGGATACCAGAGAGCTAATATTTGATATAGTTTATTAATATAACTTAGATTTGATATATTCTCCGGATTTATATCAAATTTTAGAAAAGAAAATAGTGAACTTGTATAATTTCACTATCATCTTAATTTATTTTAATTATATAAAATTTTAATATTTAATAATTATATAATTGTTAGATTATAGTGACTTTAGTATCGATCTTATTGATAAGATCCAATAATTAATTTGTTCCAAAACGTGTTGCTTACTTGCTGTTAAATAATTAATGCAGGTTTACGTGTTTAATAAATAAATATCAACGAAAAGATACTGCTGCTACTTCGTAGCTGAGTACTTACCTGCACAAGACTTTTGATGACGTCATCAGTGTAGACATTGGCACGTGTGGGCCATTAAATAAGCTGCGTTAATGGGCTTTTTGATGGTATGGGCTGTGACTCAACCTAATTTAGCTTTTGGGCTTGCAAGAATAATCTTCCGAAAGTGAGTTAGATTAATGAATTGTCAGGTTCAGCGGATTCGAAGTCGATTGATATCAAATGGTTTAATGAGTTGGACGGAAAATCCGTCGATAAACCGATCAATCGGTCGGACAATTAGTTTGATCAGATTTTCAAAATATTGCGATAATCCCAGCCACCCACGAGCTGGCAAGGGTGCCTTTACTCTCGCCCCATCGATTATTGGGTTTACCCATCCATGCCGAGGGCGCAATTGATTTATTGGTGGCGTAGACACGTCTATTTCTATTAACCTCTTTGGCAACATTAGTTCTAATACTATTGTATCAACGGAAGCTTTGATGTAGATAATATGCATTCAAGAACAAAAGGATAAAAATAACTCACATAAAGATACACGAGGTTTTAACGTGGTTCGATCAATTATGCCTCATCCACGGATGAGAAAGTCTTTTCACCATACGATATTAAATATTCTTGAGATATGTATATAATTAGGTTTTTCTAAAGTATAATGTTTCCTATTGTTTGTATCCACATAACCCAGGCATTAAAATCTCTCGCTCCATTGGGTATTCCTTTTTCTTATTATCTACATTACATGTAATATTTATAAGCATACTTCTCATAACTTTTCCCCTTATTATCCAAAAGATTTATAATTAGATGCCTAACAACTTTTCTTATTCTATAGTGATATTCTTAAAATTACAATAGTATAATAACCTAAGAATTATCCTACCAAATATTTTTCACAAATAAGAATTAATACTAATTAGCAATTTGAGACATATTCCAACAAATACTTTTATAATCCAATTCAATGAAACGCGTGTTATTTTAAATATATTAAGTAGTTATATTTTAATTTGTAAAAAAAAAGTAGTTTTTTTTTAATTGAGTTCATTTTAATCCATTGACAACATTAAATATTTATAATTTAAAACTTGGGTAAGATCGATCACTTTACTTAGTATTGACCAATTATCCTTCGTCAATCCTTAAGGTAAAAGTATTATAATAAAACCTTGATATTAAAAGATTGATAAAATCTTATTATGCCAACTCATGCTAGTTGACTTAATTAATTAATTTTATCTTAACATTGAAAATAAATATAAAATTAGCAAGAAAAATTCTTAATATATTATTAATATTTTTATAACTTATGTCTTCCCAATTCCACTCTTTCTTGTAATCATTATATCTTTAAAATATATTTATCTTCTACGCTATGGGGTTTTGAATTTTGATATTAAGGTTGTTTTTGTTTATAGTTTTTAAAAGCTATTTTTTTAAAAAAAAAAATTTAGGAGAATAAGGAAACAAGAAAAACGCATTCGATTCTTAGTTTTTTTATTCTAAATAATATAAAAAATACTATTTTTAATAACAGTTTTCAAAAATAAGAATTAAACAAACCTAAATATCTTTTTTCATGAGTTTCTATCTTTTAAATTAATAAACATCTCTTATTTTAAATGTATTTTAGATTTCACCTTTAATTCAAGTGGTAAAAAGGAGAATGGATATATAGAAGGTCCAAAAATCGAGTCCTTAATTATAAGAACATATAGATCCAATAGTGAATAGACATAAAAATAAAAAATAAAAGTATTTTATGCTCCTGTATATTCCATTTTGACCAAATATATCATTTTGGGTCTATAATTTATAGTGCATGAGTATAGCATTTTAATTATAACTAATTTATTAATATAAAACATAAATAATATATATAATGAGTTAATCTAGGTTAAATATTAATTTGCATAATAATAAATGGGTCAATAGGGTCAAATTCGTGTTATGTAGATTGACACGAATATAATATATTTATTAAACGAGTTATGCGAATATGATCCAAACACAAAAATATTGAACCTAAACCCGTAAAAATCGTATCAAGTTTATGTCATGTTTGCAAATAGTGTCAAATTTTGCCTGCCCTACACATAAAGATGGTAACGAAGTGGGTCTCACGATAAGAAGAAATTATTATTTTAGCTTTTATATTATTTTAAATTACTAAATTAATAAACAGGTTACATGTGTCTAATGGTGTTACATGATTACTAATTTAGTCGTGTTTTAATTTGGTAATTCTGAACCGTTTATTATTCGTATCGTGTTCAAATTAATGAATACCATAGAAAACTTGTTATTGAAATGACCCATGAACATGAATAGCCTCCCCTACTACCTATGTGTAGTAGAAAATGATTAGCACTAGGAATAGATGGGCTTTTATTTGTTTTGTTTATATTTGACCTTAAAGTCTTTGTTTAACATATTGATTTGGATCATATGTTATGTTGTGTTATTTCAACTTCCGGGTTAATTTAAACTGAAACAAAATTTCATAATTATGTGAAGCATTAAATTACTATCTTAGGCATATAGTTTTATCTTTATGAATATAATCGTTAACTTATGATTCTTGTTCATTTACCTATTTTATTTACATTTTGTATATTTCATAATATTTGAAATAAAAAAGTTTGCCCTAATCTTGGGCATTGGTTATTACAGTACTTATATCAACATTCATAAATTATTCTCAATAATTATTTAGTAACTACATAGGCCCAATTAGCCTCACATAGCCTAAATGCACAAGGCTGATCATTACTCCACAATTGCTTCGTGGGTCGTGTTTGGTATGCGAGATTAAGCGGATTAATTTTGTCTTTCGGAATTTGGGACCTAATCGGTCGGACTAGGTGGGACAAATTTAATATTGTCACTTGTGTTTAGTGCAGTCCCCAGACAAAACATGGACTTTTTATCCTACGATTTGAGTGTCTGCAGGACTAAGGTGGTGTTTGTTTTTTTTACTTAATGCTTAATAGAATTTTTTTTAGCTTAATACTCAGTAGGGATGACAATGTGACATATTATTTTGGATTCCCGTCCAGCCTCATTCTTAATGGCACGGGTTTAATTTGATTTTAATCGGGTTTTTAATAGGTTTGAGTTTATTTTCTCAAATCCGATACGGGTTCAGTGTTACTCTCTGTAAAACACGAAAAAATTATAAATTTTCAAAAATGGCAAAATATTAATAAAAATAATAAATTGTCGTAAAGTTGAAAAGCGTAGAAAATTCTCTAGATCTTGGATAGTAAACGGCTGTATTTGGTGAAATTAGGTCTCGCGAAATTTAGTGACCCCGGAAAAGTTTCATCGAGATTATGAGACAGCCCGGAAATTTTTAGATTTTGGGTGATAAGTTGTCAATGACTACAAGGAATGAGATTTTTACAGAAAATACCGAAAGTTAAGAAATGGTTTAGGGTAGAAATGGGTCAGAATGAAGTAATATGAATCATGTATCAAAATAATAATAATAAGCTCAGCCCAGATTTATATTTTAAAAATAATTTTTATTATTTTATTTTTATACTTTAATATACATAATAATAATTATTATAATGTTTTTAATAAATAATTTATAAAAAATTCATAATATATTTTGGGATAATATATATTCTAATTTTATATATTGTTAAATTTATATTTTATAATATATTATATCATATATAATATATTAAGCTATTTTATTTATTTATTGTGATTTGTTTACAGACAATGTGGATTAATAAATTTTTTGTTTAAATTTTTTAATTTATTTATTATTTTTTGTAAAACTATAAAATATTTTGTCCCCGGTTTAGTCAAAGGCGAGACCACTTATTTGGGGTTAAAAGCCAGCAAAATAGCTTCGCGTTATTTAATTTTGTCCATGAGTTTAGTCGGTCTCAACATCACACCAAATCTTTTGCACTTTATAATTTTGTCGAAAAATTAAGTGCAATCTCTGTCCCGCTTACCAAACATGGCCTTAGAGTTTTAGCCATGTTGAGATGGAACTATAAATATAATAAACAAGTTTCTTACGGGTTGTTTGGAGGCGTTGTGCAATTAGTTTTGTTTTGAACATTAAAATCAAACCAATTGTATTAGCATAATCTAAATGCAATTTGGAGAGACAACTCAATTAATTTGATTCATGAATAACAAGCAATTAAACCCGTCAGTGTCAATTCAACTTGTTTGATTTAAGAAATTTTTTAAGAAATTTAAGATATATATATATATATATATATATATATATATATATATATATATATATATATATATATATATATATATATATATATATATATATATAGAGAGAGAGAGAGAGAGAGAGAGAGAGAGAGAGAGAGAGAGAGAGAGAGGAAAAGTAAAAGACAAGAAAAATTAAGCCCAAAACCCTAGTCTTTTTTTCTTTTTACTTTTTCTTTGCCAGTCTTTTTTCCTTAAGAAGGAGTGATGATTTTTTTCCCATTCTTGACCTCAAATAACCCCTCTATGTTTATTTCCATTAGTTTCTTCATCAATAAAGTGGTTATTTCACAATATCTAGGTTTTCATTTATTTTTCATGTTTTAGTCGTCATCTTATTACGGTGTGGGCTTGTTGCGTCTTAGTACAACGTTTGTTTGTCATCTTCGTGGTGCGGTGGCGTTTATTTGTATGATGATTCGGGACAAATAAAGTATATCCGTCGGTAATGATAAATCGAATCGATGATCGTCGATATGAGCGCCGAGCTTGATTGAACATGGCGCATACATGGGAGGAAAAAGGAAAATTAATCTAAGTATAGGGACATCACAAGAAATGACAAGAAGCACCCTCTCTTGTATGCCTACGCATCTCATGTCCCTTTTCAAAATTCCAAGGACTGTCAGTGTGAGACTTTGAAAGAATCCGAAGAGAGTTCCTTTGGGGTGGAGAAGCCTTGAATAGGAAACCCAAAATGTCAAATGAGAGATTGTGTGCTCAAGCAAGGAAATTATAATTCATTATGTTATATATATTATGACAAGCTTGTTTCAGAGCTTCTGTCAGTAACTCTTGAGACAAATCCATAAATTCTAGCATCTACAACAAAAGGTAACTTGGGATGCACACTAACAGTATAGCTATAAAACATTATTCAAATAGCCAAAATCCATAATTTATTTTTTTAGAAAAATAATAATAACTTGCTATATTTCTCTTCAAGAAACTATCAAGGAAAATGATTTTCTCATATTTAATTTTACTATGTAAAACTAGTAAAGAGAATCTAAAACAATTAAAACTAGTTTGAAACCTAGGCATGTTTAAGCTTTGCAATCATTAAATAGAAGAGTTAAAATGACTAAAGTTAGTTTGAAGTAACAAACAAAAATAATACGGAAAAACATAGGCCGTAATAACGGTACAAATAAGCAATCCTACTCTTATCATCAATCTAACACTTCTCTGATTCTAGTAGTTTTCTGAAAGACCACCTTCAATGGCGGTTGCTATCGGGGTTACCATCAAGGCGAAGTGATTAGGATTAGTAAAGTTATGTATATTGCAACCTCAGGGAAGACTTTGTTGGTTGGGAGACTTAAAGTTATTTGAGATTCGACGTTGTCCCCATACATGAGGTAGCCCACCATGACCATTGCTAGGTGATTTTCATAGATTTTTTATATCTTGAATAAAATAAATATAAAATAATTAATTTTAATGACCGTGCATGACCTGTGCAATTTTACTATAAACCAAATGTGACTCATGATAATCTTGTGCGTGCAAAGCCTCCTTGCTTCTCAATCTTGTACAAGTCCAAAGACGGGTTATAGATATTTACGATAATTTTCTATATATTCATAAAATCAAAACACCAATAAATCCATGTTTACTGATAATTTTTAGTGAGTCAATGATGGGATTTGATCTACGATATTTCTTCTTCAGACTTTCAGTGACCTCTAACACGAGGTATAGGATCGATAATCGATTTCCATGAATATCGAATGTCGACCATATATCAACATTTATTGGAAATTTTGCCGATTTTTAAAAAAGTTTTCCGGTAATTTCGGTGGTCAACTCCCCTTGCAAACTGGTCAACACCCCTTTAATTTTGGCCATGGACACTCAAACATCATTGAGGCATCTCAAACTTCTATAATATCTAATATATATATATATATATATATATATATATATATATATATATATATATATATATATATATATATATATATATATAATTTTTAAAGAATTCTACAAAGGGGGAGTACCTAAAAGTTACAAAAAATGGCATAGGCTCGTCTAAGCGTTTTAGCCCTTATACCGTCTTCTAGCAAAAACCACTGCAAGTACTTTAGTGATGGAACATCAAGATCCTTTACTCCCCGATAAAGGTGGTAATTCAAGCGAATGAGATGGGCTGGGCAGGGCCAAATTTGACTCGGTTTTTTTTTTAGCCAAAAATATGGTAGCCCGGCGCTAAATCCGAGTGGATCGGGCCTAAATTGCCGCCTCTACTCCCAATCATGATGAAGAGCTGGAGAAGCAATTAGCGAGTCTATTGCTCTATTATGTTCCCTCCCTATAGATTGACATGAACAATATGAACTACTTCCCAATGCTTCTCCAATTCCTTCTTACGTGCTTCAATTAATTAATTTACTAGCGAGCAATAACCTAGGCTCCTTGCTAGATAGCAACCACCGGACCACAGGTTCCAAATCTTAAACCTTGAAGAACCATTTGCACAACATAATTCAACTTCTATAGCACTACATATACCTACCTACCTACCTACCTATATTGTATTACAGGTGAAAACAATTTTAACCATTTGCATTCCTTATTATCAAGCCATAATCCCACCTCCCCTAGCCAGCTCAAGAGTACCACCTTTTCTACTAAACCCATCTTCATGTTTAAGAGGCACCCAACCAATGAATTGAGTAGCATATATAGATACATCCATTTCCATTAACCCATCTGATCCATCTCTCTCTTTCTTCTTCTTCCTTCTTCCTTCTTCTTCTTCTTCTTTGATCAACAATGGTGAGTCATAAAACTCTGTAGGTGTTGTAGTATGCCAAAAAAATCTATGACAAACTAACTGGAAAGGGAAACCGAACTGGAAATGGATCTGGAAGTACTAAAACATAAACTGAAGTTAGAAGTACGAGAGCCAAATTAGCCACACCATCTTAATTGCTGTGGAGATTTCGTTGCATACATTTTAACCATGGATGTCACCAATGAAGAAGAGTGTAGTAATGGTACATTTTTGTTTTGTTTGATTGTTTCTAAGGTTTATGTTTTTAATTTTTTTTTCTTTTTTATTCAAGGGAATCGGAGGGGAGGAGAGAGGATTGAAGAACAAAGCACTTTAGTTGTTGAATCAATCCTTTTTCCTTCTAAAGCTCACATTGTTTTTCCATAACGAAGAATTCGGATCATCATGTGATATCTTTATTTAATTTTCTTCTATATCTCTCTTTAGTTTCTTGAACTTTCTTGGGAGACAAACACATGGCTGGTGCATGGACCGTACATATATTGCTTTAGTTTGATAGAATTTGCAGCAACTTTATTCCTAAGATAACACGTATGCAAGTTGTAACTTTTAATCACAGTATTGAAATGAATTGAAAGTATGATTTCTCAAAGCAAATGACATACCTTTTGAATCCACTAAAGATTTGAGAGTTAGAGTCGAATTTCTCTATGTAGTTCTTTCACTTCGAAAAATTGCAGAATTTTGGAGAGAGTTTTTTTATGTTTTCCTTTGGAAAAAAAAAAAAAAAAAACTATTTTCCTCTATATTTGAAGAATAACCTCTAACCTTTTTTTTTAAATTTCTATTTATCGTAATTATTTAAATCACGGAGTCTTAAAAAAAAACCATCACATTTTCACATTTTTTTCTCTAATTTGTAAATTCAAATTTTAAATTGAATAATCATAGGATCATATCATGTCATGTGTGCTCTACGTAGAAGGAAAAAACTAACATCTCCCACTCACACATGATGGGACCGACTCACTTTTCAACTTTAAAGGTTCATACTTATCAAATAAGTCGTGTGACCATGCATACTGCGAGAACATTTTCACTATATATCTGTTATGAGTATATAACTTCTCGATGAAAGGTTCTTGAAGTATGTTTAATATGTTGTATATGAAATCATTATATCACATCCATTTCACATGAGATCTCAAGAAATTTGAATTCATGATTATGTTTCTTCCACAATATAAATACATAATTATCGACCCATGAATGCATATTAATGCTACAATTTATTTGTAAATATGATCTTCATCTTCCTCGATTCTCGTAATTCTTATCTAGTTTTCTTTTCTATAAATGTTCTAATAGATCGAATCATTCATAATATTTTGATAACATTATAAGATAACAAACACTAGATACTAATCATGTAATCAAGTCAGAGTGATAAGGATACTATACGAGATTACTTAAAACTTGAGGGCCTCACAAAATATATATATATATATATATATATTACCCTAATTGTTAGTCAACATATGCACATGTGGTATGAATCACATGTTACGGGGTTATCTCCTTTCTCATGGAGTCTATGTCTTTATGCATTTTCTTTCAACATCGTATAGATTGTAGTTCAACACACTCAATGTCTAACTATGAGTTCACTCACATACTCTTTTTATCAAAACATCAAACCTCTAATTTGGCTTTAAGACTAATTAAGTGATATCTCACTTGTGATTAGTATTTCATTCATTCTTTAAATGAAATTGACACTTGTATTTAATCATTTGCTCTCAATTATCACCTAGATAATAATGCTTAAAAAGCGTTTCATCTTAGTAACCTAAAGTGACCCCAAGGCGTGTTTGGTGGTGGGTGATTTGATCTAACTGCATTCTCCAACATACTTCATATCTCACCTTGTACTTAACATATGTGTTCATGTTGTTTCATTAACATCGAGAATAAAAACAAATATTATCATTAAAATAATACTCGTGAATATGCTAGGAAGTGCATATTCTCAAATACACTTTAGTGTCTATGTAAGCCCAAAGACTTGACATGCATAAATTAAGCATCTTTACGTATGGGCTTTGTGAATGGATCTGCAATCATTTCTTATCATTTTATTTATATGCCCCATGTTAAGCGAAGTTTGAAAGAGAATTTCCAATTTACGAAAAATGGCAAAATCTTAATTTCAGTAAAAATCAAAAATTTTTCTAAATCTCGGATGACAAGCGATTTCATCAGTTGGAATCATCTACGAAATCTAGTTAACACGTGAATTGGTTGAATTAGGAACCGTCGGGTGCACGTTTTTCGAGAAGCAGCGTCGGGCTGGACACTGCATTATGTGGCACCTGATTATTGCGATGTCAAGCTCGGTTCAATCAACTTGAGCTTAAGGTGGGACCTACGATGACACATGGCATGATGCCATTGGGTGGAAAAGTCAAAGTGGTTGGTTGAGTGGATAAGAAATCCTCTCAACTAATCATAAGGTGATATGTGGCAAAGTGAGAAACAAAAGGAGATTTTCTTCTCCATTTTTGGGCAGGAAACGTGCAGTGAGTGAAGGAGAGCTCAGTTTGCAAAAATGGTAGATTTTTAGAGAGAGAAGGTGCAACTTCTCTCTAGGATTCTGGGTGTTTGGACAGTCGGATCACTTCGGGCCAAGAAGCAAAGTGGTTCCCTATGAGACTACGTGGGCAGTTTTGAGGAGTTTCGACAAACTCCATGAGGTAGGGGTTTTATCCTACTTGTTTTACCCTTTGTTTAAGTGTGTTTATGATGCTTGAGTTGATTGAGGTCGTGAGCGGCCGTTTGATCGGTCCCAAAACTTGAGACCGAATTATTGGAATTTTTGGAGCTCATTTGAGCAGTTTAGTGACAGTCCACGGACTGTTTGGGCAATTGTTGGTATAAATTAAGAATAAACTGTGCTCAAGAGCAGTAGGACCCGAAATGGATGTGAATCAGTCTCAAGAAGAACCGAGGTCAGATGAGTGGGTTTACCACCCGACAGCCCACGTGCTCGCTTAAGACTGTAAAATAGTCCCTGAGTTGTGTAAATGGACCAAAAACTCATGTGTTAGGTGCTGAAATTGATGAAATGAATGGCTTAATTTGTGTGGAAATGGATATGTTAATGCATGAACTTCGTGTATTAGCAGGATGTCACAATTATATGGAATATAATTGTGTGTATAGGCCATTGAAAATGAAATTCTCCAACACATTCACCTCGGAGGGTAGTCCCATATTTTTACCGAATTTAGTATATTTTTCAAGAACAAATGTGTTTCGTTTTTGAAAATGATTATTTTTCATACATGGCTTAGGCAAGTGTGAGAGCCTACTGAGACTCAGACATGGAATGCAAAGTATGTGTATCCCAGCAGATCACGTATTTACTTGAGTGTGTTTAAATCTGGAGCATTGCATATGCACTAGTGGAGAGTAACCCATTTAGGTGATTCCACCATCGGGCGATAACTCACCTCAGTCGAGGAACATTTTTTCGTATAGGGGGCACTGGTAGAAGACTCCGGCCATTTTAGAGACTGATTTTGAAGAAAGCCGAAGCCGTGGCTTTATGTTTTTAGATAATATGTATTAGAATCAGAGATTTTAATATGTAATGTATTAAGAGTACAAATAACTTTTGATTATTGGAATATAGTTGGGTACTTGTTTGATGAGTATTGATGCAGGGGCCTAAGTTACTCAGGTATGTGTTTCGTGATACAAGACGTATAGATTTTCCACAAAGTCGACAGTAGTCAACTGACCCTGTGTTTCAAGGCCACACGCTCACTCTTCGCACTCACCATGTCTTTTACAAAATTGTATTTGATATCTATATGTTTGGTTTTAGCATTGAACTTAAGGTCTTTAGTATAAGGTATAGTAGCCTGACTATCACAACTAATGAGCACAAGCTCTATGGCATCTCCCTTATTGATCAAATGTTTCAAGAATCTTCTTAACCATATTCCTTTTGTCACAATGGCTGATGACACTACAAATTCAGCTTCCACTGTTGATAAGGCTATGCAAGATTGTTTCTTACTACTCCAAGATATGGCACCATTGCTGAGTAAGAATGTAAATCCGGAGGTAGATTTTCTCCTCATCTGGGCCCCCACCACATGAGTATACCTTAATTACAAATCATTTCCTTGATAACACAATGAATAGTTTGTTATGCCCTTTAGATATGACAATATCCTTTTAACTACCTTCCAATGTTCTTGACCTGGATTAGATTGATATCTATTAGCCACCCCAAATGCATGATAGATATCAGGCCTAGAACACATCATAACATACATCAGGCTTCCAACAAACTTAAGTAAGGAACTTTGCTCATTTGTTCCTTTTCTTCTAAGGTTTTAAGACATAATCTTCAACTCAAGGTCTCACCTTTTTCCATAGGAGTATCAATAGGTTTACAATCTTGCATTTTGAATCGCTCAAGGATTTTAATTTCTTGATATATTGCTCTTGCGAAAGAGACACCAATTTCTTTGATCGATCCCTTGAAATTTAAACTCTAAGGATATATGTAGCTTCACTGTGACGTCCCAATTTTCGGGGGTCTCGTTGACAACCTGTCAACTCGTGGAATTTCTATCTCAGGTCATCTTGCACCTAACTCTTGGTACCGGACCAGTACCAACTACCAGTGAACACCGAGTTACTCAGCACCACCTTAATACGTCCCTTTACCGGGACCCATTCATTAATACTTAAATCTAAAATATGAAAATAAAACATTTAATTACATACCCGACTATTTATACAATAGTCTAAAAGAATTTAACTATAATTCTTTTATACAATACACTTTTTACAAAAGTTTACTCGAGGCCACATGTCGGCCTCCTTCACAATCATGGCCTCGTCAGAGCACATTCTCCTCAGATCTATACCTGCTGAAAGGTCCCATCGACAGGTGAGCAATGCCCAAGAGAGAATACCTCCTATAAGAGTTACCACCTAGCGCACATGCAATGCCACACTCACATTCAAGTTAAAACATGCACGTTCCTACTCAAATGTCTACATGTCATGGATGAGAATGCGACCACCTCTATCCCATGTCTCGAGTCCTCACTAACTCTCACACATGCATATGCTGGTAAAACACTGTCATTGTGTTTCACCCTAATGACCCTTTATCCAAAACAAAAGCTTTTTGTTTTATAAATCAAATCCATCGACAACCTTCCGATAACCGCTTTATTCAGTTACTGATAGTCTCCGAGCAAACCGCTTTATTCTAAAAAGCGGACAATTTCCAATAACCGCTTCATTCAAAAACTCGATAGTCTCTCGATAAACTCGTTTATTCAAAAACAAAGGATAGTCTCCTGATAACCATTTTATTTAAAAAGCATCGATAGTTTCGATAAACTGCTTTATTCAAAATGCGACGCCTCTCCGATAACCACTTTATTTAAAAGCATTGGACAGTCTCCAATAAACTATTTTATTCAAAATAGTGGACAATCTCTGATAACCCATTTTATTTCAAAAGCATCGGGACGCTCCGGAGCAAACAATTTTATTAAAAACATCAACGCCTTTTGATAATCGTTTTATTCAAAACATCGACAAATTTCTAATAACTCGTTTTATTCCAAAATAGTGGGACGTCCATCAACTGCTTTATTAAAAACAAGGATAGCCTTCTCGATAAATCGCTTTAATAAAAAGCTATGGACATACTCCGATAAACAGCTTTATTCAAAAGCTATGGAATGCACCTGTGAGACTCCGTTGGATGTAGTCTAAAGTACCGAGCCCACCATCGAACACCAAACACAGTGTCGATCTACCATGTACCCATAACAATACTATCGAACACCAACCGTAGTGTCGATCTCTACCATGCACCCATACCCATGTCATGCGATGTTCTCATGCATATGCAATGCAATTATGTTATTGCCTATTCATACCATGCTACATATATAATGAGTGTTATATGTGCATTTTAAACCATGCATGACACCCATGCATCATTTGAACAATCATATCATACAAGTCATGCCAACATATCAATACACATATATGTTGACATCATGATTCACTACCACTTCTGCAACGCATTATTAACTCGAAGCCTATAGCGGTGATAATGACATGTCCATATCTAGTTTAAGCAAATAAGTTAGCGTAATGGTTTCGAGTCTATACACAACTTCATGTCACTCGATTATCACGTAATGACACTCATAAACAATTCATCTCAATCAATATGTATGGCATACATATTGTCATTCAACATGTCATCCCTTAACCAAGGGATAACACTTCAACTAATCACATAATAGGCCTCCGAAGCAAGCCTCAAACATCCGCAACTAGGCCATGAGATCAATCCTAGACTGTTGCACAATCCGCTCGAACTGTACTCAAACAATTCTCAAAGACATTGTTCACATAACCGCTGACCGCTTGTCTCACCGGGCCGATCGGCTGCCAAACTGGCCGACCGCTTCCACCATACAAAGAGGCCGGCAACTACTACATCCAATCCGGGACGACCATCCGGGTCAATTGTGCCTAATTACACCGTCGATCGCTCCGGGTACAAGAGTCGGTAGCTACCGCGATCCAACCTAAGACCACCACCAACCGGCCGACGGCTTCTTCGTTGTTCAAGGTTGATGTTATCATCCAACCTGATGACCTTCTCGATCACCTACCATCCCGCAACCCAAAATGCTTTTCTTTTTTCAAGGCTAGAGACTTACTAACAGCCTCTGTGGCTCAACCAAGGCCAAAGATGACCCTTAGATGGAAAATAAGTCAAGGTAGGAAGAATCCTCACTCTGTGCACGTGATCCACTGCAGGAAGCCTCCTAGACTTAATAACCTCCAGAATCCTAATTATTACAATAGCCAAAAATTATTTTTCCGAAAATAAAACGATAGACCCGGGTTTAATACTAGAGCCAAGGGTAAATTGGTAAATTTACCACTTGAGGACCCTTGGGTCATTAATGAGAAAGTCTAGTGGTCAATGTATAAGATTGGGAATGTGATATGCAAATAGAAAGAGTTAATGGCTTAAATTGCTATTAGTGAAACTTTAAAGTAAAAAAAATGGGTATAAAACTAAACTAAGTCCAGAGGGTGGATAATTCCTTATTTTTGCTCAAATAGAGTTAGGGCAAAAATGTGAAGAAGAGAGGAGAAAGAGGAAGAAGAAGAAGAAGAAGAAGAAGAGAAGAAGGAGAAAGGAAGAGGAAGGAAAGGACGAGCCAAAAGGTATGGGTTTTTGGTTCGATTCTTGTAAATGGTTCTTTTCTGGTGGTTTGGTCAGGAACTTCTCCTAACCCTAGATTTGAAGGATATAGTGGTAAAACCCCAATCCTGGTTATTGTGTAAGGATTGAGGGGATTTTGTATAGAGAAGATTCATGAATTTCTTTAAAGCTAGGTTTCATCATAACCTTAGATCAAGAGTTGATAGTTGGCAAACCTAGATTCTTGTTTAAGATGTGTTTTGGAAGATGTTTTGCTGAATATGGCTTTGATGTGTGTTTGAGTGTTGGGGTTGATTGTTGGAAATCTGCAGGTGGGAAAATTATAAATTACTGAGGGTCGGATTTCTATTTTGACCAAGGTTAGTATTTACCATAACTTGCCTATTTCTTATCCGATTTGAGTGGGATTCAAGCTTGTTTAAACTAGACTTCAAGGAGCACCAAACATCCTGAAATAGGTACCTCAAATTCTGACTTATGGCCCAAAAAATTCACTCAAATAGCTATGTTCAAAATTTATGCTTCGCTTTGATCATGAATAGTCCGGGCTGTTTAGACATAACTCGAGTTTCCTGTGTTCTTGGTGATTCCAGTTGGAGGAGAACCTTTAGAACCTTATCTTCAAAATGAGTATGGAGATAGGAATACAAGAGGTGTTTTGTGTTGAGTGTGTTGTTTGTGCAACCTCTACGTGAGGATGTTAAATGTTGATCCTCAGTAAGTGTAAGAGAGTACTTGGGGATCAAGGTTTATGTTGGAAGGTATAAGAATATATGTGAGTCGAAAGAGCAAGTAATAATTAATTGAGTAATTCTTATGTGACATGTATTTTGAGAGGTTAAGGAATCTATGACTTGTTATTTATAAGAACTCGAGTAGCCTCTGCTCGACTTCTGAAGACTTTTCGATTAACCAAGGAAGGTAGGGGATCTTATAACCTTCTCCCTTGTACTCGTGGTTTGATGTTGTGGGAATTATGTACCATTCGTGCTTTGACTGTGTGATTTTCAAAGGATATATAAATGTATATTTTTATATATATGGAAATCTTGAATTAACCTAGACATGATGTTTTTAAATATCCATGTAAGGAATGCTTTGTGAAAATTGTTTCAAAGCATGACATGGGTAATAGAGACCGGTGTGAGAGTTCTGATTGATGTAGTGGACACGGACGATGACTAGTCCTCGGGCTGTGTCCCGTAAAGGTCACGTATATACTGGATGTGGGCATATCCCCTCGGTGGTAAGTCCCAAAGAATTTGTCGTTGTTCCGGGATGATCGGGCTAGTCCTGGGGTGAAAGCTCCAAAGAGTCACCGATGAGGTTGAGATGGTGGTAGTATTGCATTCATGTGTTTCCATTATCAAACCTATTATTTGTAAATGCTCATGTTTTGATATATCTTGAATTATGTATATAAATTGAAATGTTTTTATGAGCATGGCTTGTTATGGGATTCACTATTGAGTCACGAACTCACCCCCATTATTTCCCTCCACCTTAGATGCAAGTACGAGACCAGCTGCGTGACATGGAAGTTTAATTCGTAGGTTTTTGAGATGTAGTTTGTATGTCAACTCCAGTTTGTTGGTGGTTGAGCATACATTTTGGATGAATATTTAGTGTTATGTGGATATTCACACTGGTATATTCGACGCTATATCTTTTGTGATCATTGCATATTTGGTTTGTGTATAAATGGTTGGAACTTTGTGTAAATGTTATTTGATCAAGTGTAAGCATATACTTGGCACATTGAGGAATTAACTCAGACCTATATGTATGTTTGGACCTCGGAGTAGTGTTTAATGCTTTCATGGATATCTAAGTAGAGTTTAGACTTGCTAGAAAATAATCAGGTGGTAAAATAGTAACATAAATACAACTGGTGAATTCGAGGTGTGACAAGTTGGTATCGAGCTAAGGATAAATCCTTAGAGATTAAAGGAAAATTCACAGATACACAAAGGATTCCAGGCACACCTTTGCCATGATCATGGGAGCTAGAAGGTTTTTAGTGCTAGGTTTGTGCTATTGAGGGATGATATGATTTTCAGATATGGTATAAGGCTTCCTAAAGGACAAAATGGCTAAAGGGTATTTAAAGATAACATGTTACATGACTATGTGATAACATGTTGGTGCATCGTGAATGATATAAATCAGTTTAGATATTATAATTGTATGGATTTTTTCCATGTGTCAAAAGAAGCGTAATGATTCTTATACCATGCAATCGTCTCCAATCGTAAGATACATCAATAGTGTAGCATTGTATATCTTATTTGAAAATTGATGTTGAGAACCCTTGAGTTATTATTGGTTCTTGGTACCATGACATTGTAGATAATCAATTGTCTTTTTCATATTTATAGACAATGATTATAGGAAGAAGAAGTATCACTAAGGGTTAGACAACTCATGAGATCCTCTTCACCAAAGGCAAGAGGACAGGCTGAGAGAGGCGTTACTTAAGGGTCATTCAAGAAGATGGACGTAAGGCTGATCAAGGATTTCACACTGTCTTCCAGTGTTTTGTGTATCAACTCCTTGAGGCCGAGTATCACAAAGGAAGTGAAGAAGACTCGATGTCTTCGAAGTCCCCGAGGAGCGGAGAGCATTTCTAGCCTCCTTTGTGTTGAGGGACGAGGCTGACAAGCCAGGATATATTAAGAGCACCCATGATGTGCCACACACATGGGTGGACTGGGGCTTCAGGAGTTACCCTGCCAGTATTTTCCTGAGACCATGAGGAGACAGAAGATATCGGCTCGCACCGCAGCAAGGGGGTATGATCAACCGAGCATGTCTCCAACTACTTTGTTATCGGGGGTATGCACAACAGAGGGTGCAGCGCATGAGAGCCGAATCAGCTTAAGAGAGGTCTAGCTGAACATTCAACTGTGTGGCTCCTTTATGCTTCGCACTCACAGTGAGGTAATGCACGGCCCCGATTATCGAGAGGAGCAAATTTTAAGGTACAAAAGGAAAGAAACAAGAATTTCAGGTTTGGGGACTTCAAAGTCGAGGATAAGAGGCTGCGCCCATGATGAATAACCACCGACGTCATCATGCAATGGCAGGCAATGGGAGTATATCGGGGGACACGGCCTTGACGTGTTATGAGCGCAAGGACAGACACTTGAGGAGGTGGTTCCCTTTGCTACGTAGAAAACACCCACCTCCTCATGCGTCGACCAAGAACCACTGCTGTTCAAGGAGGACAACAAGGAGGAGATCCCAAGAAAGGGAAGACTACATCTACTGCCAAGGGTCTCAGCAGAAGCTGGGCTATGGCAACCCGAGATCCAGAGCCTAATGTGCTAGTGGAAGGTATGGTTCATGTTATGTTAATTCCGGGCACATGTGTTGCTTGATTCAGCATCCCGCTCATTTATGTCTACTTTTCGCTTTATTTTACTTAGAGATTGCACCACTTCTGTCCTCGTTGTCGAGACGCCAGGCGGATAAGCCAAGTGGGATGCAATGTCGCAAATAATGTCGGGGGATAAGTCGTGATCGACTCTATACTCCTACAGGACATCATGTGATTGTGGGAATGGGATTGCTAGCTCTGAACACAAAGTGTCCTAGATCAAGCCAAGAAGGTGACCTTCCGTATCAAGCTATGGTCACGTGTCACCAATGCGACGAGGGGGTGGTCCGACTTAATCTGATAGAGATGGAGAACAAGTGGTCAGAAAGAATAGTTAGCACTTCCTTTTTACTATGCCGAGGGAGATTAAAAGGAAGGTGGCTATGGATTGTATTCACAAGTGTGTGATTTTGCTGACGTATTTCCATGAGTTGCCGATTACCTCCTATGAGAGATGATTTCTCCATCGATTTGTATCCCATCGATCCTATTTCGCAGCTCCATTCCTCGATGGTCTACTGTTAAGGAGTTGAACCTACAAATCAGCAGTGAATCAAGTAGGTAAGGTTCATCCGCCGAGTACTCGCCGGGTGCCCAAAGATTGTTCAGAAAGAAAGCATCTAACGCTACTTCTGCCAGTGTGTGGATTAACGGAAGTCGACAGTGGTACAAGAAGAACAAGTACCCACTTCCGCGCATTGAGAATTTGTTTGATCAGTTGAACGGGGCTTGTTACTTCTCGAAAATTGATTTAAGATCTGGGTATCATCAATTGAGAGTACGGGACTCAGACATCCCTAAGATTGCTTTTCGCATGAGGTATGGACACTTCGAGTTTGTTGTCATGCCTTTTGGATTGACTAATGCTCCAAACGCTTACGGATTCATACAGGATATATCGTCCGTATTTGGATCACTTGGTAGTGTTTAGGACCATGATCCTGATATATTCTGGCACAGCCGAAGTATGAAGCAATACTTACAGCCATGCCATGTGCATTCAGAGAGAGAATCAAGCCAGATGCTGCCGAAAGTGTGATTTCGGGTTACAAGAAGTCCAGCCTTGCACATGGTGTCTATGAAGGTATTTAAAGGATCCCAAGAAAGTTGAGGTCGTGGATGTGTGGGAGTCAACCACAGTGCTCTGACACGTAGCCTTTCTCTGTCAATGGGTTATTACCGCTTGCTTATCGAGAACTTCTTCCTGACGCACGTCCCATGATCAGTAATCACAACGGGCGGAGCTATATTTAATCGGAAATGACAAGTGTGAGGGGTCTTTCCAGGAGGTGAAAAAGAGATTGACTACAACGCCGGTGTTGATTACTTCAAGGAGCTGTGAAAAGTACACTGGCTCATGATGCCTCGAGTTGGCTCGGGGTGTGTACTTATGTGGCTCCAGTGGCTGCCTATGCCTCTAGGTGCAATTGAAGAAACATGAAGAGAATTACCCACTCATGATTTAGAGCCACGCATGGTGTTTCTGGCCTCAGTTATGGAGGCACTACCCGACGGTGAAAGTTCGAAGTGTTCCCACCACAAGAGTTTGAAATATATCTTTACTCAAAGAGATTTGAACGCCAAAAAGTGTGAGAAGACATGAGACACTTGAGGACTTTGACTTTTCTTTGCAATACCATCCGTAAAGCAATGTGGTCATTAGTGTCAGTAGAAAAATCAAGGGAGCATCCTTTCTGCTCTGATGGCTGCGAGTGAAGATGTATGATTACATAAGCGAGTTCCACCCGTGCTTTGATGGGGATGAGCCTAAGGCATGTTTTTATACATTGGTAGCTCAGCCAACAGTTTTACTAAGAGTCATCGAGGCTCAGAGGAGTGATAAGAAGCTTGAGGGCACACGCTCGCAAGTGGTAGCTAGTGATGCACTTGAAGGGTGGACCATTCATGCAAATGGAGGAATCTATTTCCTCAACAGATTGTTTATGCCAGATGATGCACAATTGAGAGAGGAGGTGATGAGGGAAGCTCATCACTTCTGGCTCACGCACATCCCGGGATCAAGATGTACCATGACTTGAAGCCACTTGGTGGCATGGGATGAAGAGAGACGAGTAGCTCTGGCTCCAAGTGTTTCGACGCCAACAAGGAAAGTCGAAAGCACCAGACCGCCAGTGGCTGTTACAAATGCTACAATAAGTAATGGGAAATGGGATCATGTGACGATGGACTTCGTGATTGGTTTTCCCAAGACTGTCAGTAGGCAAGATGGTGTGTGGGTGGTAGCTGACAGATCGACCAAATCGCTGACATTTTCGCAATAAGAACCACACCGACTCCTGCTTCTTACTGAGCAAGTTATATGTGAGGGAGATTGTGAGGTTGCATGGTGTACCTCTCTCATTGCTTCCGCATAGGGACGTGAGGTTTACGTCCTAAGCCTGAAGTCTTGCAGTTTTGTGAATTGAGAGTTGAGGTTATACACAAGATTTCACCTCGTGAATGACTTATAACCAGACGATTCAGATTCGGAAGATATGCTTAGAGCATGTGTTAGACTTCAGGGGAGTTGGATGAACACTTATTTCGATTGAGTTTGGCGTATAATAACAGTCAGAGCGATAGGATGGCACCCATATGAAGCCTTATGGAAGGCCATGTGACGTTTATGTGCCGGGACTCTAATCAGAGAGGTTACTTTGATTTGGTCCAGAAGCTGGTACAGAAAGTTCCACGTAGAAGATAAGGGTGATTCGTGATGTGTCAAGGCAAAGACAAAGGTGTAGAAAAGTTAGGCCGACCAAGAGGAGACCCTTAGGAGTTTCGTGTGTTTGGGACTGTTGCGAGTGTCGCCGCAAGTAGAAAGTGTTTCGCTTTTGGTAAAAAGGGGAAACCGGTCCCAGGCACGTTGGTCCACGATCTCCTAAAGAGTTGAGAGTAGCTTACCGCTAGTACTTCAATCGCTAGCTAAGCTTGGTATACACGATTTATTCCACGCCTCCTGTTACGGCATGAGCCGACAGCCAAGACACACATCAGGAACTAAATCAAAGAGAATATAAATATGAAGAGCGCTACAAGGAAGATTCTAGGATGTACAAGAACGCTAAGTGGTTAAGTGGAACAAAGTTATTCCTCTAGTAAAGGTGTTATGGGAACACCATGGGAGTGGAAGAAGCTACATAACCACGCGATGTGAATAAGAGGTAATTCTGAACTCTTCATTGTGTCAAGACGGCGACTTGTGACGAAATTCCTTTAAGGGAGGAATGTAATAATTCGAATTATTACAATAGCCAAATATTATTTTTCCGAAAATAAAACGATGTAATCTGTGTTTAATACTGTAGCCAAGGGTAAATTGGTAATTTGTTAATTATAATCTCTTTGGCCATTAATGAGAAAGTCTAGTGGTCAATGTATAAGATTGGGAATGTGGATATGCAAATAGAAAGAGTTGATTTGTTTAAATTGCTATTAGTGAAACTTTAAAGTCAAAAAACAAGTATAAAACTAAACTAGTCTGTGGTGTAAGATAGTTCTCATTTTCGTCAACAGAGTTAGGCAAAATGTGAAGAAATAGAGGAGAAAGAAAGAGTGAAGAAGAAGAAGAAAGAAGAAGAAGAGAAGAAGGAGGGAAAGGAAGAGAAGGAAAGGAGAGATTGAGCCAAAAGGTATGGTTTTTGGTTTGGATTTGTAAATGGTTCTTTTCTAGGGTTTGTCGGGGAACTTCCCAACCCTAGATTCAAGGATACAAAACCTAATCCTTGGTTATTTGTAAGGATTTGAGGGATTTTGCATAGAGGGCTATGATCTCATGAATTCCTCTCTTTTGAGTTAGCTCTGCATCCCAACCTTAGGGATTACTGAGTGATGGGTTGGCAAAACCCAGATTCTGTTTAAGATGTGTTTTTGAAGATGTTTTGGGTTGAATAGAGTGGCTTTGATGTGTGTTTGAGTGTTGGGGTTGATTGCTGAAACTTTATGGGAAAAAGTGGGAAAATCATAAATTCTGTGGCATTTTGAGGGCTGGATTTTCTATTTTGACTAAAGGTTAGTATTTTGGCCATAACTTTCATTTATCCGATTTGGAGTGGGATCTGCTTGTTTAAACAGACTTCTGAGCACCAAATATCCTTAATAGGTACCCTCAAATTCTGACTCCTATAAAAACAAAAATTCACTCAAATAGGGGCTATGTTCACAAAATTTATGCTTCACTTTGGATCATAGAACAGTCCTGTTGTTTAGGACATAACTCAGTTTCGTTCGATTCGCATTCCAGCTGAGGAGAACCTTTAGCACCTGATCTTCAAATGAGTAATATGGAGATAGGAATACAAGAGGTGTTTTGTGTTGAGTGTGTTGTTTGTGTAACCCTAATGAGGGATGTTAAATGTTGATCCTAGTAAGTGTAAGAGAGAGTGCACTTGAGGGATCAAGGTTTATGTTGGAAGGTATAAGAATATATGTGAGTTTAGTGGTGATAGCACAGACCACTTGAGTAATTTTTTATGACACGGATTGTGAGAGGCTATGAATCTATGACTAAGGCATTGCAAGATCCTTTGGAGTAGCCTCAAGTTTTGACTTCTTTGGAAGACTTTCAGATTTTTGAATCCAAGGAAGGTAGGGGATCTTATAACCTTCTGATTAATGCCCAAAAAGTGCAATTTTGAACCCTATATTAGATAGGTTTTGAGTGCTTTTACATTAATCATGTCATTTATACCAATTGAAGTAACAAGTTTTAGTAGCACTTATGCCGTTTAGAGAGTATTTTGGTCAAGCTTTATGTTTTGCGCACTTTAGAAGTTCAATATCTGACAAGGATGAATCGCAGTTTAACTCAAGTGTCGCTCATCAACCAGCCCAAGAATCAATGAAAACTGAAGGCAAAGTGAAGAAAAATTGACGCCAAGACAGGATGAAATGCGTGGAGATCAACAGTCTGAATTGCCAGAGTCATGGTAATTTTTGCTAGGATTTGCAAAAATTTCGCAACCTTAGCTTAAAAATTCAAGAACCCAGTTTAAATCACCCGCTAGACCAAACCAGCGAAACGCTTCCAGCTAAAATTCATGATTTCGCTATCACACAAATTTCGCTGTTAGCTAAATTTCATTGTAGCTAAATTGCCAAGCCTTAGCGAATTTTCTATTTTCAAGATATTATGATTTCGCTTACCTAGCTAAATTCCTTCTTACCCCAGCTTAAATTCACCGCTCGTCATGTTTTTATTTAATGCTAACCGACTCCAAATTTGGTGTATTACTCTCTTGTCCTTTAACTTAGCCAAATTTGTAGGTTTTTGGTATTTTCATGTATTGAGGTGGCCTATATAAACCCCTCCCTTTTTGTAACCCTAAGCAAGAATTTGGGGGAGAAGAAATTTTGTAAGTTTTCATTTTTGTAAATAAAGTCTCGTATTTTTAATTAGGTTTTTCTTTTCTCTCTTCTCTCTCCTCTTTCTCTTACTTTCTTGGCTGCCAAACACCCTCTGGAGGATTTATTTAACCTAAGAGATGTCGCTGCCTCCTTGAAGAGGAAGGAAGTCAGCTTGGCAAGGCAAGGTTATGCATGTTGTCCTCTTGTGTTAAAAGCTACAGTACCGTATTTATGGGCCCTCATCTTCTCAAATTGGTTGAATAGCTTTGAATGTTATTGATTTGGCCAATACTCTCCATGCTTTAGATACAATGCATACTTATTAGATGCACTGTGGTTCATTAGATGGTCTTACGAGCCTCTAAATGATATTTAATGCTAGGTTTCAACCTAAAGGGCCATAGTTGCATGCTACCCGTGTTAACTCAAATAGAGTTGTTTTGAGGTTAGGTTTTGTTAGTTAAACATAGATCCTGGTTATGCCCTGACTATAGGTCAGATGTCATAACGCGAGATAAAACCCGAGACACTTGTTTGCCTAACTTACCAAGTTAGTGACCTAAATCTTCAAAGTTAACTTTTCACACTCATTTTCGCTTACAATTTCTCGTTTTCAACCTACTTCCAATCGCTTTGAAGCAAACTAAAAAGTCCAAATAGAAAGCTCACCTTCTCAAGACTTATGCAAATCATTTTTGGTGATGAAAACCCATCCTCAGAAATTCGACTTAGACCACTATACTGGCAAAGAGTTTATCACAAGAAGAGGAACTAGGTGTATATAAATTTTGTTGATTTTAGTCACCCTACTATGGCACTAATCACCTCTCCCTCGCTTGTACCGTGTTTGATGTTGTGGGAATTATACCATTCTGCGCTTTGATCAGGTGATTTTCAGCTGATATATAAATGTATATTTTTATATATAGGAAATCTTTGAATTAATCCCAGACATGATGTTTTAAATATCCATGTGGTTGAATGCTTTGTGAAATTGTTTTAAAGCATGACATGGGTATGAGACTCCAGGTGAGAGTTCTGATTGATGTAGTGGACACCTGACGATGACTAGTCCTCGGGTCAGGTCCCGCAGTGCTGTCACGATATACTGGATGTGGGCATATCTCGGCGGTGTAAGTCCCAAAGAATTTGTCGTTGTTCCGGGATGATCGGCTAGTCCTCGTGAAAGCCCAAAAGAGTCACCGATTAGGTTGAGATGGTGGTAGTACGCATTCATGTGTTTCCATTATCAACCTATTATTTGTAAAATGCTCATGTTTTGAGATATCTTCACTCATGTATAAATCGAATGTTTTTATGAGCATGGCTTCTGTTATGGATTCACTATTGAGTTTATTTAACTCACCCCATTATTTCTCCACCTTAGATGCAGGCACTGAGACCAGTCATGACACGGAAGTCGGACCCGTAGGTTTTTGAGTGATGGAAGTTTGCAATAACCTTAGTCATTTTGGTGGTCGAGCATACATTTTGATGAATATTTAGGTTATGTGATATTCACACTATATTCGACGCCTTGGTATCTTTTGTGATCATTATATATTTGGGTTTGTGTAAATTAGTTTCGGGAACTTTGTGTAATGTGTTATTTGATCAGTGTAAAGATATACAAGACACTATGGTTCAACTTTATCGACATGTATGTATGTTTGAGACTCCTGAGTAGTGTTTTATTTACGTTTCCAAGTGATTACTCCAATTAGAGTTTAGACTCAAGTTGTGAAAAAAAAAAATCGGGTGGTAAAATTAACATAATCACACCGTGAATTAGACACCTCTGATGTCCCCGGAATTCCTTCGTTGATCTTCTGCAATCCTCTATCAGGCACCCACGCATACTCCTTCCTCGTCGAGTACCCGAATGCCCGCATGACGCGAGAGGTACTGAGTCTGTGAGATCTGAGAGAAAAGGATATTTTTCCTCTCTCTTTCATTCTTTTATTTTCTTTCTTTGCTTTCTCCTCTCTTCTCCCTTTCTTTTCCCTTTTTGTCTTCTTTTAACTTAATTTTTTTAAAGTTAAATGTGTGGCCCTTATGGCGCCACGTGTCGCACGATCCTCGCTTGAATATGTTCCTACCCTGAAACAATTCTTTTTCGTCCCGGTTCAAGTTCAATTTATTTTAAAAGAACTCAACTTGAGTTATTTCCTAGTTCCCGAGATTCTCGTGTGGGTCTTGTTCCCCCGGGTCATCGAACAACCACCACTCCAAAGAAATCACTTAGAACCGGGACATCTCGCACTCGATGAAATCTTCGAGTAACTAGCCACATAAACGAATCCAACAAGAAATCTGCTTTCGCTATTCGAGATCTAAGGAATTTTCCAGGCTTCCCTGTACCATTCTAGCAATTTTATTATTTTTTCCATTGTTCAGAAAAATTAAAAATTTCCTGGGTTTTACATTCACCCATATCTTTCATTTCAAATTTGGATGACAACCATCCTTTTATTTTTAAAATGTACTCCTTACTATTTCCAACCATCGCATGGCATTTGTATTGTGATTTACAAACTTGTTCTTTTGAATTTTTAATACAAACACAATGATCTTTCACCATTTAAAAATTATATATATTACTACATTATGAAACTTAACGTTCCATTGTCTCAAGACCGATTAAGGCCATAAATTGACTTTTTTAAAAGTATGCATACTTTATGTTCCCGCCTGAATTACAAACCACTTTGTTGTTCCACATATTCGTCAAATTTTCCATTGAGAAAAGCAGTCTTTACATCCATTTGATGTAATTTTAGGTCCATACTAGCAACAATAGCTAAAATTAAGCGTATTGAGGTAAATCGGGCAAAATTTGTAAAAGTTTCTTCATAAACCATTCCTTTATGTTGTGTTTACCCATTTGCAACTAGGCGAGCTTTGTATCTTTCAATTGTGTCATCTACCTTACGCTTAATTTTAAGGATCCATTTGTGGCCAATCGGTTTACATCCTTTGGGTGGATAAACTAAATTTCACATATGATTTGTTTTCATGTAAAACTTGGAGAAAATCTATTTTTTCTGAAAAATGGCAAAAATAATAAGAATTATTAAACAAGGAAACCTCGAAAATTCTCTATATCTTCGATGATCAAATGCATCAGGTCGCTGGATTCGCCCCCAGAAATCTAGTGACCTTAAAAGTTTCGCTTAATTCAAAGACCGCCAGGATTTTTATGATTTTCTGGATGGTGAGTCGCCAGTGACTTCTAGGGACAAGATTTTCACGAAAATCTTGGAAGCCAGGTACTGGCTTAAGCGAAGTTCATTTAAAATAAATTGAACTAAAGGGAAATGAGTCGTTTCGGGACAAAAATGAGCCCGAGACCGGAGTGGACACATGGCGCGATGTGGGCCACTGAACAAACTTGAGTTAAGTTAAAAAGAAAAATAAAATAAAAGAAAAAAAAGGAGAAAAGGGGAGAGGAACGAACTGAGAGAGAGAGAGCGTGAGAAGAGGGAGATATGAGAGAGAGACTCTATCTTCTCTCTAAGATCTACGAAGCTCGGGTTGTCGTCTCGAGTCAGGCCAAGACTTAAAGTCGAAGTACTCGTTGAGGGCAACACGTGGACACCGAAATCAAGAGGTTTTCACCGAAGAATCCAAGCGGGGAGATTTCGGGAAATCAAGGTTGTTAGGTGTAGGAGGCTTCCTAACCGTGTTTCACGCGCCTAGAGGTAAGAGATTCTTCTTATCTTGGCTTATTTTCCACTTGGGATCTTTGGCCTTGTTGGAGGCCGAGGGGCTATTTGGTAGCTTTCCCAAAAGCAAAAATGCATTTTTTAGGGATTCTGGGATGAACTGGTCGACCAGTTGGTCAACCGAAAGGTCACCCGATTGGATGCATTAGCATCCAACCATGAACAACAAGAACTGGGTGACCGGCTGATTCAAGGTCTTCCGATTAGATGCGAGTCGCTAGCTATCAGACCACAGCTGATCGACCGTCGGGTCGACTGGTTCCATATCGGTCGATTGGTTGATGCAGATGCGCCATCAGACAACTGGAAATGGTCAACCGCTTAAGTGGAACAAAGGTCATCTTAACTGTTTCAGGCCGTGGTTCGAGGTCTCGTTGTGTAACTGTTTATAGTCGACCATGGCCTAGTTATGATGGTTGAGGCTTGCTTGGAGGCCATTGTGTCATTGGCTAGAAGTGTCATCTCTCGTTAAGGGATAGCATGTTGGAATGGCAATATATACCTATACATATCGGGTCGAGATTGAATGTCATGTCATCACAGTGGACAAATGAATGACATATCAGAAGTGAACAAGGCCATTACATGGCTTGTTGTAGGCTAGTTGTTGACATGTCATGTCACCACTAGGCCTAGAGGTAAATGGATGTCACTAATTGAGTGGTAGTGACTTATGATGGCAATGTATGCTTGAATTGATATGTTTGCATGTTCAGATCATTTATTTGAATTCTCAGAGTGCGCTTTTCGATATAAATGTCCAAATGATGCATGGATAAATATGCATGAATAGGCATACATATAGCTTCCTATTATATATGTAGTATGGTATGAATAGGCATGGCATAATTGTATCAGACATGGCGGAGAATATCGTGATGACATGGGCGTGGCGTATGGTCAGAGACCGACACCGGTTTGGTGCTTGATCAAGTGGATCCTGTCACTGTGACACCTAAATGAGTTGCACTACACTGAAATGGAATAAGAACAATATGTGCCTGCATCGCTAGTTGGGATAGATCCCCCTTAGGTGGTCGACTCCAGCCCTTATTATGAAAGGCCATAAAAGTGTTGGGAGTTCAGGAGCCGCAGCATGACACCAAAAATCCACTACCTACAAAAGGTGCATGATTGTGAATATAAAGATGAAATGAATAATAATTATCATTGAGTGTCATTGAAAATGACGGTTTTCACACATGGGCTTAGGCATTATGAGGAGCTCATGATGGTCAAGATGGTACATATGAAATGACCTCATTCATGGCATGACATGTAGTATTCCATATTGAATTGACATGTTCTTGTTGGAATGAATTTGTGTAAAGGCATTGCATGTGCACTTAGGTGGGGAGTAGCCCTTGTAGGAGGCATTCTCTACTGGGCATTGCTCACCACGTCGTGGGACCCCCTTCAGTTCATGGAGAGACAGTGGGAGACAAATACTTCCAACGAGGTCGTGGATTGTGAAGAAGGCCGACTGGGCCAGACATTTCTTTTGTAGCATGTTATGTAAAAGAATTGTAATTAGTTCTTTTCGGGACTATTGTTTCAATAGTTCGTATGTAATATTAGTAAGAGGGCCGTGGATCTGACTCTTTATGACCTAATTAATTGTCTTACTTTCATATTTTAGATTTAAATATGAATGAATAGATCCCAGTAAAAAGGGACGTGTTGAGGTGGTGCCGAGTAACTCAGTGTCCACGAGTAAAAGGTATCGATCTGGTACTAAGACTTAGGTGTAGGGTGACCTAAGTTAGAACTTCCGTAGGTTGAAGGCTAGTCACCGTGATTCACGCGCCGAGGTATCCGAAATCAACACTTTATATTATTTCCCCACGTCAGAGATGTGTACCGCAGTGATAAGGGCTCTAGGATCATCGACAGGGATGGGTTTTCTTCGTGTAAATGACTTGCAGTGGGGTTCAAAATGATGAATTTGTTTTGGATTCTGGGGTTTTGTAAAAACAGTGAGGTATAATGTTCGGAAACTAACTATAAAATGAAGTAAAATATAAAAGAAAGCTCCTTGAAGTATCAGGCTACTTGATTTGAGCTCTAAAGGGAATTGAGAGGTCCTCGGGCCCTATTCCTCACGTTAGGGAGGATGACCTATAGTCATCTCTCGAACTGGTTCTTCATTTAGCTATAAGACTTGACCCTTAGTAATTATCCTTTGACAAATAGCATTCATTGAACATTAATAGTCTCAGGCATTAAAGATGCATCTCCTTGACCAACCTTCCAATGACTAATAAATGGCAACTACCGAATCTCAGTGGATCTAACAATAAGCATTCACTGAACTCTAAAAGATTGCCAAGTACAGGTCATTCAAGATGCATCTAAGGGATTTGAACCTAGGGTTGAAGGGAGGCACATAAATATCAATAAATACCTACGTTAAAACCCGAGACCTCGTAACCTTTAAACTTTTTGCCCAATAGCCTTCTACTAAGGCAAATAGGATTGGGCCAAGCCATCCTTTGAGTTGTCATCCTCAAAGGCTGTTTGGCTGGTGAGAAAATGAGAGAAAGTGAGGGAAAATGAAAAAAGGCGGAAACTACTGAAAGGTTCGTGCCAAAACTTTATTAATGATCCAAATGCTGATTATAGTGTAGCTTGGGAATTACATAGTGTCCCAGCTATACAAAATTACAAAAATATATGAATTGGCTACTATTACATGAAGGGCAATTCAGGAAAAAAAAGAAATGTACAAAAAGAAGTCAAACATGGTCAAAAAGGTGGAAAACAATTTTGCAGGGTCAAAAATGTGGAAAACAATTTCGCAGGGGTTGCGAAATTTCGCAAGGGTGCTCTGCTCCTTCCTTCTTCCACTTTCTGACCTATTGCTCTAAGTTCAACTTGAATTCTCCATGATTAAGCTGTCTCGGTAACTTTGGCATAACTGGTTCATAAAAACTACAAAATTTGCCCCGCGATCAGTAGTATAGCTAGGACCTTAACGTGCCAATCGGTTTAATTAGGTTGATTACTACACAAAAAGTGCTCAAAACCTGTTAATAAACAGGGTACAAAATAGCACTATTTGGGTAATAATCACTCCCCCCAACTGACACATTGCTAGTCCCTTAGCAATGGAAGAGAGAAAGCAAACAAAAAGATTGAGTATATATGTACATAAAAATTGTTGTTTCGAAAAAAATGGGGTAGTGATACACATGACCGATAACAAGGTCACCCCCGAGCATTGCCCGATAACTATCTTGGTAGGCAATATGCAAAGTTAAGTATTAAAAGGAGTCTCCCTTTCCTAGAGCACCAACTTGGAACTTCCACGAAGCCTAAATTATTTAGCCAGTTAGTTTTTGCGATAGGCTGACACTGCACTCTCCTCACAACTGGCATATGTGAAGCCTAGCGGACTAACGAGCCTCGATAGATCAGGACCCACATTTATTCCACAGCTCTTTTTGCATTGTAGGGGTGCAATGCTGAGGAATCGACTTTGCAGATGTCCATGTAGCAGGGATCCACCGATGACTCCAACCAATTAAGGCTTAGGGCATCAAGTCATAAGGATTTTTCAACCGCTAACTCTTCACGTTTCACCTCGGACTTCTAATGAGTTCGAGACTCTAGCACCTACAACTTGTTAAGCTCTGTCTATTCACCCATGTAAAAAGCACAAAGTCAGTGGCTCCCAACCAGTTGGCTTAGGGCACCAGACTTTAAAGACTTTTGCCATATACCCCTCGGACCATGCTCGGGTTTCAAGGAAAAACGTCACAATTCTTTTATTATTTATTTATTTTAGGAAGACTCATTGGTCTTCTATTCGAGAAGTCTAACCTGTAAAGGTGGTCAAAATACTAGTAGGGATTTTGCAGGTTTAGGAGGCTAGACCGGTTTTTTCGACATCATTGAAACCTAATGTGCACGGTGTGTGGTTAGTTCAAAGTGGAAGAAAAAGGTTGAAAACAAAAGAAATTCAACTAGTCATAAACTCAATTAGGCATAGAACCAATCTAACATCAACAGAATTGGGACAAAATTTCAATTTCTCTTACTATAGGCTAGGCATTACACAAAATATAGTTTGCAATTTAGAGAAACATGCTTTATAAACTTTGCAATATACATTGAAAATAAATGTGACTATATTTTATCACCCTGAAACGTGCACAAATCATTATATAAAATGGACTCTTTTTAAATATCAAACAAAAGCAGCAATGAAAAAACCACTTCCTTCGTAACTATCTCCCCCGAGCTAAACATTGCATTGTCCTCATTAAGGGTGCGGATTGAAGTGTGAAGGAGTGCCCTCCTCAGTGTGTGCGTTGGTGGAATATCATCATCATTTTTGGGGCGAGTGGCGGGTGTGGATGTTTGGAGGAGAAGGGTAGTTAGGGAGGTGTCTCTGCTGCTTCGCAATTTACCAGAAGATCGATGAAGGTACAACGGGATGCGTTGCGGATGGCCGGTGCTCTTGCTCTTCTTTGGAGGTGGTGAAGGCCTGGTGGAGTCTTTGAAGGAGAGTACGGCGGGCCAGTGGCTCTAATCTACGTGAGATGGCATTGTTTTGAGTAAGCATGGTCTCGGCGCGTGCCATCCTCTCGGGCAAAGCTGACATGGAGCAGCGACGAAGATCTTTGATGGGTGTAAAAATTATCAATTTGCATCCATGATGCCCAGAAATTCTCGAGGTGATATGGGGATAGACTCTAAGGTTGGTGCTAAAGTACTCGGTCCAGTTGAATCTATGGGGACCGGAGGCATTGGAGGTGCAGAGGATGCAGGAAGTGGGACAATGTCGATGGGGTACATGGGGCGGAATCTGGGGCTCCTCGTCGGGTACTACGGAGCGGGCGATCCTGCAGTGGATGATCATCTGGCCGGCTCGTCTTCTTTGAGTGCGTGAGTGGGAGGTGGGGAGCACCATGCACAAAGTGCCACTTCTCTCTGATAAATCTGACCTTGCAAACACGACGGCGCCAGTGGGGCTCAGTGATAAGGTGCTGCATGAGATAACAGCCTCGAAAATAGGAGGGGAATGGTCTCAGCCCGGTTGAGGTTCTTGCGGTGAATCTTTTCCTCAAAGTGGAAAAGGGAAGTCATTATGAGCTATGTGGGGCTAAACCAAAAACCTCCGGAAATACGATAAAGAGCCTCTAGTATGGCTCCTCGTCTCTGCACCAAATGCTATAGTGGAAACAAGTTGAACCGCAGTACATGGTGTATCAAAAGAATACCTGGAGGGAGCTGCCTCCTGAACAAAATGAGCCCAACTGATGTGTCCCTGGATGCGGACCATCTCCCGAGGTGAGGAATGGCGCCACTATTTGTATTAAGCTGAATTGGCTAAAATAATCGGCAGATTGAACGTGGCAGCTATGTCAGTGGTCCGGAGTATGCCCTCTTGGCAATCTATAGAGAAATATGGGGTGCCAGGATTGGGGTCTACTTTGGGGTCATGGTCTGATGGGAACTCGATAAGTGCCCAGGGTAGAGAGAAAAACCGACCGAGGTCATGAGGGCTCCGGGGAGTCTGTTGCTGAGCGCATGGGTTTCTAAGCTTGGGAAGGCGTAGGCGGAATGTAGTAGAGTTCTCATTATCACGAGGTCCTTTCCCACTGCGGTCTGAGATTGCATGGAATTGGGCTGATGGAGGATGGGCCGTCGTGATAGAGCAGAGGACTGAAATCCCGAAGGGCGCGGAAAAGTGGGCCCTAAGTAGGTGAGGAATGAGGCTCACAGGGGCGGGTGGGTGGAAAGTTCTCTTGGGCTGAGGTGGGGCCCTCGTTGGAGGTGGGGGCCTCCTGGATGGCCGTGGGTGTGTAGGAGGGAGGGTGGCTGACCCTTGTCTCGCCTCTCGCGCGGGATCGGGGTAGCGGGAGTAGGGCGGCGGGAATGCGAGGTGCATCAGGGCGGCCGCGGCCCGGCCGCGACGGGCGGCCGGCCGGGGGGCCGGGTGCGGCGGGCGGGAGGGAAGGGCCTCATGCGGCTGTGGGGCCCATGCCAGCCGCGGGATCTTACTCCATAGTTAATTTGGGAAAGGGATGGAGAAGATGGAAAGGGGTTTTTTATTCAAGGAGTTGTTCTTCTGGGATAAGGATTTGAAAGAAATGAAAAGGATGAGGATATATATATAGGGTTAGGGAAGGTGAAGAGCCTAGGGTTACTTAGTGTCCATAAATGGGCCAAAATTTGAGGTTTAGTGAATTGGGGAGGAATAAATGGGTCTTTGGGATCAAAAGTTGCGGAGTGAAGGTTGCGGGAGTCGAGGACGGGCGGCAGATTTACGCACCTGTAAGATTTCGCAGGGCGTGAATTTGTAGCCATACTTGATGACCTTCAACTTCTTGAAATCTGCTTCCCTTTGGTTAACAACTCCTGCAAACAAAACATCACAATAAATAATAAGAGCACAGAAGTGTGAAAAGTACGATTATAACTAGGCTAAAACTAAAGAAAGCATGAAGGAACTTATAAAAATTAAAATGAAACAAACAAAATCCAACAAAAGTGGCCTTTTGAGTCTACGGAGAGCCCAGGCCGCTCTCGAGTAGCACTAAACACGGGGGTTGAGAGGGGAGTTCCTCACATGCGGTGTGAAAGGGCTGCATATGGTTCCCAAGCCTGCGGCTATTCACTTTGAAAACTTTGTTGTCCCTTGAGCTAAGTAATTCCACTGCTCCATTGGTGTAGACTTCGTGGATAGTGAAAGGACCAGTCTACCTTGATTTGAGTTTGCCTAGAAAGAGATGCAGCTTAGAATCATAGAGCAACACTTGGTCCCCTTTTTCGAAATTCTTCCGAACCACCATCTGGTTATGCCACTTTTTCAACCTGTCTTTTGCAATTTTTGAGTTCACGTAGGCATCATTTCGTAGTTCCTCCATCTCATTGATGTCGAGGAACCTTTTGAGGCCGACCCTTCCCAAATCTAGGTTCAGCTTTTTGATTGCCCACCATGCCTTGTACTCTATTTCCACAGGGAGGTGGCATGCTTTTCCATAAACTAGTCAATAGGGGGACATTCCAAAAATTGTCTTGAAGGTTGTCTTGTAGGCCCACAAGGAGTCCAGCAGTTTAAGGGACCAATCCTTCCTGTTGGTGTTCACAACTTTCATCGAGCAGTTTTGATTTCTACATTGTGGCTCCTTTGTCCACTGGTTTGAGGATGGTAAGGGGTGGCCACTTTGTGTTTCACTCCATACTTAGTTGGAGGGTTTCAAAGGGTTTGTTGCAAAAATGTGAACCTCCATCACTAATTATGGCCTTAGGTACCCCAAACCTAGAGAAGATGTTTTCTTTAAAACAAGCTTGATTACCACCTGTGTGGTGCAACTGCTTTGCGAGAGTATGACCAGCCAGATACATAGTCAACCCCCACCAAGATATACGAATACCCAAAAGACACAGGGAATGGTCCCATGAAATCAATACCCCAAACATCAAATAAGTCTACTACTAGGATCGGGTTCAAGGGCATCATGTGACGACGAGAAAGCTTCCCAAGTCTTGAGCATCTATCGCACCCTCGACATATGTTGTGAGCACCTTTGAAGAGGGAAGGCCAGTAGAATCCGGATTGAAGCACTTTCATGGTTGTTTTAATGGTGATAGCCTACAAGCATTTTCATAGCCGAGTGGTAGGAATCCTACTAATCTCCTTGAGGCACACATCTTCTAATTATTTTAGTGCACCACGATATTTGAAACGATAGGCTCCTCGATAATAAGAATGGATCTTGAAGAAATATTTCTTATCTGCCTTCCATTCGGTAGGGGATCTCCTGTTGCTAGAAATTGGCAATGTGGAGCATCTGAGAGTCCTGTCCCGATAGAACTCCTCGGGGAAACTCATCATGGATTGAATTTATGTGTGTTGTGAGCTATGGTCAGCATGGAGAGGTGATCTATTAAACATTCTCTACCCCCTTCTTATCCATGATATGCAGATTGAATTCCTGGATTAGGAGAACCCATCTGATGAGCCTTGCCTTTGCATCTTGCTTGGTTAGGAGGTACTTCAATCTGAAAATAATTAAGTGAAGATGACAGTAATAGAGGCCCCGCCAAGTATGCCGAAGGGAATTTGTCACAAGGCATGAATGCTGCAGTGGTTCCTTCTTTGTGGTAGTGTAATGAATTTCTCTGAGCTTCAAATTCGAGTCACGCTGCGTAATACACCACATAAGGCTTCCCATCCTCTCTGCGCGGGCGCCCTATGCTTAAGATCAAGGCATCGGCCTGAGGCGCAGTTTGGTGCTCTCCTTATAAGGTGTAGTGGTCGAGTGAATTGAGGCTCTTGACTCTTTTGGCAGGATTCACTCCACACAAATTTAGCATCCTTCTCTAGTAGCTCATATAGGGGTTTGGCAATTTTTGAAAAATCCTTGATGAACCTCCTGTAGAAGCCTGCATGCCAAAGGAACTGTCTCACTGCCTTTACACTTGTGGGAGGTGGCAACTTAAGTATTTCTAACTTTGGCCTTGTCGCCGATCCTATTTGTTAAGATAACATGTCCAAGGACAATCCATCGATTTACCATAAAATGGCATTTCTCCCAATTTACACCAAGTTCTTTTCAATGCATTGATGGAGCACGATTTGAGAGTTGGTTAACATTCTCAAAGAATATCGCTCTATATAAGGTGATATCATCCCGTATAATACCTCGCCAATAACCTTTCAGGCAAATCATTTGAAAATGCTAAGCATACACCTTTGGAAAGTGGCAGGTGCATTGCAAGGCGAAGAATCATACGTAGGCATACGTGCCAAATGGTAATTGAAGGCGGTTTTCTCTTGAAGTGGCTACTACAACAATCTCGAGATTTGAAGTATCCGAATAACCATCGAGCGGTAGAATGGGTGCTCGGAAATTCTCTTAAGAAGTTGATCAATGAAGGGTAAAGGAAAATGGTCTTTTATTGTCACTTCATTCAACCTCCAACCTGTGGTAAGGCGGATGGGCACATCCTCTCCTTTTTCATTCTGCATAGTGGTCACCCCTGATTTCTTTGGCATGCACGAGTTGGACTACCCGGGAATTTATTAGAAATGGGATAAAATATGCCGACCTCTGACTAACAGGACTTCATTGCTTTACTTCTTGCATATGTGGATTTAGTCACTCTGTGGTTGCCTCACTGGATTAGCTTCCTCCTCCGTATATATATGTTAGTGCAAACCAAAGGATTAATCCCTTTTAGATCAGAAATTTTCCATCCAATGGCTTGCTTGCACCTTTTGAGGGTATTCAGAAGATTTTCTTCCTGCAGGGTATTTAGCAGTGAAGAAATCACCACCGGGCATTGGTTACCCTCTTCCAAAAATGCATATTTCAACTCTGCGGCGTTTGGGGGCAAAAACTGTTGAGTTCTAATATTGTCTCCGAATCTTGTTCTCTTGTTCGAAACAAAGGGAGGGTTTCTTCTTTTTTTTTTCTCCATGGCCCATAAACTGCACATGACTCTGAAGCATCCTGTAGCTCATCAACAACTTCTCCTGGTTCCTCTGTTAATTCCTCCTGTAGCTGCTGCAACTGATATTGTTCACCCAGAATGGTATCAATTTGACAAACTTGCTCTTGATCTTCTTCCACTGGGGGCATGTGCTTATTGCTCAAATGGAAAATATTAAGTTCCAGTGTCATATTCCCAAATGTTAACTGCATTACTCCATTCCGGCAATTGATGATTGTATTGGAGGAAGCCAAGAATGGCCTCCCAAGGATGATGGGCACATAATTAGGCCCCACAATAACCGGCTTAGTGTCCAGGACAATAAAGTCCACTGGGTAGTAGAATTTATCAACCTGCACTAAGACATCTTCAACAGTGCCCTTGGGAATTTTTACTGATATGTCTGCTAAAGATAGTGTGATGGTGGTAGACTTTAATTCTCCCAGCCCCAATTGTTTGTATACTGAATAGGGTAGTAACTTGACATTAGCCCCCAAATCCAGTAGAGCTTTCTCCACCTGAGAGTCCACTCACCATGTTAATTTGAGATGGTGGGACAGCCTGGATCTTTGTATTTTACCAGGAGTTTTGCATTGGATAATGGCACTGACTTGCTCTGTAAGGAATGCTTTCTTGTCAATGTTCAACCCTCTTTTTACAATGCACAAGTCCTTTAAGAACTTAGCATATGTAGGGACTTGTTTGATCATGTCCAAAAGAGGGATGTTAACCTTTGCCTCGGCATAAATTTGATTTGGTTGATGGCTTTCTTCTTACCTTTTAATGCTTGAGGAAAAGAGGGAGGGTATGCTCTTCTTCATGTCTTCTTTAATTACAATTCTTTAAACTCTGCTTATTTTCTCTTGGTCTTTTTTAGCGGTGTAGGCAGTTTGCTCCACAATTGCAGCTCCTTAGAGTGATAACTGCCTTCACCTCATTCATTTTGGGAGTTGGTTCATTGGAAGAGGCCACTTCATGGACTCCCCTGGGATTAGGCTATGTTTGGGAAGGGAACTTACCATTTTCCCACACTTGTTGTTGATTAGTTCTTTTGGGGTGAAGTCTTATGGGTTGTCGACTTTTTGAGCAATTTTGATTTGTGGCTTTTTGATCTTCCTATTCAAAGTGCTCTCCATTGTATCAATTTTTTGATTTGCTTGGGCATTCACTACTTTCTACTCTTCTACAAAATTACCCACCACTTTGCTTAAGCTCAATATAGCTTGCTCAACTGGAGATGTTGATGGTGGTGGATATACTGAATGAGGAACCATCTTTGAGTTGTGCGGCGGGAGGTGCATCTTTGTGGAGGCTTTGGCTTCCATGAGAGATTTGGGTGGTTCCTCCAATTGGGGTTGTATGTGTTGCCATATGGAGCATTAGTTGGTGGCTTGAACTGACCCACAACATTAGCATGCTCAACTAGCATTTCCTGCATTCTTTGGAGCAGGTTGGGCGTTGCTCTCTGGATGCTCGATGGGCGACGGATGAAGCATATGAGGCTTATTTGGGTACAGGAGTCTCAATCCACGGCTCATTACCTCATGCTGATTTCTACATTTCTAGCTCCTCCAACCTTCTGGCAAGGTTGAAAGTTTTGCCTTCACTTCCATGTCCTCAGGAAGGGAATACATGCCTCCCCTGGAATTGGGTGCAGGCCTCATTCTCTCCATTTCCCTTGGATTAGGCTTATCTCAACCCTTGAAGCCGGCTACATGGTCGAGGAAGTCAAAGACTCCTACAGATTTTTCTTAAAGTCCCTCCACACATGGTTTATAATAACTGCTTCATGCCTGGAGAAATCCCATCATAAAAATAGCTCACTAGCAGCCAAGTGTCAAATCCATGGTGGGGGTAGGCATTAAGTGCTTCCATGTATCTTTCCCAACATTGATAAAATCTCTCGTTTTCATTGGCTGAAAATGTGGAGATTTGCCTATTTAGTGTATTGGTTCTGTGGGTGGAGAATAACTTCTTTAAAAACTCTGCTTGCATTTCGATCCAATTTCTGATGCTTTCTTGGCCTTAGGGAGTTAAGACAAATTTTGGCTCTATCCTTCAGTGTGAAGGGAAAGAGCTTGAGCCTCACTAGATCCAGTTGGTTGGTGTCCTCCTTGGGTGTATTTGCGGGACCTCCTCGAATTCTTTTTGATATGTGTATAAGGATTTTCACCCTCCATACCATGGAAAGTAGGGAGAAGTGGCACCAGATAAGGTCTAACAGCCATTTCCTCCGTTGGGGGCACAATGCAGGAGGGTGCGCTCATCCATGGAGGGTTTATGTGGTCCCTCCTTGGTCCCAAGAAAGCAGTGATTTCTCTCCACTCCTATTGACTCTATTGTTCTCAGTGGGGCTCAGTCTGATCGCCACAACCTAGTTCCTATGGAATACTAATTCTCTCTAATCCGTCTGTTGTATTCCTATCCACTTTGGAACATAAGCTACTTTACATGGAAAGCAGGGCGGCCTGACAAGAAAGCAAGCAATTCTACCAAAAGGGGTTAATGTTAGTAAAAAAAAAAAAAGATAGCAATATGAAATTAATCAACCTAGCAGTAAACTGCTATAAAGAATGATAAAAGAAAAGAAATTCACTAGTGCTTGTGATGAGGATCATAAGTTTTCAGCAAGCTATCATTTGCATTAAGGCACCATCCCCGGTAGCGACACCATTTGATTCGCGTTAGTTTGAGGTATCCAGAATCAACAAAATTTATACCTATTTCCTCCTACTACCGTAGCATGGCTACTACAGTATCGTGGCTCTAGGATCGTCCATAAGGATGGGTTTTCTTCGCGTAAATGACTTGCAGTGGGGTTCAAAATGATGAATTTGTTTTGGATTCTGGGGTTTAGTAAAAACAGTGAGGTTTAATGTTTGGAAAATGACAGTAAAATGAAGTAAAATATAAAAGAAAGGCACTTGAAGTGTCGGGCTCTTTGGTTGAACTCTAAAGGCGAGGGTCAGCGGGCCCTATTCCTCACGTTAGGAGGATGACTATAGTCATCTCCCCGGCGAAAGTTCTTCATTTAGCTATAAGACTTAACCACTTAGTAATTATCCTTTAATGAAATAGAATTCATTAGACATTAATAGTCTCAGGCATTAAAGATGCATCTCCTTGACCCACCTTCCAATGACTAATAAATGGAAACTATCGAATCTTAGTGGATCTAACAATAAGCATCCATTGAACCCTAAAAGATTGCCAAGGATAGGTTATTCAAGGTGCATCTAAGGGATTTGAACCTAGGGTTGAACGGAGACACATAAATATCAATAAATACCTGCGTTAAAAACATGAGAGACCCTCAGAACCTTTAAATCCTTTGCCTAGTAGCCTTCTACTTCAAGGCAAAGAGGGATTTAACCACTCATCCTCTGAGTTGTCATCCTCAAAGGTTGTTTATGTTTGGTGAGAAAAATGAGAGAAGAGAAAGTGAGGAAAATGAAAAAGGCGGAAATCTTTGAAAGGTTTTGCGAACTTTATTAATGATCCAAATGCTGATTACAGTGTAGCTTGGGGACTATATAGTGTCCCAACTATACAAAATTACAAAAATATATGAATTAGCCACTATTATATGAAGGGCAATTCAGGAAAAACAAGAAATATACAAAAAGAAGTCAAACAGGGTTAAAAAGGTGGAGAATAATTTGTGGTGAGAAAATTTGCGGGGTTGCGAAAGGTGCAGCCTACGAAATTCGCGAGTGAGAAATTGCGAGTCTTTATCCTTTCTTCTTCCACTTGCTGACCCATAGCTCTGAGTTCAACTTAGATTCTCCATGATTGAGCTATCTTGGTAACTTTGGCATAACTAGTTCATAAAAACTACAAAATTTTCCACAAAAACATCCAATTAGTATAGCTAGGACATGCTTCTTAGGGTTAATTAAGGTGATTACTCTCATAAAAATTATAAAAACACATTTAATAAGCGAAGTGCTGAATGCTTATTTGGGTAATAATCAATGGGACCCTTGAAAATTAGGCATCACAACTTGGTATCAGAGCATAGGTATACGAATACCTAGGGCTTGATGGATATGGGTCTAGGTCATTAGATTCATTGAGTTCTAGTGCCATAGTTTGTACATCAGAACATAGATATGTGATTATCTAGGGATTGATGGGCATGGGTTAGATTATCGCATGGTGTGCATTACATGTTTTGTGTTCTAACATGCTCTTTATCTGTGTGTTGCAATTGTGTGAATCATATATACATGGTGGATTGTATATGGAAAACTAGGGTTAGAAGAGCATAACCTTAGGAGTTCGGAAAACAATGAACGGGGTAGTTCGGGATGTTGAGGTCTATTAGTGGTTGGCACATGCACTACTTGTTAGACAAAAAAAGAAATCTCAATTTGCTATTTGACATGTGTAGATGGCAAGTCGAGGAAGATGACGTAGAGGCGGAGGATGGGGCAGTGCAACCACCCACCCAGGCCTTTGGTGCAAGCCTTCATGAAGGTTATTAATGATATTTGCTACCATTGCGTGGCGAGCATTATGGCTGCAATTGCGAAAGTGCAAGCGTGGGCGAGGAGGATCAAGTAACCTCAGAGGAGATTCCAAGGCACATCATCCTCCGACCTTCAAGGGAGAAGGGAGCGGAGTGAAGCCCGATCATTGGTTCCAGCAAGTAGAGAAAATATTGGAGGCCATGGAGATCACCTCCAATGCCATAAGAATAAGGCTAGCTGCATTCCAACTAGAAGGTAAATCCTAAGTATGGTGGGATTGGGTCAAAGCCTCGAGGAGCCTAAAGGCAATGACGTGGGAAGAGTTTTGTGAGCTCTTCATGGGTAAATATTTCTCGGCATCGGCACATTGTATGCAGCTAGGGAGTTCCCCAGAGTTGGGAAAAGACGATGGTGCTCGAATGCATGGCTAAGTTCCTTTGAGTGCAGCATGTTTATAAATGATTTTGTGGCCATGAACATGGCCAAAGTAAGGAAATTTGAGGATGGTTTGAAATTATCCATTAAGGGTAAAATTATGGGACTCCTCCCCTGTGAATGGACTCGATGGTCGAATGACTTTGGCGTAGAGGGAAGTGGAGACCTTGAAGCATACGGGATGAGTGCTAGTGTTAAGGAAGGAGAGTCGACCACTCTTCTTCTGGCTCGAAGAAAAAGAAGTAAGAGGACTTCTATTCAGCGATGGTTTGAGGAGACGGGCGGGTGGCCTCTGAGAATTTAAGGCTGGGATCGATCATCGAGAGATGGGGAGACACTTCGGGGGCTCTGCTTGATGAGCGGAGAGTGTGCTTCTAGTGCCCATCAGCCTGGACATTTTAGACGAGATTGCCCTCAGAGGTAGGGACCCCCCCGAGGCCATGGGACACTGTAGTCCTATCGTGGAGTGGGATGTGCATGGGCGCGGATTGTTCTTCATACCCCAACATGGGCCGGGGGCCGGTGTGGTCCTAGGAGTCTTTCACTGAGCATCTACTGTGCGTGGGCGGGCCCACATGGGCTAGGGCATGGGTTGAGGTCGGGACATGGCTCGAAGCCGGGACCCAGGGACCCCGGGGCGTATCACAGCGGTTGGCCGCCACCAGCTAAGCCAGCGGACCAATCCAGTGCCACAAGGTATGTTCTTGCTATCTCGCCTATGGGCAAGGATAATGTTTGATTCTGGTGCATTGCATTCATTCATTGTTGCATCATGTGTGAGAGAATTGGGCTTAGAGGTTGAGACCTTGGAAAAGTCGTTGTATGTGAGTTCTCTCCTAAGGAGTAGGGTGAGAGTTGATTTGATGTGTCGGGATTGTGAGTTGGAGATCTTCGGGATACTTCTCACTATGGACCTGAGGGTCATGGACATATCAGAGTTTGATGTCATCCTTGGGATGGATTGGTTGACGGCTTTGTCAGTCGTCATTGATTATGAGCGATAGAAGAGGTTCTGCGCCTACGCACAGGGATGGTATTCGTGTTATGTTTCAAGGGGACAAGCATGATGCTTAAACCCATATCGTGTATGACTCCAGATGGCACGAGCAGTTGATGTGTTGGCTAGCAAGCCTTACCTTGGAGGACGAGGTGAGATAGGAATTAGATCTACCTCGAGTAGTTGTGAGTATGAGATTCTTTTTCCGGATTAGCTACCGGGATTACCCCTGCTCAGGGATGTAGACTTCTACATTGAGTTACACCCTGGTACGTCGCCAATTTCTATGACCCAGCATAGGATGGCGCCGGTTGAGTTATAGGAACTCAAGGTCCAGATACATGAATTATTGGACAAGGGTTTCATTGGAAGCCGAATCACTTCACCGTAGGGAGCTCGATTGCTGTTTGCGAAAGAGGAACAGACTCTTTGGGTTGTGTATAGACTATCAACAATTAAATAGGGCTACTATCAAGAATAGGTACCCCTTACCACGGATTGATGATTTGTTTGATTAGGCGAGAGAGTCTTGAATTACACTGCAAGATGAATCTTATATAGACTACCATCAGTTGAGAGTTAAGGAGGCGGATATCCCTAAGACGGCGTTTAGAACGCGATATGGGCATTTCAAGTTCACAGTGATACCATTTGGACTGACGAATGCTCCAGCAGCATTCATGGATCTTATGCATAGGGTGTTCTAACCCTACTTAGATCAATTTGTTGTGGTTTTTTTGGATGACATCTTGATGCTCAGTGGGGAGGGATCGATGGCCGGGGTCGTTCTCAAACCTTGAGGAGCATCGGTTGTATGCAGGGTTAAGCAAGTGCGAGTTTTGGCTTGCGGAGTAGATTCTTAAGGCACGTCAGTATCGAGCTTCGGTGTATCCATGGACTGGAAGGTTGAGGCGGGTTATGAGTTGGGAGGCAAGGAAGTCGATGCCGAGATCCCCAAGTTCTTGGGATTATTTGGAGTGTCTGAGGGTTTCAATGGGACTTCTCCGGTTATCTGCGCCTATGACAAAATTACCCGGAAGGAGGTCAAGTTTGAGTGGAATGACTTGTGTGAAAGCATTCCCGAGGAGTTAAAGGAGGCTTACTTAGGCTCTGATGATAGTCCCCGAAGAGAGACAGTACACGATTGTATTGTGATGCCTCTAAAGACGGACTGGAATGTGTTCTGATGCAGTCCGGGAGGGTGGTGGCTTATGGTTCTTAACAGTTGAAGAGCCATGAGCAGAGTTACCCTTCACATGACATGGAGTTAGCAACCATTGTCTTTACCTTAAAGGCTTGGCGCCACTATATATACAGTGGGCAATTCGAGATGTTTTCAGACCACAAGATTCTGAAGTACATTTTTACACAATAAGACCTTAAAATGAGGCAATGCAGGTGGATGGAGTATCCAGAGGATTATGACTTCACATTGCACCATAAAGCGAATGTGGTGGCTGATGCACTCAGTCGAAAGTCACGGGGAGTACTGGCTAGTGTAGCTTCCCAGGAGTGGTTGATGCTCGAGACCGTGGGACAGTTTGGACTACAGTACAGTGATCAAGCTCATGGTACATTAGGGAATTTAGTGGCCATGCCATCCCTATTAAGCAGAGTGATTGAGTTCTAGGGGCAGGACGCCGAGATAGTGTCCATTAGGGACCGGTTACAGTCAGGTACGGGTGACGAAGGCTGGACCATGCATTCATATGGTAGTCTTCAGTATAGGAGACGGGTTATGGTTCCCTAGTTGATAGATCTGAGATAGGAGATCCTAAGGGAGTTCCATTGCTCTAGTTTCGCCGTGCATCCAGGTGGCACAAAGATGTATCACGATTTATGTCGCCAGTATTACTAGAGCGGAATGAAGAGACACGTTAGGGATTTTGTTCAACAATGCCTCACGTGTCAGCAGATAAAGGCTGAGCACTAGAGGCCAATAGGGCTACTCTAGCCATTGGAGGTAGCAGAGTGGAAGTGGGAACATCTCACGATGGATTTTATGACTCACTTGCCACGGACATCGCGGAGGCATGATGCGGTGTGGGTAATAGTGGACTGACTCACTAAGTAGGCACACTTTCTAGCTGTGCGGATGACCTTCACACTGGAGGAATTCTGCAAGTTGTATATACGGGAGATAGTCCGGTTACATGGAGTACCAATATCCATAATATCGGATCCCTAGGTTTACGGCTCATTTTTGGGAGAGTTCCGGCGAGCCATGGGGACCTGATTGATGATGGCCACGACTTTTCGTCCTCGAAGCGGACGGTCGGTCGAGAAGGACCATCCGGACATTAGAGGACATGCTGGGCTGTGTCTTGGAATCTCAAGGGTAGTGGAAGAGCATTTTCCCTTGGTAGAGTTAAACACAACAACGATTGTCGAGCCAGTATACATCGTCACCTACGAGGCCTTGTATGAGAGGCCATGTCGGTCTCCGGTTTGTTGGACAGAGGTGGGAGAGAGAACCACCACGGGTCCAGAGCTGGTTCGAGACGCCTCTGAGAAGGTGGAATTGATTCGGAAGCGTCTTCTCACGACTTAGAGCTGACAAAAAAGCTACATCGACAAGCTGCTACGACCTCTAGAATTTGAGGTGGGTGATCACATCTTCTTGAAGGTAATGCCTAAGAGAGGAGTGTTCAGGTTCGGCAAGCGGGAGAAGCTATCGCCAAGGTATATTGGGCCCTTTGAGGTACTTAAGAGGGTGGGTATGGTAGCATACTGGTTGGCCTTGCCGCCAAGCTTATCGAGTGTGCATGTGCTATTCCATGTCTCCATGCTCAGGAAGTACACCCTGGATGCAACACATGTAGTGGATTGGGGAGAGCTTGTAGTTGATGCAGATGGAACCTTTGAGGAGGGACCTGTGCGTATCATGGATAGCTAGGATTAGGTTTTGCGTGAGGCCCAGGTGATGCTAGTGAGGTGTTGTGGCGACCAGGGATTGGAGGAATGACGTGAAGGCAGGGACACCATGCTGCTTGGTTTAAGGATGAAGGTATGTGGTATAGTCGTTTGGTGATTAAATGACTAGTTGTATGCATGTGATTGTGTATGGTTGCTTATGCATGAGATTGTGTGTGCGGTGTGTGGGAATTTTGGGACGAAATTCTTTTAAGGGGGGAAGAATGTAAAACCCCGGAAAAATCTAGTTTTTCTGAAAAATGGCAAAAATAATAAGAATTGCCGTAAGAGTACCGGGGAGCGAAAAATTATAGATCTCGAATGACGAAGTAGATGTAGTTGGATTGATACCGTGAAATCTAGTGACCTAGAAAAGTTCGTTGGTCTACGAGAGGCGTAGGAATTTTTCAATTTTGGGGTGAGTCGCCGGTGGAGTCCGGGGGCAGATTCGCGAAAATCTCGGAGGCTAGAAATGACTTAAGCGAAGTTCATTTAAAATAAAATTGAATTGAAGGAGTAATGGAGTGTTTAAGATGATAGACCTAGGACCCGGAGAATGGACAATGCGTGGTGCGGCGTGAGCGGCTGAACAAACTTGAGTTAAGTTAAAAGAAAAAATAAAATAAAGAAATAAAAAAAAGGGAGAGGAACCGGACTAAGAGAAGGTGTGAGAAAGAGGGAGAGGAGGGCTCCACCTTCTCTCTAAGATCTACGGAGCTCAGGCTATCATCTCGCGTTGGGCCAAGACTTAAAGTAGAAGTACTCATCGAGGGCAACGCGTGGACATCGAAGGAGGTTTCACCGAAGAATCCAAGCAGGGAGATTTCTGGAAATCAAGGTTGTCGGGTTTAGGAGGCTTCCTACCTGTGTTTCACGTGCCTAGAGGAAAGGGATTCTTCATACCTTGGCTTAGTTTCTCCACTTGGGAACCATCTTTGGCCTTGTTGGAGCCCTAAGGGCTATTTAGTGGCTTTCTCGAACGCAAAGCGTTTTTTGGGGATTCTGAGATGAACCGGTAGATGGGTTGGTCGATTGGAAGGTTATCCGATTGGATGGCAGTAGCATCCAACCATGAATAGAGAAGAATCAGTCGACCGATTGGACGGCTGGGTCTTCCAGTTGGATGTAGTAGCTGTCAGCTATTGTACCATAGGGAAGCAGTTGACTGGTTGGTCAACCGATTCGACAGAATGGTCGACCGGTTGGATGCAGTAGCTACTAGCTACTGTACAATTGAGAAACGGTCGACTAGTTGACTAAGATGGTCCACCAGTTGAGACAAACGATCAACCGATTGGTCGATCGATTCATTGAACAGTGTCCTTCGAGAACTGGTTCGAGGCTTGGGTTGTGCAACTGTTTAAGGTTGATCTCATGGCCTAGTTGCGGATGATTGAGGCTTGCTTCAGAGGCCATTATGTGATTGGTTGAAGTGTCATCTCTTGGTTAAGGGATGATATGTTGAATAGCAATATGTATGTCTATACATATTGGGCTGAGATTGAATTGTTTGCATGTCATTGTGTGACAAATGAATGACATATGGTTGTGTATGAACAAGGCCATTACATGGCTTGTTGTAGGCTAGTCGTGGACACATCATGTCACCACTAGGCCTAGAAGTAAATGGATGTCACTACTCGAGTGGTAGTGACTTGTGATGGCAATGTATGCTTGAATTGATATGTTAGAATGAATTGTATGATTTATTTGGAATTTGTATGCGCTTTGATATCAATGTCCAAATGATGCATGGATAAATATGCATGAGTAAGTGTGAACATATAACTCTCATTATATATGTAGCATGGTATGAATAGGAAATGACATAATTGCATTGCATGTGCACGAGAACATCGCATGACATGGGTGTGAGTGCATGGTTGAGATCGACACTGTGTTTGGTGTTTGATGGTGTGTCGTGGGTACACGGTTGTTAATCAACACCGCGTTTGGTGTTGATTAGGTGGACTCGGTTAATGGGACAATGTCTAAATGAGTCGCACGGTTAATTGAAATAGGGCAGGACAATATTAATAATGCAGGGTATCGACAAGTTAGGATAGATCCCCACAGGTAGTCAAACATAGTTTAAGCGATGAAGCTAGTAAAGTGTATGCGGGTTTGTGGAGCAAGCGGTGCGACTTGCAAAATCCACTACCCACAAAAGGTGCATGATTGTGAATATAAAGATGAAATGAATAATAATGATCATTGAGTGTCATTGAAAATGACGGTTTTCACACATGGGCTTAGGCATCGTGTGAGGGAGTCGGTGAGGGCTCGGGTGCATGGTGCATGGTGAGTCACGTCTCATTCATGGCATGACATGTAGTATTCCATATAGAATTGACATGTTCTTGTTGGAATGAATTTGTGTAAAAGGCATTGCATGTGCACTTAGGTGGGGAGTAGCCCTTGTAGGAGGCAATTTCTACTGGGCATTGCCAGTCGTGGGACCCCACTTTCGGTCTTTGAGGTGTACAGGAGGCGGCTCCCGATGAGGCGTGAGGCGTGAAGGAAAGGCAAGGTTGTGGCATAGTATTACTTTTGTAAAAAGTATGTTATGTAAAAGAATTGTAATTAAATTCTTTTGGGACTATTGTTTCAATAGTCGGGTATGTAATATTAGTAAGAGGGTCGTGATCGGACTCTTATGGACTGTAATTAATTGTCTTACTTTCATATTTTAGATTTAAATATGAATGAATGGATCCAGTAAAAGGGATGTGTTGAGGTGAAGATCTTGGTAACTGCGTCACGGTAAAGTCATAGATTTGATACTAAGACTTAGGTGCAGGATGACCTAAGGTAGAACTTCTATAGGTTGACAGCTAGTCAACGGGACCCCCAGAAATTGGGGCGTCACAGTTTTCATTGACTCCATCTCTTCTTTCATTGCTTTCTTCCATCTCTTTAGCGAGGACAATTCAGGAAGCAACATATTCTTTGGCTTTTCTTCATCTTGTGGAGTAACAATAAATGTTTCCCCTTTAATCTCAAATAGATGACGAGGAATCGGTTGGCGATTCATTCGCTTGAGTAGGGATTCATCAATTTTGTTGTTACTCCTACTCGGACTAGCAAACATAGTTGGATCCACTCCAACATGTGTTTGGGTGATTTTAGAAACTAATTCATCATTTCTCAAAACACTCCCACCTGAAGAGAATGGATTCAATTCTTGTGCAGTAGAAATATGGCTATTAGTTTCATACAATAATAGGTCTTCACCTATTTGTCATTGCTTAGGGAAATCATTCTCTATGAATGTGACGTCTCGTGATTCAAATTCAGTTATGTTACCACCCTATTGCTCACCTAAGAAAACATATCTTTTAAATTGTTCACTTTATCTTGTAAAGATACTTTTCTTTCATCTTGGACCTAATTTTCCATATTTATGAGAGGAATTATGTACATAGGCAATGAGACGAGTTTGAAAACTTAGGTCGGGTTTCCTATTGGTCCATAACTTCGTATGGAGTGGTAGTAACTGACTTTAAAGAGGCACTTGGTTAAATATAAATGTGGTCGTTAAAGTCTGACACTAGGTGATAGGCAAATGAGCTTGAGTCATCATTGACCTAACCATTTCAAGGAGCGTCCTATTACGTCTATCTGCAACTTTATTTTGTTGTGGAGTGTACAGAATAGTCAATTGTTTGATTGGTCAAACAAATATTCTCAACCTCGATCGGTTCTTAATGCTTTGATTTTCTTACCTAATTGATTCTCAACTAAGTTCATAAACTTGATAAAGCAATTTAATGCTTGAGATTTATGAGAAATCAAATAGACGCTACCATATCGAGTGAAATCATCTATGAATGTGATGAAATAACCATATCGAGTCCATAGATGTCTAAATGGTTCATAAACTATTCTCTTTTAGTTTTTTGTTCCTCTAAGCACTTACTTAGAGCTCTCTCTCTCTCTCGCTCTCTCTAATTTGAGCTTCAAATGTGGAAGAGTTGTTGTACCTATTATGACATTTTCTTGGATTTTCTGTGACACCAAATAGAAGATAGAATAATAATGATTATTTTCTAATTTTTCTTTCCTCTGTGTTTATTTCTCTGTCGGTTTACCTTGCAAAGGGTGGAATGGTTCTTGTGTATCGACTTCGATCGTTTTATGTTTTCTTAGATTTTCTCTTACAAGAAGCAAGCGACTATGTAGAAACAAGAACTCTAACCCTAATGGCTAATATTTTTTCACGGATACATTATAGCATATAACACTTTTTCCTTGGCAAAGCCACTTCATGATTCTAAAACTCTAATCAATTGATTCATCAACCTATTGCAATTGGCCTTTTTGTGTTTCGCATTATACGTTTGCATTTTCGCTCACAATGATGACAACCCAAGTATTTATAGTAAAATTGCACTGGGTCATGTACGGTAATTGAAATTAATTATTTTATATTTATTTTATTCAAGATATAAAAAATATATGAAAGTCACCTATAAATTCAAACATATAATTTAAATTTAATTTAAAACTATATATTTAAAATAAAATAAAGAGTTTTTTGAAAAAATGAAGGATAATTTGGAAATAACATGATATTAAAATAGATATTATTATTTTGAATTGTACTATTAAAATGGGTTTTAATCTTAAAATTTTATTTAAAATAAATAATTTGAATTATTATTTTGAACAATATTATAAAGCTGAAAATAGTTTTAAACTACTGAATTCCGATAAGTATTTTTTAAAATAAATGATGCTTTCCTTTTTTGACCGTAAAAAACTTTAGTAACAATGTAGTAAATTATCCCCGTTGGATTCAAACTAAAATTCCTTCCCTCCCTATGCTCTTGCCTATTTAAGTGTTGAATGCTTTATCACTTGAGTTAAGCATAATGGACATAAATGATGCTTTCCTCAAAATCCTTTTAATGCATATTAAATACATTCCCTTTCTAATTTTTGACAAGGCCTCAAGTCAAATCGGAGAGTCAAACCCAAAAGACCAGCTTGATAGGTACCGATGTGGGATCTTATCATTCCATACCGCTTGAGAAATCGAACGTCAGCGGACAACATTCACTCTGAGTAGCTCACACTCTATATAACAGTCACACTCTGAGGCATCAAGTAGCCTTATTCCAAGTAGCCCTCTCTCGCTATTTACTTGCTCTCAATGAAAACACCAATGACAAGGCCTCAAGTCCATTCTAAGAGCCTGTAAAACCTGGGAAAAAAATTCAATTTTTATGAAAAAGGGTAAAACGATAATTTTGGTTGAAAACCATAAATTTTCTAGATCTTGGATGAAGAAACAAACTTCCCCGTTAAATTCGTCTAGCAAAATCTAGTTACCTCGTCAAATTTCGTCAATATTAGAGATAGTCGAATTTCCGTATTTTTCATGTTTTAGGCCATCGAGGTGTGGTGGGCACATGGTATGACATGTGATGCACTTGTGTGAATGTCACACATTGAGCGGCGTCAGTGGAGAATAATGAAATAAAAAATTAAAAAAGAAAGAAAAAGAGAAAATAAAAGAAAAAAGAAAAAGGCCAAGAGGCAGAAAGTGAGAAAGAAAGAGAGAGAAGAGAGGGGTAGAGAGAGAAAATTTTCTCTTTAAGATTTACAGAAATCGGATCGTAGGTTTTCATCGGAGCAAAAGGCAAAGTCAGTCCATGCATCAAGAGGTACGCGTGAGTACCAAAATCTTGGAGTTTCGTCAAACTTCACGAGGTAGAGAATTTTCCTACTTTAGTTATTTCTAGCATAAATGTCATTTAATGGCTTGAGCTTTTCTTAGAGGTCGCGAGAGGTGTCAGAATTTCAGTCTGGAAATTTTACAGGGCCCGAGGTGTAAAGTACAGGGCCCCATTTAGGACGGTCATGGCGAAGTTTTCAAGGCCCCATTTCGGGTAGTCTCGGGTAGGTTCGGTTGGTTTTAATCCGAGACTGATGTCTTTGGGTTTTGTAGTGTGTTTTGGTATCACGATGGTCGGTGTGAACCATGAAGGACAGAGGTGTCACATTTTTATGTGGGTTCGAGATTTGGACATTTTGTGTGTTATTGTTGGAAAATATTAAATAACATCTTTGTTATTGTGTAAAAATTATGTTAATATGTGCTTAACGTGATGTATTAACATGGAAATTGTGATCAGATATAAATTATATGTAGGAAATATAATTATCAGAAATTTATAAATGTTGCATAGCTCCTAATTATACATGTAGCATGACCTGTATGAAATAGCATATCTGCATTTCATATGCCTGGGGACATCAACTTATATTGAGTTATTGTGAATGGGTATGGTCATCCATCATTAGTGTTGATGAATGGTGGGAACTAGTACTTTGGACGATCCGATAAATAATCTCACAGTTTAAAACATAAAAAGTGAAATATAATTAATGTGTATTGAAATTTGGAGCAAGGAAGGGAGATTAGATTAATCCCTTGGAGTGAAAAGCTGGAACATGGGTATAAGAGACTCATGATGTGATCAGAAAGTTACGTATGGGTGTAAAGGGACCCTTTGGTGTGATCAAGAAAGTTCAATTAATGGGTGTAAGAGACTCACGGTGTAAATTGAAAGAAGTTACCATTGCTAGAAGAAAACCTGATCATAGTTTATCACATAGACTTTGGAGTTATGTGATAGAATTAAGGATTAACTTGGGATTAGTTTCCCATTGGCACTTGCATTGGAGTGCTGTTGGGCGTGGGGCTCGTATATGTGTCATTAGTCCCCCTTGATGACCAGTTTATCCTATAGCATAGGCATGTATTGAAATTGATGAGTGACTCGGGATATGAAGCGTGAGAAGACATTCCGCCATGACATCTGACATTCATGTAGACCTTATTTCCTTGGATGTGTATGGGTTGATTGATCATTGTATGAGTACTTGGGTGAGAGTAGCCATGGCAGGGATTGTCCTCACAGGGCATTGCTCACCAGTCGTGGACCCCACTTTCAGAATGGAGTGGTGCGAGCGGGTGGCTCGCCTTGAGGACCGCACATATGAAGCGGGGATGTGGCTTTTGACCATATTTTGTATATGTATATTAGACGATCGTTTTAATATATCATTTTGTATAGGTGTATAATTAAACTCATACATGAACATATCACTACATAGTTGTATAGTGTTCGAAATTGTGGTTGAATGAGGCCGAGTGGTCGTTATGAGGCTCATAGATGACTCGGGTGTGGTATATTGAGCAGGATGGGTCATGTGATCTTGTTATACAAGTTGTATTTTGGATAGAACTTCACCCAGTGTAGAACTTTGTCGATTTTGTTAGAGTATAGATCCCGATAAATGGGACATGATGGTGTGGTGTCGGGTTGAAGCTGCAAGTCTAAATATAGAGTTGAGTGTTTGCCTTTTTTATTATAGACTAAACCTCTCAATTGCCTCTCTGGGAGTCACACAACTTTCACTGTGGCCATAATCAAGTGGACTGGGTTTCTTTAAAATGAATAAATTTGGTTTAATGTTGGAATTATGAATGGGTTTGAGTACCTTGACCTTTGCAGAGTGCACAGGTCCCATACAAGTAGTAAAATGGATGTAAAGTCCGAGTCTCATTCCCTCGAGTTGGCTTGGATTTTAAAATCAACTACCCCAACTACTCAAGATCCATACTATCTGAACCTCAATGATGAAGTTTGTCAATTAAAGATGAAAAGGATAAGTGTCTTAAAGATAACACACACATAGAGAACTTAGGATTATTAAAAATAAGCTAATGAACTTATATACTCTATGATTAGTTTAATTTGGAATTAGTTCTCTGTAAAATGGAATACTAATAAAATCTTGTAGAAACAGTCAGCTACAATATTATATCCATTAAAGCCTCTATCCTAGAATTTGGATGGATTTGTCAAAGATACTAATATTGCAAGTTGGATTTCTCCTTTATTCCCACCATTAAATATCCTGTGTTTCTCTTGAAGACCAGAGGTTTAATCAGCTACTTGTATTCCAGCATAATGCTTTACAAGATTTGGGTATTTTCTTCTCAATACTTCATACCACATTTCTTGAGACCACAATTTCTTACTTTAAATCAGGTTTTGTTGCCAGGAAGCTTACAACTTAATTGTTGGCTCATATTTGAAATCTAATGGATACTTCCTTCCTTGTGATTAGATCTAGAAGCTAGCCACGGGGTTTGGAGCCTTCAGCAGATTAAGGTGAAATATACGATAATTTAAATTGATAAATAATCCCTCAGCCCACCAATTACTTAGGTGAATTAGGAATTTATCTAAGTAGACTCCTGAGCTGAAATGGTTCTTCCATAGTGAGTCTGTATGCCCATAGATTAGATGTTCCAAGCTCCAAGTTCTCCATTTTACCTTGTCACTCGAAGGCCTCTTGAAATCAGGTCAAGGCCTACCAATCCTTGGAAGGGTATTTGAAACTACCTAAACCCAGGAACAATTACCGAAAAACACATCAGTAAAATAAATCCTCCCAATTTGAATGCTTCATCCCAATTTTATCAGAAAGAGTGCAACTATGATAGAATTCAAGCTATTGGAAGGCTGCGATTTCTCAAAAACTACATTACAATATACCCAATGGAGCATTAAATTATACTGTGATTGCAATAAAGCTGAGAAAAGCGAATTCTAAAGAAATTATCTAGACTTAAATCAAACTCGTGAGTAATTTGTAAAAAAATTGAAACATTGCTTCAGCTTAACATTCTACTTAGATCGCTAGTTCGAATCCGAGAAAAAGAAAAAAAATAAAATCTATTCTAAAAATATACAGTTATTTTTCTTCTTCCCCCGTTTTGGGTTCCCAAAAAGAAAAACTTCCTTTACTAAAACTTTGTACGCCTATTTATAACCTTCAGAAATTGGACCTGATTCCAAGGCTCTAAGTGGATCTCTCAAAAATAATTAGCCCAGTTCACTTGTTTAGGTCACGACCTCAAAAGCTTGTCGCGACGTAAAATTCTGGTCTGGTTTTGATCTGTCGTGACCAATAAGCCCAGTTGCAGCCTTGCTTTTCTTTTGTTCTTGCAATTCTTTGAAATTTCATGACATGATGTTTTCTCGCATTTTAATTTCTTGATTTAAGTTGATTAGTGAGTGGGTGCATGAATTCTTAGTAGACTATGTTAGTTCAATGGTGGGAATTTTGGTTGCGACCTCATTTTTCTTGTTTCCAGGAATTGGTGTCGCAACCTTAATTTAATGTTGCGACCTAACTCTCTCTGCCTTTATTGCATTTACATGTAAGTGACCTCAGTTCGATCTTGTGACCTCATTTCTTTGTCATTCCTCTTTTAGCTACTTGGTCTGACTTCTGCTTTCCATGTTCAGAGGCATCCTTGATTGTCATGAGCCCAGCCAAACACGTCGTGACTCAAAATTGTTGGTCTGCTTGTTTTCTTGTCGCGACGTGGACATTAGGTCGCGATCAAGTATTTTCTTTAATCACTGCAATTCTTGTTGCGACTTCAAAAGTATGTTGTGACCATCCCTTCTTCCTATCCAGTCCCAACCTCATTTCTCGATCCTCCATGGTTCCCTTCACTTTTCTATTTAAATTCATGACACATTTATTATCTCTGTTTTGGAATATATCTCGCGACCTCGATTTGATATCCGACATCGGTTCTAATACCAGGTTATATTAATCTTTGTTGCGACCATATTTTCTGACCCTTCAATAAATTCTATGATCGCGACTTTGGTTCCATGTGTGACTTTGACTATCTTATTTTTCTACCACATTCTATGTTCGCGACGTCGAAAGGATGCGACCTCATTGCTATTTTATCGACCAGCGTCCTTGGTCACGGCTCCTTCTCGTATTTGCGACTCAAAATTGTTTGTCTTTTCATTGTCTTGTCGCGACATGGGATTTATGTCGCGACCTAATCGTTTCTTTTCCTTGCTGACATTTATGCCGCGACCTTAAAAGCATCATCATTATACAATTATGCACAAATCACCCTTCGCAGCCTCGCTTCTTAGTCACAACATTTTAATGTCTTTGACTCATTTTTATTATGCAACATGATTTCCAGGTGCGACCTAAGTCAATTTCCTGACACATTTTTGTCCCAACATCAATTTTGGTTTGCTACCAACTATGTCTTCCTCTTGCATCGCGACCTCGAAGCGATGTCGCGACATGAAGGGTGGCTTTTCTTATCTATGCTCTTGTCCCAGTTGCTTAAATTTATGTCGCGACATGAATTCACGAGTCGTGACATGATTGGATCTTCAACTTTATATCTTTATCGCGGCTTTGAAATTGCACAGAGACATTGTAGATCCGATTCGACATTACTTTTTAGTGTGACATCATTTCTTATTCTGACCCGACGTATCTTCTTTTCGGTGTCGCGACCTTAGAATGGTGTCGCGACATAGAATCCTTCCTTGAAGCCCTTTTTCTGTCTCAGCAACTTCTCTTTTGTCTCAACAGCTTTTCATTCATTATAGTGTGACCTGCAGTGTGACCTTGATTCTATCGCGACCTCGCTTTGGGCTCTTAATCTATTTTCATACGATTTTTTCTTTGGGGTACCATTTACCTTTAAATTTCTTCAAAATATAAATTTGGTAAATAGTACATATTTCTACATAAAAATAGGCAATTATATTGTAAGAAAAATCATAAAAATGGACTAAAAATTCAATGAGTTTTGTACTCATCAAAGAGTTGTCAATGGGACCCCTGGGATAGGGGTGTCATAGCTTGGTATCATAGCTCAGGTTAACGATTACCTAGGAGCTCGGCTGGGGTATCCACTAGCCAGTGTTTTCAGATATTAGCTTGTCATAGCCGAATATCGAGAGTTAGGTGTCCAAAATACCTAGGATTAGTGAGTATGGGTGTAGAACACGACATTGTGTGCATTGGTTGTTTTGGTGTTCTAATATGGCCTGCAGAGTGTATTGTTGTGGTTGTGAATATAAGCATGATTACGTAGGAATGGTTATTTATTAGTGTTTGATTAGTGTTTGGCGTATACAACTAGTAGCATTAAATGAAAGGGAGAATCTCAGAGTGCTTTTTAGGTGTGTAGATGAAGCGAGTCGAAATTTGTGGCGTAGAATTAGATCCACAGGGCGGCCCAGTAGACCCGCTGCTGGCTTTGACTAGCGAGAGGACCTTTCTAGCGACCATGGAGTGCGCCAGTTCTTGCCATTGCTGTTTAGTGCGGCTGGGAGTCAAGAAGTCCAGTAACCTCCGACCAGTTTATAGCACATCATCCTCGACATTTCACCGGGAGGGGATCCGGTGATGGTAGTCATTGGATTGGTGGAGAGGTTTTGGAATATGAAGATCACCTCAGGTGCTACGGATCGAGGCTAGCCATTTTTTTCAGCTGGGGTGAGTCCAGGATGGTGGGATTGGGTTGGGTCTCGGGGATCTGAGCCCAGGTGACATGGGGAGAGTGGAGAGAGTTCTTCATGGGTAAAGTTTTCCTAGCATGCGCTGGGCATGTGCAAAGCTCAAGGAGTTCCTTGAGTTGAAGCAGGAAATATATTGTGCTTTCGAAGTCACGTGTAAGTTCAAGGTTGGCACGTTTAGGGGGATGACTATGTTACCTGGAAATACTGTGAGTGCGGAAATTCGAGGATGGTGCAGAGTTGTCATCGGGGCAAGATTGTAAGGATTTATCTGTAAGACATGAGCTCTATGGTCGGGGCATTTGTGGCCATAGAGAGATAGAGGATGCATGGAGTATCCGAGCTGCGGGTACTAGTGAGAGGAGGAGAAGGATCGTTCTTACAGTACGAAAGAGGCGAAGACCACACGCTCCTCGAGTGTTGAGGGACCAGTGCGGTATCAGGGCGGGGCGGGCGACCTGCCCGGCCAATACGGGCGACCTGTGTTATTTACGCCATCGGCTGGACATGAGGTGGATTGCCCTAAGAAAGTGTGAGGATCTCTCAAGGTATTGGGACCGGGCGTAGTCCCAATCCTTCAGTGGAATAGCGAAGCCTTGATTTATTCATGCTTTGATGTAGGCTAGAGGACCCGATGCTCAGTCCTCGAAGGGGTGGTACGCGGGCGCCTTCTACACGAGATAGACTAGAGAGACCGGGGTATGGAGTGAGGTTGAGGGCCCGGGGTTTCACGGGCCGAGACATCGGGGACTGAGGCGTATGCGTTATCACACCACGAGGTAGGCCGATTGATTGAATTGGTGATACAGGGTATGTTTTTGTTATCTCGCCTATGGGCAAAGATATTATTTGATTATGGTGCATCGCATTCTTTTGTGGCTGCATCTAGTGTGGATGTTTTGGGTTTAGAGGTAGAGAGCTTGGATGAGCCGTTATATGTGAGTTCTCCCTTAGGGACTAGGGTGAGGATTGATCAGATATGTTGAGATTGTGAGTAAGAGATCTCACAATGGACCTTCGGGTGAGGGACATATCGGATTTTAATGTCATTCTTGGCATGGATTGGTTGATGGCACACCGAATCATCATTGACTGTGATAGTTGTGACGCCCCGATCCCGGGGGTCCGTTGACTACCCGTCAACCCGCGGAATACTAGTGGATGTCGGGTTGCAGCCGCCACTCATGTCGGAGAGTCTCCTTTATCTTGGGAGCTCTGCAAAACAACACATGCTCTCTTTGTCCCCAATATACACAATGACCACCACGAGGGTCTCATATACAACTATATTAATTAAAAATGACCTCTTGGGCCTGCATTATACTCACAACATATATCTGACTATCGATGATCCATGACATGGGTAAAGCGGCCACTTGGGCACGTAAACAATACTTATAAGAACATACCACAACTATATATCATAGTTACAAAGAGTTAATGATCTACTCTTATACAACACATATATTAAAATGAAAAACATTCACAATACATGCAAAACCATCAAAGCCACATTAAACTCTTACAACGGCTCTATGATGGGCCGTCTCCTCGTCGCTCCACATGCACCTTAAAATAGTATCCCTCGGCTTGAGGTGAGCTAATGCACTCGATGGTGGAATCACCCTAAGTAGGCTGCTCTCCACCTAAGTGCATATGTAATGCTCCATTGAAAACATACATTCAAGTAAATACGTGATCTGCCGAATGTCTAGCGAATATCATCTCATATCCGAGTCCTCCACAGACTCCTATCACACTGCCTAAGCAGTATGAGACGCCCCAGTTTTTATTTGTTTGTGAGCTGACCCTAGTGTATATATATCAATTTGAGTCGTTTCCGACTGATTGATATTATATATGGACTACCCTCCGATGTATATCAATTGGGTCGACTAGATGATTGATATTTTATTTGGACTACCCTCGGAATATATTCATTATTTTTTAGATGACCCTCTGAACCATTCTCTCGAGAATTACCTCATGCACTCCTCCTATCGTCTTCCAAGGTGCCCAGTAATATAGATGCATGATTTTAATAATTCCATTCAATTCTCTTACATGTGCAAATATATAATCATGCATATATACATAATTTAAATCACCTGAACATGTCATGTAATTTTCACCATCAATTACATCAAATTAGCTCAATGGGCTAATATTCAAACCACGAGCAACTTCGATTTGAATTACTGCAAACACACATTATTTCACAAAATTATTTTGTAAACAACTATTCTCGGGGAGATAGTGAAACCCTCATTACTATTCGTGAATCACCAATCGCCGGTTCCTTGAAGTAGACCCCAATTTCCATGACCATTTAGGCCTCATACACATCGAGCATGCATTAACACATAAATGCACAATTAACAGCGGTCGAGTTGTGGACAGTCGGGCTGCCTCCATTTGGGTTTCAAAGGTATAACAATTGGTCCCAGATTTGGGGCCAGGCGTCGAAACGAGCCCCTCACGGCCTCATTCAGCTCAAACATTAACAAAGTACTTAAATAAAGAATAAACCGTAGGGAGAAACCCCTACCTCTCGAGTTTAATGAAACTCACAAAACCTTGGAGCCACGCGTAGGCCTCTCCAGCGATAGAAACGACTTTCCTTCTTGTCGAAGAATTTTTGGCGGTGATTTGCGAAATTTAGAAAACTTGATACTCTGCAAAAACAATGAATTAAATTTCACTGGTTTTTTTTCACCTTTTCGTTTTTCTTGCTTTTAACATTTGAAGAACGACACTATTCCTTATTTTGGCATTTTCCTCATTTAATCAATTTCAAAATGACCATTTGTCCTTAACTTTCGATTTGATATTTGGCACTATCTCGGTAGTCCATTTCATCATTTCTCTGCTCCATGCCGCCATGGCATAAGTACGTGTTATATGTGACTTTTTCGCCGAAAATGCGTTTGCGGCACAGCTGCTTGATGTCTCAGCGTACCAACTGGGCATGTCTGGTGCGAATTCGAGAGTCTTGTAGATTCGCGAAATGATTCAGCGGTGAAATCTGTTTCGTCATCAGAGATCTAGAGAATAAATTTTGGATTTTTACGAAATTACAATTTTGTAGCAAAAATTACAATTTTTGCCATTTCCGGAGAAATTGGAATTTCTCGGGTCTTACAATGTAGGAGGATTTCTACTACCTGGACCCGGTATCGTGTGATTTTCAAGGGGAGAGCGTGATGCTTTACCTCGAGATGAGTGCATGATGACTCCAAATGGGTGGAGCCAGGTTGATGGGTTGGCTAGCAAGCCTTGCAGCAGGAGAGGACAAGGTGAGGCGGTGGATCTACCTCGGGTAGTTTGCGAGTATGAAGATCTTTTTCCGGATGAGCTACTGGGATTACCTCCGCACAGGGATGTGGACTTTATCATTGAGTTACACCCTGGTACGTTGCCCATTTCTATGACTCCTCATAGGATGGCAGGTTTGAGATGCGAGGAACTCGAGTTATTTGAGAATTGTTAAACAAGGGTTTTTATTAGGCCAAGGCACTTCACCTTAAGAGCGCTACGGTGTTTACTAGGAAAGTCAAAAATTCAAGTGGAATGACACAGTGAAGGAATTCCATGAATTGAAAAGAAGGAAACACTACGACTCCTATTGATAGTCTCGAGAATAGAGACAATACATGGTGTATTGCTTGATGCATCTGAGGATAGATTAGGATGTGTCTTGATCACAGTCAAAGGAGTTGTAGCTTATGGTTCCAGACAAATTAAAGAATCATGGCCGAGTACCTACGTAGTCTGAGTTGGAAATTTATTGTCTCATCTTAAAGATTTGGCGCCCGCTAACGTATGGTGACCGGTTTAGGTATTTTCATGCCACGAGGAGTGCAGAGTATATTTTCACATAGCGGGACCTCGGCAGGGGCAAGCGCGGATGGATAAGATATCTGAAGGACTATGGCTTTGCTTTTGCATTACCATCCGGTAATGCAAATGCAATGTGATGCACTCGTTGAAAGTCCTTTGAGATCTTGGCTAGTGTAGTTTCCCAAGAGTGGTAGATGCTTAAGACTGTGGGACAATTTAGGATGCAGTATAGTGATCAGGCTCAGGAAGCACTAGGGAGTTTGGTAGTTATGCCATTCTAATGGCGGGGATGATCAAGTCGAGGCGGGGATGCGGAGATATTATCCATGTCGAGTCAGATGCGATTGAATCGGGAGATGAAGATTTGGGCCATCACACGGATGGTAGTCTTAGATTATGGGGACTTGGGTCATGGTTTCCCTCGACCAATCGAGAGAGGAGATCCTTCGGGTTCCGGTACTCGATTTGATGTGCATCAGCGGGTGGCGCAGATGTCGCGATCTTTGTTGCGATGTGGGGTAGAGATGAAGTGACACGTTGGGATTTGTTAAATGATTATGCAACATGTATCGGTAAGTAAAGGCCGAGCAGGGAAGCGGTGGGTGCTTTCCGACCTTTGGAGGTAGCGGAGTGGAAGTGGGAGGAATGTCACGGTGGATTTTTGTGACCTCCCCTTTTCCATGTATGGACCATGACGGAGGCATGATGCAGTATGGGTTGCGCATAGTGGATCGGCTCACTAAGTCGGCACCTTTCTAGTGGTGCGGGTGAGCCTTCACCTTTGGAGGAATTATCATAGGTTGTATATTTGTGAGATTGTCCAGTTACATGGAGTGTCAGTCTCTATCGTATCGGACATGGATCCCAGATCATGGCACACTTTTGGAAGAGTTTCCAAAAGGCCATGGGGACGTAATGGATGATGAGATGAGCACCGTTTTTTTTATCCATAGACTGATGGTCAATCGGAGATGACCATACAGGTTTTACAGGACATGTTGAGAGCATCGTCTGAGATCATGGGTAGCTGGAAGATCGTTTACCCACTGAATTAGGTGCCTACAACAGCAGCGATTTATCGGGGCGAGTATCTGGATGGCACCACATGGGGGCTTTATGTAGGAGTCCGTATCGATCCTTGATTGTTGGACGGAGGTGGGAGAGTTCCATAACTTGTCGAATATGATTAGAGACACCTGGTGAGTTGTCTGAAGCATCTTTTGGCTGAAGTCGACCAAAGGCTCATGACAAGCGGCGTAGACCTTTAGGATTTGAGTGGGTGATCACGTCTTCTTGAAGGTGATGCGAGAGAGGTGGTTAGATTTGACAGCGAGAAGCCAACGCTGAGGTATATTGAGCCGCCGGTGCTCGAGAGGGTGGGCACGGGTTGCATATTGGTTGGTAGCTACGAGTTTATCAGGCCCCATCCATTTGTGAGGTGTTCAGCGTCATGCTCACGGTATACTCCAGATCGACTCCATGCCAATGGATTAGGGGAGGGGATTATTATTGATATAGATGGGACCTTCGAGGAGGGACCAGCGCGTATCTTGGATAGCCGGGTTCAAGTTTTGCGACGCCGAAACCATGAGGCTAGTGAAGTGTTAATGGCAACACCGAGGAGTGGAGGTAAATTTGGAATGAGAGGACACGATGTGAGTCACCTATCTTTTCCTATTTGAGGATGAAGGTGCGTTATCTAATATTAGAAGACTAATATTGGAACTAGAATGACTATGGCATATGCATGTGCTTGTATTATTACTAGTATGAATTTCGAGGATGAAATTCTTTTTAAGAGAGAGGAAATGTGAAACCCTTCAATTTTTCTAAAAAATGGTAAAACGGTAATTTCGGTTAAAAACCGGAAATTTTCTAGATCTTGGATGATGAAACGGACTTCCCAGTTAGATTAAGTGTGAAATCTAGATTGCAGAGTCGAATTTAGTGGTCAGGAAGGTCGAATTTCACGTTTTTCGAGGCATCAGGTGTCGGGTAGACACATGGTATGACATGTGATGAACTTGTGTGAATGGTTCATATTGATCCAAGTGTCAAGTGGAGGAAATAATGGGAAAGAAAAAAAAAAGGAAAAAAAAATCAAAAAGAGAAAAAAACAAAAGAAAAATCAAATAAAAGGAACAAAAAAACGGCAGAGAGGCAGAAAGTGAGCGAGAGAGAGAGAGAGCGAGAAAATTTCTCTCTAAGATCTACGGAAATCTGATCGTAGGTTTTCATTGGAGCAAAAGGCAAAGTCAGTCCATGCATCAAGAGCTACGCTGTTAGTGCAAAAAATCTTGGGTTTCGTCAGAGCGCTCCACGGGTAGGAATTTTCCTACTTGGAGTTATTTCTAACCTAAAGGTCATTTAATGGCTTGAGGTTTTCTTAGAGGCCGTAAATTCCAGTCCCAAATTTTTGGGAATGAGTGTAGGAATTTTTAGGAATTTTTTGGACTGTTTTCGGACAATCCAGGCTGAATTTTCTAGACTTTTTTACGACATTCCTGGCTAAATTTTCGGGATTGCTTTCGAACAATCGAGTGCAGATTTTCGGGACAGTTTTAAAGCGGTCTAAATCACGGAGTTCAGGTTTGGTTTAATCCAGGACATGTCTTGGGTTTTGTGGTGTGTTTGGTATCATAGTAATTAGGTGATGAACCATGAAGGGACCAAGAGGTGCCCTGTTTTATGTGGGTCTGAGATTTGGGTCATTTTGTGTGTTATTGTTGGAAAATATTAAATAACATACTGTGGTGTGTAAAAATCATGTTAATATGTGCTTGCATGATGTATTAACATGGAAATTGTGATGAATGGAAATTATATGTAGGAAATATTTTATAAATGTTGCATGTAGCTCTTATTATGCATATAGCATGACATAGCATGAAATGACATATATGCATTTCATATGCACAAGGACATCAACATATTGGGTGTGTGTGCATGGGTATGGTCATCCATCATTAGTGTTGATGAATGGGTAGCGAACTCGTAATTTGGAAGACGTCCAATAAATGTCTCATGGTTTAAAACATAAAAAGTGAAATATAATTAATGTGTGTTGGGTAGTAAGAGGGTAGTTGCCTCGGGTGGCTTGGAACATGGGTGTAAGACATTGATGTGATCGAAGAGTTAATGTGGAGTGTAAGAAGGACACGGCGTAAGCTGAAAGTTATTTTGCCCGAGGAGCCTGCCGGTCATGGTTATCACATAGACTTCGAGTTGTGTGATAGGAGTCGGGATTGACTCGGAATTAGTTGCCCATTGGCACTTGCATTGGGTACTGCTGAGCCATTAAGGGCTTGATATATGTTTGTCATTGGTACTACCAGTGACGGTTGTCACACTTGGCATAGGCATGTGTGAGGAATCGATGAGTGACTCAGGATATGGGCATGAAGACATTTCATGCACATGACATCATTTTATTCCATGTAGACATTTTTCACTTGGTACATGTATGTGTTAGTTTGATCATTGTATGAGCATAGGTGGGAGAGTAACCCTTGTAGGGAGATTTTTATTGCGCGTTGCTCAGCCCCGTTGTGGGACCCCCCTTTCGGTCTGAAAAAGTCGGGTCACCGACGACGGCCCATGTCGGGGCTGCACATATGAAGAAAGTTAGATGTGGCTTTGGACCATATTTGTATATGTATATTAGAATGATCGTTTTAATATATCATTTTGTATAAGTGTATAATTAAACTCTTGTAAACATATCACTACATGGTTACATGTATAGTATTCAGGGTATGGTTGAATGGGGCCAGGAGTGAGTGCTCGACTCATGAATGACCGGTGTGGTATATTAAGCCGGTGGTTATGCTGATGTATTATCTAAGGTTGTATTTTACATAGAGCTTTTCTTGAGAGGAGACTGCATCAGATTTTTGTTAAATTATGGATCTGTCGTGGGACATGATGGTGTAGCATCGGGTTGTGGACGCTCGGAAAAAAAAAAGAAATTTGAATTTTTGCTAGGAATGGCAAAATGGTAATTTTTCAGGAATTCTTTCTAGATCTCGGATGACGAAAAGGACTTCACCTTCGGAATCGTCTCGTGAAATCTAGTCTCCCATGCAAATTAAGTTGAATTCCGATGCAGTCAGATTTTCACGAATTTTGAGGCGACGGGCGTCAAGTGGACCCCAAAAACGAGGTTTTAGAAAAGTCTCGAAAAATGTCAAATATTTAAAGAATGTCCATTTAAGGTAGATGGAATTTAAACCGGGATGAAATAAATTGTTTCGGAGAGAAAACGAACCGGAAAAGCGTGACACGTGGCGCGATGTGAGCCATGTGTCTCATGTATAAATATCAAGAAATATCTAAAAGCAAGAAAACATCTCACAATTTGGTCTAGCACCAAACGTTAGAGAGAGAGAGAGAGAGAGAGAGAGAGAGGAGGGAGAAAAAAAGCAAACTTCTCCAGAAAGCGATTTTACGAGGTTCGCCCGATCGGAACATAGCGAGGCCAAAGGGTTAAAGTGCTCTATGACGAGAGCTGCAGCGTAGGTATGAAATCCACAAGATTTGCAAGGTCAAGGTTCGGGTTTTCACAAAAACCGAGAAAAGGCTATGTTCCGGGAAATCACGCTATTTGAGGTAGGGTTTTTATCCTACTCGGTTTAATTTCTATCTAAGGGCATGTGTGTGTGTGTCAAAGTGGAGAATGTTGTCAGTTTTTCCTTGACCCCATGACTATATTTTTGACCATAGCCAGCCATCCTCATGAATTAAGTGATTCCCTGGTATACGAAACTAGACTTATGGGAACATATCTCCTTGTGAATTAGGTCTAATCAATTCCAACCGCTGGACTGAAAATGTGTCCAGTAGAGCTATGTTAAGTGGGTTTTCTGTATTGTTTGAGACCCCCATGGCGTGTTTTGGCCATAACTTGGCCATTACTCATCTGAATTGAGTGATTCTAATTTTTGGGTAAAGTAGACTTATATGAGAACATATTTTCTTGAAATAGGTATATCCAAATTCCGACCCCTTTGGACTTAGAAATGCAATGAAAGAATTTATGTTCGGATAGTTTCTAGTTACTGTTTGGCGGGTAGTCCGTTAGCATGACATATCTTGAGTTTCGGTGATCCAATTTAGGTGATTCCAGTTTGCGAAGAACCCTAAGAACCGTATTTTAAAATGAGTACAAAGAACCAGTGTCAAATTATGGATTAAGACCCCTAAAATCAGGTATCACAGACTGTTTCCAGTGTAAGTAAGAATGGCGACTAGGTTTTGAATGAAGACCATAACATTTTGATTCGACTGATTTAGTATTCTTGACTCTATGGAAAGCTCATTAAGTCAAGAACCTAGCCATATTCCTGTGGAGGGTAATTGATATCCAACACCTTTCTGAAAGTTGGTGTTTGTATTAAGTGTGCAGGTGGGACACAAGGGTCATTTCCTGTTTTGTTTGCCTCAAACTTTGGATGACCATATCTTTCGCGTCCGAACTCCGTTTGGGGTGTTCTTAGACTCTATGGAAAGCCCATTGAGTCAGGATTCTTTCCATGTGCCTGTGGAAGGCAGTGGGTGTCTACAACTTTGATGAAAAGCTATGTCTTGGTGCAGGTTATTTGGTTGTGTCGATGTGAATAATAGGGTTTTGACATATTGTTCGCGACATCTTTTGTAGAGCTATTGTATTGGTGTGAATTGCCATGAGTTAGCCCTAAGGGAAGGCTATATGACATTACTTGTTTAGTCATGTATTGATGAATGCTAATATGCATGATACTCCGATATCTATAAAGATTTGCATGAAATGTATGGAACTTATATGCTTGCGATATATGTTGCATAGTACTTGACATGAAATACAATTGATTAGAATGTTCCATGTAGTGTGCATCATACATGTAACATGAGAATTTTCAATGACATTAGCATTGTATATGCACAGGGACATCAACATATTGGGTGTGTGTGCATGGATATGGGCATTCATCATCAGTGTTGATGAATGGGTAGTGAGCTCGTACTTTAGACGACGTCCAATAGATGTCTCACGGTTTAAAACATAAAAATAAATATAAATAATGTCGGGCGGGTGAGAGGGGACCGTTAACCCCCTCAGGTGAAAAGCCTGGAACATGGGTGTAAGAGACATGATTGTGATCAAGGATTCTATCTTTTATGGGTGTAAGAGACCGCGGTGTGATCAAAATTTACATTGCCCAAGACACACGATCCTTAGTTATCACATAGACTTGAGTTGTGTGATAGAGTCGGGATGACTCGGGATTAGTGGCTTTATTGGCACTTGCATTAGATGCATTGGCGTGGGGGCTCAATATATGTGTCATTAGTACCACCAGTGACGGTTGTCACACTTGGCATAGGCATGTGGCCGAAGTCGATAGGTGATTTCGAGATATGGGCAGCGAAGACATTCCATGCATGACATACGACATTCATGTAGACATTTTCACTTGGATGTGTATTGGTTGGTTTGATCATTGTATAAGCACTTAGGTGGGGAGTAACCATTGTAGGAGATTATTACTACTAGGCTTTGCTCACCCCGTCGTAGGACCCCCTTTTTAGGTCTGGTCAGTCTTATTCTTTGTCTCGTCGAGGGCGACACATATGAAAGAATAGGATGTGGCTTTAGACCGTATTTTGTATATGTACATTAGAGCAAATGGGTTTAATATATCATTTGTATAAGAGTGTAATTGAACTATTGTAAACATATCACTACATACAGATTTGCATGTATAGTATTCGAGGTATGGTTGAATGGGGCGGAGTGGTCTATGACTGTGGAATATTTCGATGTGGTATGTGAGCTGGATGGGTCATGTGATGTATTGTTATATAGGTTGTATTTTGGATAGAGCTTCCCGTATAGAGGAGACTCTGTCCAATTTTTTTTGTTAAATTCTGGATCCCGATAAATGGGACATGATGATGTGGCGTCGAGTTAGATATCGGGTTCCGCGGGTTGTGGGTTGTAGCGGGACCACTGGGATAGGGTGTATCATGACGGTATCGAGCATAGGTACACGAGGACCTAGGGCTTGAGGGACATGTGTTTAAACGTGGTCATTAGGTGTGTCTGATATGGGCATCAGGCTCGTGTCGGGGTTTAGGTATGTGATTATCTAGCTGAGTCCACGGGATAGGGAATAGAACCTTACATGCATTGTGTTTTTATGTGTGCTTTGGTGTATAACACTTGATGTGTTGTATTTGTGTGCATTTATGCATGATTGGATATATATGGAAAACAAAGAACACTAGAGTTAGAGAGCATGATCATAAGTGCTTGGGAACTATTATTTATTAGTGTTTGGCATCATGCATCACTAATGACTTGTGGCACGGACAGTTGATGGGTTGGCTCGTAAGCCTTAACCTAGAGGATGAGGTGAGACAGGATTTGAGTCTACCTCTGGTGGTTTGTGTGTATGAGGATGTTTTTCCGGATAAGCTATAGAATTCTCTTGGATATGGAACATGTGATGATTGCACCACAGTATTAGCCGGTACTGTGACTCACTTGGATCAGTGCAGTTGAGTTAGCAAAGACTCAAGGTCCGATCTGGAACTATGGATTCAAGGGTTTTCTGACCTCTTGTAACTACACACCAGAACCTGGATTTTATTTGAAAAGGATCAGTTCTTGCTTCTGCCTTCTTCATTGCTCGATAGTTGAACAGGGGATTCACGATCAAGAATCGGTATCATTCTGAGGATTGATGATTTATTTAATCGAGTTAAGAGAGGGAGTGCGAGTACATTCTAAGATGAATCCATACTAGTTATCATCGGTTAAGGAAGTTATGGGCGGATATCCTAAGACAACGTTCGGGGCGAGTATGGGCATTCGAGTTCGATGATGCCTTTGGATTAACGAATATACCAGCGACATTCTCATGGATCTCATGCGCCAAGATTATTTCGACCCTGTTCCAGTTAGTTTGTTGTAGTCTTTGTTGATGACATCTTGATCTACTCCTAGTATGAGGAGGAGCATGAGGGATCACTTGAGGAATGTTCTATAGGCTGCGAGGGAACATCAGTTGTCTGCCTTGAGTCGTAAGTGAATTTTAGGCATAGGTGGATTTTGGATTCAGGTGTCTCAGTGGACCCAGAGAAGGTTGAGGTAGTTATGAGTTGGGAGAGACTGAAGTCAGTTTTTGAGATACGCAGTTTCTTGGGATTGGGTGGATATTACAGCAGGGTTATTGAGGACTTCTCAGTTTCATTTTGCACCTGTAGGCTCGATTAACGGAAGAATTAAATATGGTGGTGACTTGTGTGAGAAGGCATTCTAAAATTAAAAGAAAGGCTTGCCGGCTCCTATGGAGTGGATTATGACTTCGCATCACATTACCATCCAGGTAAGGAAAATGTAGTGGCTAATAGGCTGTCCAAATCATGGGATCTTGGCTAGTGTAGCTTCCGGGAGTGCGGATGCTAGAACTGTAGGATGGATTTGGCTCTGATACTATGATCGGGCTCGGGGTGTTTGGGCGGGTTTAATTGGCTGTGCCTTGCTGTGGCCAGTAGTTAAATGAGAGCGGGGCCCGAGAGATATTGTCTACTCGGGGACCCAGTACGAGAGGCGGGAGTCACGATCGGCGAGGGGCTAGGCCATTAACACGGATGGTAGTCTTTGGTTTAGGGGATGGATTGTGGTTTCCTAGTTGGCAGAGCCGAGAGAGGAGATCCTCAGGGAGTTCCATTGCTCTCGTTTTGCAGTGCATTCAAGTGGTACGAAGATGTATCACGATCTACATCGCCAGTATTACTGGAGCAGGATGAAGAGACACGTTGGGGATTTTGTGTGACGATGTCTCACGTGTCAACAGATAAAGGCTGAGCATCAGAGGCTACGAGTACACTTGACCATTGGAGGTAGCGAGTGGAGGTAGGAGCATATCCACGTTAGTTTTGTGACTCACTTGCCACGGACATCGTGAAGGGCATGAGGCGGTGTGGGTGATAGTGGGCCCAGAAACACTAAGTCGGCACATTTTTAATTTGTCGCGGATGACCTTCCACCTTTGGAGGAATTCTGCGGGTTGTACACATATGAAGATCGTCAGGTTACATGGGTACCGGTATCTATTTTGTCATTTAGGATCCCGGGTTTTACGGCTCACTTTGGGGAAAGAGTTTCCAGGAGAGCCATGGGGACCACCCGATTGATGAGGAGCCTTTTCATCCACGAGATAGATGGTCAATGGGAAGACCTGGAGTTTCAGAGGACATGCTGCGAGCATGCGTCCTGGATCTCAAGTGTAGTTGGGAAAAGCATTTGCCCTTGGTTGAGTTCGCCTATAACAACAGTTATCAGGCGAGTATAGAGATGGCATCCTATGTGGCTTTATATGGGAGGCCATGTCAATCTCTGGTTTATTGGACGGAGGTGGGAGAGAGCTCAAACACTGGTCCGAAGTTGATTAGAGTCACCTCTGAGAAGGTGGATTTGATATGGAAGCATCTTCTCACGGCTCAGAGCTGGTAGAAGAGTTACACCGATAGACGGCGACGACCCAACTGGGGTTTGAGGCGGGGTGATCATGTCAACTGTAAGTTGATGCTAAGGAGGAGTGGTCAGGTTTGGCAAGCAGAGAAAGCTATCGTCGAGATATATTGGGTCCTTTGAGTTACTCGAGATGGTGGGCATAGTTGCTTACCGGTTGGCATTACCGCTGAGTTTATCGAGTGGTCATGACGTATTCCATGTCTCCATGCTCAGAATACCTCCATATCAGGCTAGTATATAGTGGATTAGGAGGAGCTTGTTGTTGATACATATGGGACCTTTGAGGAGGGACAAGTGCATATCATGAATAGATGAGACCAGGTTTTACGATGGAAGACTATGAGGCTAGTGAAGGTCTTATGTGGCGCGAGGAATGGAGGTAGCATGGGAGGCGTGAGGAACACGATGTACCACCTATCCACTTCTTATTTGGGGATGAGATGCGTTTTTAGTCATTTGGTAGCATTCAATGACTGTTGCATATGCATGTGATTGCATATGGTTGCGTGTAGGAATTTCGGGATGAAATTCTTTTAAGGGAGGGAGAATGTAGAGGCAGGAAAAAAAAAAACAGAATTTGAATTTTTTCTTGGGAAGGGCAAAATTGTAATTTTTGGAATTTCTTTTTAGATCTCAGTAATGAAACGGACTTCACCATTGGAATTTTCTCATGAAATCTAAATGGCAGAACCAGATTTAGTTAAATTCCAGGCGGTCGGATTTTCACGAATTTCGAGGCGGCCGGCGTCAGTGGACCTTGAAAATAGAGTTTTAGAAAAATCGAAAAGTAAATATTTAAGGAGAATGTCCATTTAAGATAGATGGTGATTTAAACCACGATGAAATAAATTGTGTGGGCGAAAATGGAGGCGAGGGCGTGATACGTGGTGCGATGAGCCCGTGTCTCATGTGTAAATATCGAAATATCAAGCAGAAAACATCCTCACAATTTGGTCGCACGAAGCGTTAGAGAGAGAGAGAGAGAGAGAGAGAGGAGGAGAAAAAAGCGAAAGAACTGTGGCGATTTCAGGGTTTTATGATCAGACTTGAGTAGGGTTAAAGTTGCTCTATGCGACGAGAGCTACGCGTGGGTACCAGAATCACAAGATTTCGTCAAGATCCAAGGTTCGGGTTTTCATGAAAACCAAGAAAAGGCGGTGTTCCAGGAAATCACGCTATTTGAGGTAGGGTTTTTATCCTACTTGGTTTAAGGGCAAGTGTGTGTGTGTGTGTCAAAGTGGAGAATGTTGTCCAGTTTTTTTTTTCCTTCGACCCTATGACTGTGTTTTGGCCATAGCAGTGTCTGCGTCCAATTAGTGATTCTAATTATTCTTTGGAAACTAGACTTATAGGAGAACATATCTCCTTGAATTGGTCTCAAATTCCATTGGACTGAATGCACACATTGAGTGGAAGGAATATGTTTAGGTAGTTTCTGAGTATTTTGAGGACCCCATGGTGTGTTTTGGCCATAACTTGGTCATAACTCATCTGAGTTGAGTGATTCTAATTGTTGGGTAAACTAAACTTATAGGAGAACATATTTTCTTGAAATAGGTCTATCCAAATTCCGACCCCTTTGGACTTAGAAATGCATTCAAAGGGGAGCTATGTTAACGATTTAAGTTACATTTTGAAAATGAAATCAGTCGATTGTTTAGGACATATCTTGAGTTTTGGTGATCCGAATTGCCTTGTCTTCAAATGAGTATGAAGAACCAGTGTCAAATTATGGATTAAGACCCTTGAAATCGAGTATCATAGACTGTTTCTAGTGTAAGTAGAGTAAACTGACCAGTTTTGAATGAAAAGGCCATAACGCGTCGCCAAGTCAGAACTCACATTTCAGGTGTTCTTGAACTCTATGGAAATATCATTGGTAAAGAACCACAGCCATGTGCCTATGGAGGGTGGTGGTATCCATGACCTTTACGAAGTTGGTGTTTATACCAAGTGTGCGGAGTGGGACATAGGGGTCATTTTCTGTTTGTTCTCCTCTGACTTTGGAAACTGACCATATCTTTCGTCCAGAACTGGTTAGGGTGTTCTTAGACTCTATGGAAAGCCCATTGAGTCAAGATTCTTTCCATGTGCCTGTGGAAGGTAGTGGGTGCCCAAAACCTTGATGAAAATCTATGTCTTGGTGCAGGTTATTTGGTTGTGTCGATGTGAATAGCCGGGTTTTGACATGACCATTGCATGTGGCATCTTTGTGAGCTATTGTATTGGGTATGAATTGCCATGAGTTATCCTAAGGAAGGCTATATGGCATTACTTGTTTAGTCATGTATTGATGAATGCTAATATGCATGATACTCACGATATCTATAAAGATTGACATGAAATATGGAACTTATATCTTCGATATATATTGCATGGTACTTGACTTATGAAATGCGATTAGTTAAGAATAATCCGTAGTCTTTATCATACATGTAACATGAGAATTTGCAATGATATTAGCATTGCATAAGCACAGGGACATCAACATATTGGGTGTGTGTGCATGGATATGGGCATTCATCATCAGTGTTGATGAATGGGTAGTGAGTTTAAGTACTTTGGGCTGGCGTCAGTAGATATCTCTCACGGTTTAAAACATAAAAATAAATATAACTAATGTGTGTTGGGTGGAGCAAGAAGGGGATCGTTAATCCCCTCAGGTGAAAAGCCTGGAACATAGGTGTAAGAGACCGCGGTGTGATCCGAAAAGTTCTGTAACATGGGTATAAGAGACCGCAGTGTGATGAAAGTTACATTTGCCCCAGAAGAGACACATGATGTGGATTTATCGCAAACTTTGAGTTGTGTGATAGGAGTCGGGATTGACTCAAGATTAGTTGCCTATTAGCACTTGCATTGGGTACTGGTGAGCCGATAAGGGCTCGGTATATGTGTGTCATTGGTACCACGATGTGGTTTATTTAGCATGGCGTGTGTGAAATTCGGTGGATGACTCGAGATATGGGCATGAAGACATTCCATGCATGACATACGACTTTCATGTAGACATTTTCACTTGGATGTGTATGGGTTGGTTTGGTCGATTTGTATGGCGCTTAGGTGGGAAGTAACCCTTGTGGGAGATTATCTCTTTTGGGCTTCGCTCACTTAGTCGTGGGACCCCCTTCGGGTATAGGTCGGGTGCCGGGCCGGTTGACCGCATTCGAGACTCCACATATGAGAAAGCCGGATGCGGCTTTGGAATATATTTTGCATATGTATATTAGAACAATCAGTTTTAATATATCATTTTTGCATAAAGTGTATAATTGAACTCTTGTAAACATATCCTCGTAGTTGCATATATAGTATTCGAGGGGTATGGTTAAGTTGGGTCAAGTGGTCGCTATGACTCATGAATGACTCAGTGTGTTATATTGAGCCTGGATGGGTCATGTGATGTATTGTTATACAGGTTGTATTTTGTATAGAGCTTCACATATAGAGGAGACTCTGTCCGATTTTATTGTTAAATTATGGATCCCGATAAATAGTACATGATGATGTGGCATTGGGTTACCTGATATTCATAGGTTTCATGAGTTGTGGGTTGTCAACGGAACCAGGATAAAGTGTCTACGGGTTAGAAGCCCACCGGTTTCCACAAGTTGTGGGTTGTCAGCGCGAGACCACAGGATAGGGTGTCCACTGAGGAACCCAACCCAAAATACCAGTCTGATGAGTGGGAGAATCTCTTAAGCTTAAATACTACTACACACTCTTCTGTGGAACCAATATAGGATCGTATCACCTTTATTATACTTCTATGTAAGCTGCCTTATATGAATTTTTCTGCCCAAATGGATTATCTCCCAACTACTCTTGGTATAGTTCAGAGCTCACTTATTGCTCTTTAAAGGAGTTTGAGGCCAAAATAGGTTATATTTTAAATAAAATTATACAAATACTTTTTTTTTTTTATAAATAACCATCAAATTAGTTTTACATGTTTTGAAAACTGCATTCCTCCACCCCTTTTTGAATTATATATAATTTTCTTAGTAGAAGAATTTTGAAAGATTTAAAAAAAAAAAAAAACTCCCATTAAATGATGAAACACTAAAAGTGAATTTGATTAAAATTTTATCAAAAACTTTAAATCATTTTTTTTTTTAAAATGACTAAAAATTTATTTTTTGCTACAACTTTCAAAAAATTTAATAATTCATAATAAATTTTAAGAATTTGTAGTAATAATTGAATGTAAATCACTTAAAGATAATATATTTCTATTGAAACTTATTTATAATATGAAAAGATGTTTTTGATTGTAAATTTGTAACTACTTTATGGAACGTAAAAAAATCTCAAAGTTAACAATATATAAGATATTGAAACAAAAAAAAGCCATTGTTATGTACGGTACATAAATGAAATTAAATCTTATTGAAAATTAAATAGTATATATTCCTTAGATAGCTATGCAGTGATTTGTAATAAATAAAACTTTATGAAACTTAAAAATCTAAAAATTTTGAGAAAATTCTAACTAAATTTTTTAAATAAAATATCAAATTCAAAAAATTATCATTTGTGTCTATACTTGTAAAATGTTTTCTCAAATAAAATTATTTTTAGTGGCTTGGAGGGAATCTTTCATGATTGTAAAATATTTAATATTAATGAACGATCATGAACTCCTCTTATAGTAACATTCTAATGCTTGTATTTTTGTGTCAAAATCTAATAACATTTGAGCTTAACCATAGTCAACAAGATGACTAAAAAAATTAATATTTAAAATAAATTGAAATTGTATTAAATGTTTGTTTGTTTGTTTGTTTTTGTTTTGTTAACTGTAACATTTACTCAATATCAAAAATAAAAATGAAAAAAAAAAACTAAAAATTAGACAATCATAAATATTAAAATAAAAATAAAATCAAAAAGAAAAGGAAAATGTCTGCAATGTTTCTAGTTGTTCAATGCAAATTCTGACAAAGAAATGCACTTCAACCAGCCTAAAACATAAGAATCTGTAGCTATAAACATGTGGTTCTTGATTTATGAATCAATGCCCCCATTGCCTGTTAAAAAGAAAATGGAGAATATAAGAAACTCTTCGACTATTTAATTAAAAGAAATGTAACAAAAATAGTTTAAATTTTTTTTAAATACAAATACAATATATAATACTTACGAGGGAGAAGACTCTCGTCGCATGCTATTGGAAGTGAAAAACTCCAATAAGAACCAAAAGCCTAATTGAATATTCTACGACTTCTTGTATGGATGTTGTATGATGCAAGAGCTTCTATAAACATACCAATATTGGGAGTTCAGTCCTAATTATTGAAAAATTAGATTGGGAGGTGCATTGAGCAGCGTGTGAAAACTCACTTTTGGGCCTCCGTTTGATCACTGGAAAGCGAAAAACGTGATGGTCAAGCAGGCGAATCCACAGAGCCCCAGTATTGATTTTTAGAAAGATTTGACGTAGAATCTTGTGGAGGATTTGTTTTAGGATTCTACTATATTTATTTTAGGAAGATTTGGTAGGAGATTTACTCCAAGATTTTATTTTATCTTTTTTAGGAAGATTTGCTTTGTTATTTTTACTTTTGGAGTTGTTTGTGTAATTTAGAAGTTTATTTTCTAATTAAAGGAGAAATTGCTTTATTTCTTTTTAAAAGTAAAAAGGACACATAAATGCCCTTTAGTTGTGTTTTTAAGGTCAGATTTATAATAGGAATTTGATTTATAACTTTGGGAATTCTCTCTTTATCTGTTGGTGGATTAAATGAGAGGCGAGTTCGTGGCTTCTTATACCTGGGTGGATTCCTTAGTGATGGGGTTGTCGACATCCAGTGGCAGTGTAGTTGATTGTGAGCCTTGTCCATCATCTATCTTTGTGTGGATCTTTTCGTTAACCGTAAGTAACTACTTTTAAACTCCTCTCCTCACCATCTCATATTTTATTTAAACTTTCCATAACCAAATTTTCAACCTCAACCCAAAACTTTCTAAATCTTGTTCCATACTACTAAAACCTTTCTAAATACCATTTTTTTATATACCATAAATACACCATCCCTAACTTAGAAAATCCCCAAAATTCGTCCATAACCTATTTTGGCTCTAGAAAACTACCCCAAACCCATGTACGGCTTATAACTAAACTTTGGATCATCCATCCACGATCCCAACCTTGCATCAAAATGGTATCAGAGCTCAAGGATTGATAGCTTATCATAATTAAAAGGGCGTTCTTGGTTCCGGAGACAAGAGTCTTAATCATGGTTCAAGTGGTTCTCAATCCCCATTGCAAAAAAGCGTTGTTGATCTTGAATTTGTGGTTCAACGTCTACAAAAGCATATGTCTATCAATGATGATCCTATGGCGACAAAGACCTTCATGGAAGGTGAAGGTGATGAAAGTTTTGACGAGGGAACTATGGCACCTAACCAAGTTCGAAATTACTTGAGGTGCAAGGAGCCTAAAGACAAGCATTCAAGAGACTATGATTCTAGAGGAAGGTATGAAGATCGATATCGCGATAATGATTACTATGAGAAACGTAATAATGATGAAGGTTCCAGATTCAATCCAAAGTTTGATATTCTAGAATTTGAAGGTAGAATGCATGCTGATGACTTCTTGGATTGGCTTAATACCGTTGAACATGTCTTTGAGTATTATGATCCCCCGAGCGGCAAAAGGTGAAGTTGGTGGCTATTAAGATGTGCAAGAATGCTTCTTTTTGGTGGGAAAATTTAAAGAGGGAATGTCAAAGAGATGGCAAGAAGAAGATTGAAACTTGAGAAAAGATGAAGAAAGAACTAAAAATGAAGTATCTTCCCTTCCACTATCGCCAAGATATCTTCCTCAAAATTAAGAATTTGAAGCAGCAGAATCTGATTGTGGAGGAGTATTCGATTGAGTTTGAAAATCGGATGATCAAAGGAGACTTACAAAAGGCTGAGGAGTAGTCCATAGCCCGCTACCTTGTTGGTTTGAGGTTCGAAATCTCTAAAATTGTTTAATTGCAGCCATATAACACCCTTCAAGATGTGATAAAGCTTACCTTAAAAGTTAAGGCTCTAAACAAGTATGGGGGTTTTACTACAAATCGGGTTAAAGAAGGATTTATCAAGAATTCAACTTCAAGGAGCCCTGGTGGTGCTAAAACCACCCTTAAACCTCAAGTAAAGTAGAGTGCATAAGCCCACGGCAAGAAGAGTCTCACTTCTAGAAGTCGAAGCGGAGTGTTTTAAAATCACGGTAGTTGCCTAGTTGAGAAGAAGATGAAGGTGCGAGGAAGAGGCGTAGAAGGGGATGATTTAAGGATGAATCTGTTGAATCGACCATGGAGATAAGGATGAGCTTACTATGCCTGACCATGGGACTTCCTTAGTTGTTCAAGGGAGTCTTAAGATTGGGGCAGCTCCTAATGAGGAGAATTGGTTGCGGTCCAATGTCTTTCACACAAAGTGCACATCTAAGGACAAGGTTTGCTTGGTTATTATTGATAGTGGGAGCTTCGAGAATTGTGTTTCCCCGGAGATGGTGAAAAAGCTCAATTTGAAGATGGATTCTTCGGGAAACCTATAAACTCGGTGGCTTCAAGAGGTAGTGATATCAAGGTAAAATCATTGATGCCTTGTCTCTTTTACAATTAGGAAAGCACTATCGGGGCTGAAGTATGGGTGTGATGGTATTTCCGATGGATGTTTATCACTTGCTCTTCGGAGGCCCTTGGCAATCGATAGGAAGGTCATTTATAGTCGCTTCAAGAACACTTACACATTCCGCGGGATGGGCTGAAATTGTCTTGACACCTTTGAAATGACAATTTCTCGTCAAACGAGGAGAAGAATTCTTTGTTGTCAAAATCTGAGTTGGAGAAGAAATGGTACGGTTCGGATGTGATGGCTTTGGTTGTTTGATGAGTGCCTAAAACACTCGGAGTTATACATGGCGTGCATCTTCACGTTTTACTTGTATTTTACATTTGAATCGTATGTTTGCCAAGCTCAATATATGATTAAATGCGATTAGTGTGAATCACGAGTGAAATTGATAAGAAAAGAGCGGTTTTAGGAAGCGATACGGAGCGGAGGATGAAGTGCATAAAGATGGTTGGAAGCGTGCGGCGTTCCAGCGTTAAACGTCCTCACGTCGTGACGCCCCAACGTCGCGACGTTGGGTCAACTAATATCAAGGTCAAACCAATGACAGCGTCGCGGCGTCATTGTGAGTTACTGTCTTTCTCATCATTAAAAGCAAAGGGTTGATTTGAGGTATGTCGGGATACGTCACGAACTAGGGCACGGAAATCATAGCAAAGTGACATTGATCTTGAAGAAGAGCCCGTGATTTGTATTTTTCCTCTTTTTGGACAGTAGTACTGATGTTTTACATATTACATATTGATATTCTCTTATTCGGTATGTTCTAGATTTATACCTAGGGTGTTGTTGAACCCTGTCACATTTTCATGGATTAAAGATTAGTATTTTATTTTATTCAAGTTGTTTATAATTTGTTAGCATCTGCTTTATATCTTTGGTAATCATTTACATGGTGATGTATACGTGACATTAGCATGACTACTCTTGGTCGAGATTCGAGAGATGAGGATACCCGGGGATGCAGTGGGCGACCTTGGTTGATTCGATAAATAGAGATGTGATCAGAAGGTACTTGATTAAGGTTGAACATTTAAGCATTCGAGTGTCGAGTTAGGGTAGAGATACACTCAACTCTACTTAGCGAATGGCGGATACACCTGAGAAGTATTTCGTAACAAGATCACCTAGCCATTAATAAATCATAAATAGAAATGAATAATATCATCTTTAAGAAATAATCATTCAAAAAGTGACGAGGGGAGACTATAACCTTTAGTCTCCGATGAGTAATTCATTCGGATTAGTTAGTTTAGTTTAAATTCGGACACTGAGTACTCTCACACAATCGTATATCAGGATAATATTTGAAAAGATCAATCTACCTTATTCCAACACACCTATCCCCGTGGATCGATATTCGTACCATTGGTACACTATATTACTTGGGGCGACGCGTGCACTTGCGCACATAGGCGTACATTTTACACATCACGTTTTTCGACTGTCGAGTTTTGAGCGCCATTCTTTGGGGATGGAGTTTAGAGTGATATAGAGAATAAGCGATTAGATATTACTGCGGAATTTTTGTTTTATTTGTTTTTACAAGTCTTTGGTAATTTGGTCTTGGTGTTTTAGGTGTGAGTTGAAGTTAAGGTTTGGTGGGTACATGCGGCTGACGAGATCGGGTTGACGACATGCATTTGATCCTGAGCGGGGAGAACCTTACCGCGAGTCTGTGAGACGGAGAGCAGGCGGGACTAGAAATCCTTAGGCATGGGAAAGCGATGAAGAGCAAAGATCTTGGCATTGAGTAAGCGAGCCCGCGAGTAGGAAGCGGGAATAGCGGAGGAATCAAGCACCCGGGCGTTTATACGGCCCGGATGATCCATTCATGTTGCTAGAGGAGTTTGCGCTCTGCTCGCATTTGTTGAATGACATCGAAGACCACCTATTCAGGCTAACAACTTCGAGTTGAAGTCAGTCACTTTACAGATGCTCCAGAACATCCTGTTCCACGGGTTGGCTAATGAGAATCCAAATATGCATTTGACCAACTTCCTTGAAATTTGCGTCTGATCCAGTCTGATAAGTTCTTTGAAGAGCGTCGAGGTTGAGATTGTTCCCACTCACTACAGTGATGAGCCAAGCATTGGCCAACAAGTCAACCAACGATTCCATAACTTCATGGAACGATTTAATGCGCAAATTCCTCGAATAAGTTTTTCCCACTCCTCGCAAAAATCGCACAACTTGTGCAAGAGATCAATACTTTGCACAACTGTATGAGAGAACCCGCGCAGGGTCGACGATTTCACGAACTACTGAGGAAGTGCCCACATCACAGACTGACCAGATGGATGCAGGTCCATACTTTCTATAATGGTCTGAGGAATGCACCAGAACGTTGATCGATGCCTCACCGGAGGAGCACTAATGAAGAAACCATGCACTGCTTATGAAATCCTAGAAGATGCTGCAAATCAATACAACCGCTGGCCTGCGGAGAAGACTACACTGAAAGCCATGGGTGGCAATGTATAATGAGGTTCAACAACTGTTAATCATGTTGCACACCGACTAAACAATTGATTAGACAAAGAAGGCACCGCGAACGCCATACGCACTAACCCATGGAGTTGTGTGAATTCTCGGAGGACAAAGACAATAGCAATGCACGTCACAGAAACCAAACAATAGAGTAGCCCAAGATATGTCAGGTTCAATCGTAAATACCACAAAGAACAAGGATGCATGGGGAAACAATTATCGACCAAATCAAAGCCAAGGGTGGGCGAATCGTAATCGTATCAAATGTAACAATCAAGGGTATGGATGGATGAACAATCAGAACAATATGCCATCAAACAGAAGTTAGAGAACCAATTCTCCCGGTAAAAAAGGTGGACTTAGAACAAGCCCGTACAAATGCTCACTTCCCACTCGCTTTATGAATGAGACAAAGGCGACATTATGCAACAACAGCCACCCAATTGGAACAATCAAGCTAAGACAAATCATAAATTTTGGAGGTACAAATGGGCCAAATGGCCAACCTGCTGACAGAAAGGCAACCGGGTTCCTTACCAAGTAATTCAGAAGTGAACCCGAGAAGAGATGGGAATGAACATGTTAAAGCAGTCACACTGAGAAGTGGTAAAGAATTGGAGGCACTGGAGCAACCCCGGTTATAGAGGAGGTAGAAGATCAAGAAAGTCATTCAATCGCCAAATGCATATGTATAGGAACAACCTCAAGAGAAATGGGCCACAGAAACATCATCATGGTGGCCACTTACCAATTCCATTTCCACAACGCTTAAAGAAGCATAAGCCGGATAAGTAGTTCATCAAATTCATGGAAGTGTTCAAGAAGGCATATCAATATCCCCTTTGTCGATGCTCCGGGAGCGCATGCCCGCTATGGAACATTAAAGATATACTATCTTTAAGAGAAGACTGGTCGATTTCAAATGCTTAACTTAACTGAGAATAGTAGTGCCACTTCGGGAAAGGAAGCCGCAAAGCTTAAAGACCCAGCGCCACTCTATTCCATGCACCATGGGAAATGCTATCTTTGAGAGAGCCCTATGTGATTTGGGTGCTAGCATTAATCTCATGCTCTTGTCCATTTTTAACCGTTGGGATTGTGAAGCTCTGCCCAACTACGCCACACTTCGCTTGTCGATAGATCTTTGAAGCATCCAGGGTGGTAATAGAAGATACCCAGTAAAGGTTGACAAGTTTATCTTCCCAAGAGATTTCATTGTATTAGATATGGAAGAGGATAAAGAAATACCTATAACTCGGGGCATACCATTGCTTTCTGCAACCGGTGTGGCAATGATCGATGTTCAAAGGGAACTAAAATTGAGAGTACAGAAGACGGTCAAGTTCAACGGCTCAGTCAGGAGACATCCCCAGGAAGAGTGATACTGCCTACGAATGCAGATAAGACAGTTATAGTGTCTAGCCAAAGTGGTCTCATCGACCTCTTCGAGGCCAGCTTAAGATACCATGATCTCGTGAGAATACGAAGCTAAGAGGCAAGAGAATATGTAAAAATGGAGATTCTTTCTGACCAAATAAGGAAATACTTCGAATCTCAGTGAAGGATAAACTGCCAATGCCACTTTCCACTGAACAACCACCCAAGATGAACAAAACCTCTACCTAGCCATTCAAGATGATATCTTTGGGTAGCAAGATCCACCTACTGTTGATCACTTCCCAAAGATCCTCACCGAACTAGAGGAAGCAGAAGTTATCGAGGGTCCTTAGAGATCATAAAATGCACTGGATGGTCTCTAGCCGATTTAAAAGGGATTCGCCCTTCCATGTGCATGCATCGTATTTTGCTTGAAGATGGGCATAAACCTTCGCAGCTACCAAGAGGAGGTTGAACTCAACAATGAAAGAGGTAACCGGGCGAAGTATTGAAATGGTCGACATCGGAGGTAATTTATCCTATTTCGCATGCTGCATGGGTAAGTCCAGCCTAAGTAGTACCTAAGAAACAACTCGTCATAAGAACCTAGAATAAATATATTAATGGGGCTTCTCGAACAGCTTACCTAGTGGAGGATTTGTATTGATTATCAAAACCGAACAGCTTTCACTAAAGATCATTTCCCATTGCCGCTTTCGGATCGACAATGGATTGATTAGCCACGGGTCATGAGTATTATTGCTTTTTGATGGATATCTTACTATAATCAAATTTCTATGTACCGAAGATCAGAAGAAGACGACACTACATGCCCCTATGGGACATTCCGCATTCAAAGTAATGCCCTTTTGTCAGGCAATGCCGGCACTTTCCAACGATGTATGATGCACTATATTCGACATGGTTGATAAGACAATCAAAATCTTCATGGATGATTTTTCTGATTGGGAAATCTATTTGATGAACCTGAAAATTCGAGATCGTGATTGTGAGATGCGGAGACCAATTCACTCAATCGAGAAGTGCCATTTTGCGTACAAGAGGGTATTGTACTCGGGCATAAGATTTCAGCAAGAGGAATAGAGGTAGACAGAGCAAAGATTGAAGCAATCAAAAAATTACCTCCACCCTCATCGATAAAAGGGATAAGAAGTTTTTTAGGCCACGCTGGATTCTACTGGGCCGAAATACCAAAGACTTATTCAGATTGCAAACCATTGCTCCAATCTCCTAGTCTATGATCCGTATTTGAGTTTGATGCCCAAAGTGTTTGCGTGCCTTTTCGCATTAAAAGATAAATTAGTAATACCCTATCGTGGTAGCTCCTGATTGGTCCTTTCCATTTGAACTTACGTGCGACTTAAGCGATTTTGCAATCGAGTGTTGTAAGGTAAACGCAGAGAAAAATTTTCCGTAATCATTATGCTAAGAACCTTGAATGATTTCAGTTGAATTATGCCACCACAATAAAAGAACTTTGGCATTGCCTTTGCTTTTGATAAATTCGGCCTATTTGATTGGTAACAAGGTCGTAGTTCACACTCGATCATTCTACCATTAAATACTTGATGGATTAAAAAGACGCCAAACCCCGATTAATCCGTGGGTTCTTTTCACGCAAAGAATCTCGACGCTGAGATTAAAGACAAGAAAGGCACCGAGAACCTAGTGACATCATCTTCACGATCAGCGGGCAAGTGATGAGGTTCAAGTGAATGACGCATTTTCCTGACGAAAGCAACTATTAGCTATCAAGACAAGAGGCAATTCCATGGTTTGCGATTACGGAATTATTTGGTAGCCAAGGTACCCCCAAGAATTCAACTATCAACGTAAAAAGAGGTTTTTCGTGACACTTGAAACACTACTATTGGAGTGAGCTGCTCTACGTACATTGCGCCGACTAAGTGATCCGGAGATGTGTGCCCGAGGATGAAATGAACAGTGTTTTGAACCACTGCCACACTCTACCATGTGGTGGACATTTTGGTGGCCAGAGAATAGCAGCTAAGGTTCTACACCTGCTTCTACTAAATTTACCTTATTCAAAGATGCTCATCAGTTCGTATCCACATACGACAAATGTCAACGAACGGGGGGCATTTCTAGAAAGGACGAATCGCCTACGATCCCTACTCTGTAAGTAGAACTGCTTCAATTCCATGGGGATAGATTTCATGGACCATTTCCCATCTTATAACAACCCTCGTATATCTGGTCGCGTGATTATGTCTCGGAAGGGGGTCAGCGCAATCTCGACCCGCACTAACGATGCCAAGGTATGGCTCAATTCTTCAAGTACCATATTCTCACGATTTGGAACCCTCGAGCACCGATCACAGATAATCTGGCACTCATTTCGCAATAAGATGATTAACAAGGTTTTGGTAAAAGTATGGGGTGCGCCATCGCACATCCTCAGATATCACCCGCAAATAAACGGGCGCGTAGGTCAAATCGAGAAATTAAGTCCATTCTGGAGAAGACAGTTAACAGTTCCAGAAAGGACTGGTCTAAAAAGATTGAAGATGCATCAAGATACCGAATCGCATTTAAAACAATCTCTTTGGTATGTCGCCGAATTGTTTATGGAAAAACATGCCACCTTCTAGCCGAACTGAGCATCGAGCCCACTGGCAACTCCTGGGCAAATGGACACGGGATGCACGCTACCAAGGAGAAGCGATCACACAAAAATGCTGAACTAGACAAATTCAGAACGAAGCCTAGAAAATTGCATTTACAAGGAAAAGACAAAGCCCGGCACGACAAACACATTACTAGGAAGGAATTCGAGAAGTGACAACAAGTCCTCTTATTTGTTCCTCGTCTAAAACTCTTCCCGGGAAATCAGTCTAGACGGTCCGGCCTTTCACAAAGGACCTCAAGGTCTTTTCATGGAGGGCCGAGGTTACACATCCCGAGAAAGGAACATTCACGCTACTTCACACAACTGCCGTATTAGCGTAGTTCCATGCAGATAGCATCATTCCATCGACACGACGGCGACAAGAGTTTGCCATAAGAGCTCTGGCCCTGACATTGAGATCTGTGTACGTCGAGCTGTTAACGACATTAAACATAGCACTTGGGAGGCAACCTAAGTTTTCTTGCAATTTTCCTTTCCATGGTTTAGTAAAATTTTATTATCGGCTTTAAGTTATTTTTGCTCATGTTTCGTCTGTAACTGAATCCCTTTTGATGTTTACTTCAGGACTCGCGATCGAAAGTTCTGGGGAGGATCCGTCTATGCGGTAGAGCACTACAAAAGTCCAGAGAGTCACAATTACACGAGGTTTTCATCTGCACTCATGGCTGTACAATGTACATTTTCGGGCCTCCGTAACGTCGCAATGTCGCTCAACGCCGCTGAGCTGCTAGTAAACGTCGCTGACGCCTCACCGTCGCGACGCCGCTTGACCCTTCTCTCGAACGTCAGCGACGCCTCAATGTCGCTGACGCTTTCTGACTGAACGTCGCTGGGCGTGAGATCTCAACATCGCCGACGCTGATTTTTACTATCGTAACGCTGACGCCGATTTCAACGCCACGACGCTGGTTTGGAACCTCCGAACCGCCGCTGACGCTGGTGTTGCTCCTTCCTCGAACGCCGCGACGCTGATTTCAATGTCGCGACGCTTGGTTTTACCATTTAGAACGTCGCTGACGTCAGATCCCAACGCCGCGCACGTTAGATACTTTCCTGAATCACGCGACAAGCTCAACGCGACGCCGCTTCGAACGTCGACGCTGGCTCGGTTTAAGGCCAAATCACCTTCATTTTTGCTCCTACCTTTCCCATCCTCTTGTCTCGAACCCTAGTCCCCCGTGGTCACCCTCTTTCACCATACCTGCCGTGAAACTCCCTACCACACCTGGGCCGAGGTCAGCAGCCACTCTCCGACACCTTCTCTCGACCGCCATCGTGCCTCGTGCCCTACCCACTCCGTCCGTGCTCGGCCCCGCCACACTCGCTAGGTGTCCCCGCATTGGTCTGGGGCCATCCACCCAGTTCAGAGTCCACATTAGGGTCTATTTCTGGGTTGGTGTGGTCACATTTGGGGTCACAATGCACTCGCTAGTCTTCGCTTCCTAGTGCACTCTAGTGCTCATTATATTGTTCAAATTTCACTTCGCGTACAATTCGTGCCATTTCATTGCATTACCCTCCTAGATTCGAGTCCTTTCACCAATGTCCGAAAGAGGCGGTTGTTTCACAAAATGGGCCTGCAAGGAGGACCCGCCTCGACTTCGATGTCACATGGTTCGTTAACGAGGGTGCTGCCGATCGGTTCGGCACCATCTGCAAGAACCGTTCTTTCATTAAGGAAAAGGGTTTCTACCACCCTGATGATTTTTTTCCGCAAGACGATTGCGGCTAAGGGATGGCGAGCACTTCGCAACCACCATCCACCGCGATGAGTGTGGTGCGAGAATTTACGCCAACCTCGCTCCCACGTCAAGAAGGTTCGAGTAAGGTGTGGTTGGTCGACTAAAGGCGAGTCGATCAATCACTATTATAATCTTGATCATGTCCCCTCGGAATCGTTTGATCGTCTTTATGAGCGACCCGACTACCCCGAGGTCATTCGGGTCTTGACAAATGCGCGGGGTGAGTGGAAACTCAACAATGAGGGCCATGCCGTCCACTTCAAGGCCAAGCACTTGGCCTATATCCCTGGGCTAGTCCGGCATCACTTCATCACGCCGAAGGCCTCATCTCGATCACTAACGTGTGTGAAGGATCGCTTGCTGCCTCGCTCAACTATGCCATCATTCAGATATCTTTTGATGTTGAGAGCGTTATGAGGACGCCATCCTCCATAACCGGACGCTTAAGATAGAATTCAAATCTTTCCTCATTTACGCTTATAAACGAGCCGGTGCCCTTGTGATGACAATGTGAGCGTGGGTAACACCCCATCAAGGCAATATCAGTTAAGAGGAACAAACCAGGTGTACCACGACCTGAGGGGACCTACTATTCATGTCATGAGCCCTCGGACGAGGACGAGCTTCATGACTATCAGCCCGCTAACCCTGGCGATCCCCAGGGGACATCGCGCCCTCTCACCCACCTCCACTACCACCACAAGAACGACGGGAGGCGCCTTCTCCCTCCCAGCCCCAATAATTCCGACCAGACCCGGGCAGGCTCTCCCCATCGAGCGCTTTGATGCATCTCGGGACGAGACCCGTGAGCACCGAAACCATCACACAGATATGGGAGGCACTTCGCTACCGACACAAGGCACGATGTCACAACCAAGCCACTATTCTTCGCCAGCCAGCCAGCCGCCTGTGCCCGCCACGCGCCTTCTTCCCATCCGCAACCGCCGCCACCGCCACCACAGTGACCTGCCCGATCACCAGGGGAGTTCCCTCACCTTTCTTATGTTATTTCGCCAAATGGGGACACCGCCATTTTGCTCGGGGGTGGGTGATGTTCGGGTTTTTCTTAGATTAGTTTATGTTTATGTGTGCTGTAGTTTATTTTCATTTATGCATGTTAGTTTACATTTCCATTTGCCTATTTACTTTGTTCATCTTAGATGTTGAGTTTTGTGTTTAGTCATGTCTGTGTTTTAGCTTAGATCATATACATATGTAAAGGGTGTCGTGTTTAGGTAGTTTGTGTGTGATGCCATGCTTGAGAGTAGGGGATCACTTTAAGCCGAATCCATCTTTGTCATAGAAGAAAGGTTTCATTTGATGTTTGAAATGTTCTGAATTGCTAGATAGTGGGGAGGCATAATGTATCACCTCCAGTTATTCAAGAAACTATTTCTCAAGGAACCTATCACACTCACACACAAATGACCTCTAGGGTATGCCTAGGTGCTGAGCCCGACTACCAAGGTTCAACAAACCCTGGGAGTCTCTAAACACTAAAGAGATGGGACACCGTGAATAAAAGAGGATTGCCTTCGAGCCCCAAAATAAAAATAAAAAAATAAAATAAAAATAAAAAATAAAAATAAAAAAAAAAGAGAAAAAATATATAGAGATAGAATAAGTGGGATCTTCTAATCGGAATCCTCACAACCGAGGGGCCTTCAAAGCCCAATGCCTCGCGCCTAACTACCGGAGTCATCGGGACTTCACCGCCTGCTACAGGATTTAAGACGGGAGTTTCCCATAAAATTAGGGCCCTTAGGTTTTAGCTTCGAAAGTGTTCTGGTGACGCTCGAGGAATCGACGTCCAGACTTTAACCAACTAGCTAGGGGAGTCACCAACTAATCCCCGCTACATGGACACTTAACATAAATTTCCGGACACTAGTTTTGTTCTATGTAGTGAGTAGGTATAGTAGAAATTGCATTACCTGGTATGCCCGATCCTTGTAGTTAGATTTTCCCACCAAAGTAGTCAACTCAAGCCTGGGGGCGTCTAACTAGAGTGTACACTAGAGGTCATTTATTTCACGCACACGTGGTCCTCGGGAAAGGTTATTGAATATCCTGAGGCTTAGTACCAGTCAGATCTTCACCAAGTTCAACCTTAGTTCAAAGTCAACACTCATAACTCGTGAACTTCAAATAGAACAAAGAATGGTAGAATCGGTCCAATTTGACCTCTATCTATCAAGATGAGCATCACTATCTTCGTGTTAGACTATAGTATGTAGAGTGTGTGTTCGCTTAGAGTCATTCTTGTCGGGGGACAAGCAAGAAGCTAAGTTTGGGGGTGTGATGAGTGCCTAAAACACTCAGGTTATACCCGCGTCTGTCTTACGTTTTTAGCATTATTTTACATTTAAATACATATGTTTATAGCTCAATATCTGATTAGTACAGTTGGTGTGAATGCAGGTGAAATTGGTGTTAAAAGGGCAGTTTTTGGAAGCATTCTGGAGCAGAGGATGAAAGTGCATAAAGATGGTTGGAAACGTCGCGACGTTCCAACGTCGCGACGCCCCACGCCGCGGACGCCCAACGCTTCGACGCCGTCAATCCAATATCAAGGTCAACAAGCGCAACGCCGCGACGCCGCAGTTCTCGCCTCTTTCTCATCATTAAAAGCAAAAAAGGGTTCAGACTCGAGGTACGGTGGATCGTACGAATCAGTACCCGAAATCATAGCAAAGTGACATCGATCTTAAGAAGAGCCCGTGATTCGTATTTTCCTTGCATAAAGAGTAATTGGTTGTTTTATATATTATATATTGATATTCTTTATCTTATGTTCTAGATTTATACCTAGGGTGTTGTTGAACCCTCACATTTTCATGGATTAAAGATTAGTATTTTATTTTATTCAAGTTGTTTATAATTTGTTAGCATCCGCTTTTATATCCGTTAATCATTTACATGGCGATGAGTTCGCCAACATTAGCACGACTATACTGGAGATCCGAGATTCGAGATGAGGGGATATCAGGATTCAGTAGAAGTGTACTCTCTCGGTTGGATTCGCAAATAGAGATATTCTGATCCCGAAGGTGGCAATTAAGGTTAGAACATTTGGGCGATTTCGGGAGTATCGAGTCAGTGTAGATACACTCAACCTACTAGCGAGAGCAGGCTGAGCACTCGAGAGAGTGGTATTTCGTAAGCAAGATCACCTAGCCATTAATAAATCATAAAATAAACTCGACAATATCATCTTAAGAAATAATCCATCAAAAGTGACAGGGGGAGACATAAATTCTAGTCTCCATTACACAAGAATTATCTGCATTAGTTAGTTTAGTTTAAATTCAGACACTAGTACTCTTTCACACAATACGTATATCCAGATAATATTTAAAAAAGCCAATCTCTGTATTCAACACACCTATCCCCGTGGATCGATATCCGTACCATTGGTACACTATATTACTTGGGGCGACGCGTGCACTTGCGCACATAGGCGTACATTTTACACATCACGTTTTCGGCCTGTCAGTTGTTGTTGAAGAAACCAAAAGTGAGAAGGAGATCCCAAAAAGAAGTAGAGCTAATTCTGGAAGAATTTGTTGATGTAATACTTGAGGAGATTCCACATGGGTTGCCCCCTATGAGAGATGTTCAACATCAAATAGACCTCGTACGAGGTTCTGTTTTGCCCAATAAATCATCCTATAGGATGAGTCCTAAAGAACATAAAGAGCTTACAAGGAAAGTTGATGAGTTGCTTGACAAAGGGCTTATTCGAGGTAAGCAGCCCAGCGGTTCCCGCCTGCTAATACCAAAGAAGCTGATGGATCTTGAGGATGTGTTGGTAGTAGCAAATTTCAATAAGATTACTATTGAATATCGATTCTGTTCCAAGACTCCGATGATTCACTGGATCAACTCTATGGTACATTCCATCTTTTCAAGATCGATTTGAGGAGTGGATACCATCAAATTCGTATTTAGGGAAGGAGATGGAATGAAGAAGACCTTTAAAACTCGAGATGGGCTCTATGAGTGGATGGTAATGCCATTTAGGTTGTCCAATGCCCTTAGCACTTTTATGAGGTTTATGAATCATATCCTTAAGCCATGCATTGGAAATTTTTGTGGTGGTATACTTTGATGATATTTTGATCTATATCAAGAATTCGATGGAGCACTTGGAGCATCTGAGGCAATTGTTCTCTATTCTAAGGAGCAACGACATTTGCCAAACTTGAAGAAGTGTGACTTCTATGCCGACAAAATCATATTTCTTAGTTACGTGGTTACCAAAGACGGAATCGAGACGGACCAAGCAAGATACATCACTAATTAGCCAACTCCTAGCTCGATCCATGATGTGAGAAGTTTTCATGGGCTAGTCTCTTTTTATAGGAGATTTATTTGTGGATTTAGCTCTATAATGGCTCCTATAACTGAATGCTTAAAGGGAGAAAAATTCAAGTGGACTACTGTTATCGAAGAAAGCTTCGAGTTGATTAAGAAGAAAGTAACTGAAGCCTCATGTTAGGCTTTACCCGATTTCAACAAAGTGTTCGAAGTAGAGTGTGATGCATCTCAAGTTGGGATTGGTGCTATCCTTAGTCAAGAAGGAAGACCCATTGCTTTCTTTAGTGAGAAGTTAAATGAAGCAAAAAGGAAGTACTCCACCTATGACAAGGAGTTTTATGCTATCTATAGAGCTTTATTCCATCGGGAGTCAATACTGCTTTGCAAACCGCTTCGTGTTTTCCCCGCATCATGAAGCAGTAAAATTCATCAACCACCAACACAAGTTGAATTGAAGACATGCGACATGGGTGGAATTTTTACAAGCGTACAACTCCACAATCAAGCATAAAGCAAGCGTTCATAACGTTATCGCTAATTCCTTGAGTAGGAAACACGCCTTAGTGACTTCCATGCAAGTCCAAGTAGTTGGATTCGATGTGTTGAAGGAACTATACGAGAAGGATGCTGATTTTGGTGAAATCTGGAAGGTATGCGCGACGTTTTCAAGGGTTTTGTAAGGGTGGATGGTTTTCTCTTTAAGGGAAACACTCTATGCATCATCCCGTCTTGTTCCTTGAGATTGTGTTGCATGGTGGAGCATTAGGAGGACACTTTGGTGAAGAAAAAACCTTAGCTCTAGTGAAGGCAAGCTTCTTTTGGCCTAAGTTAGACAAAGACATGATGGCTAAAACTCATGGAAACAAGCATGACTATATACAGCCCATTGCCACCTAAAGGAATGAGGAGGTTACCTTGATTTTGTGTTGGGGATTACCTAGAACACAAAGAAACAAAGATTCGATTATGATCATTATTGACAGGTTTTCAAAGATGGCCCACTTTGTACCTTGCAACAAGTCTAATGATGCTTCTCATGTTGCTGACTTGTACTTCAAAGAGATTGTGCGCTTACATGGTATTCCCAAGACTATGGTTTCAGATCGAGACTCTAAGTTTCTCGGGCCTACTTTTGAGAACTATGTGGAGGAAACTGACTTTAATTGCTCAAGACTTATCACCTCGACCGATATCAAACCGAAGTTACTAATAGAAACTTGGGAAATTTGCTACGGCTATGCAGAAAGAACATGAAACAACGGGATTTTGATTCGCCCAAATCAGTTTGCTTCACACAGTCCATGCATAGAATTGTTTGAAACCATTCGAGGTAGTGTAATGACTACAACCGATTAGACCCATGGAATTAGCACCCCATACTACTATTAAACAATTTAGTGGATGCTGGAAGTTAGAGCCAAAGAGATCAAGAAGTCGCATGAAGAACATTAAGATCGAGGAAGGTATGCCAAATATGTAAACAAGCAAATAGATGCCGCAAATACGCTGAAGCTCGAGTGTTGATATTTATTCGGGTACACCTTCTAAAGGATAGGTTTCACCAGAAAGTTTGAAAGCCTGCCAAGGGTAGATGACCCTTTCAAGATTATAGAGAAAATTGGAGAGAATGCCTACAAGGCGCATGAATATGAAATTTCTCCAATGTTCACGTCAAGGACTCGAGAGCTATCACTAAAGACTCAGGCAAGTCTTTTCCCAACTATGGGGATTGATGCAAGAGCTTTATAAACACACAAAACATCGGGAGTTCAGCCCTAATTATTGAAAAATTTGATCGGGGAGGCTAAAAAACATTTGAACACATGCGTAACTCCATTGGACCATTCGGGGCTTGAAGGCAAAAACGTGGTCGAACTTGGGCAAATCCCTGATGTGGAGCCGCCATTTTGATTTTAGAAATATTTGCCGCAAGATCTTTTAGAAGATTTGCTTTAGGATTCTGTTGTCTTTCTTTTAGAAAGATTTGCTAGGAGATTTACTCCAAGATTTTATTCTATCCCTTTTAGGAAGATTTGCTTTATTTATTTTAGAAAGTTTGCTTTTAGGAGTTGTTTTGGCGAATTTAGAAAATTTCTTTTCCTAGTTAAAGTAGAAGCTGCTTTATTTGCTTTAGAGCAGGCCTATAAATACCCCTTTAGTTGTGCTTTTTTAGGAATTCAAGTTTTAATAAAGTTTCATATTTCTATTTTAAGAATTCTCTCTTATCCTCAAAGGATTCCTGCAGATCTAGCTAATTCAACGCTTCCTTATACCTGGATTCTCGTGCGAAGTCTTGTCTCATTTATCAATCAACCCGGCTCCATAGTCAGACGCAGACCTTCACCCATCATCTATCTTGTGTGGATTCTTTCAAGAACCTGCATAACTACTCTTGTGCAAACTCTACTCTCCTCACCATCTCATCTTTTCTTTAAATTTTCCATAACCAAAATTTCAACCTCAACCCAAAACTTTTCAAACCTTGTTTTGTATTACTAAAACCTTCATAAATACCTTTTTTTTTTTTTCTTATATACCATAAATATACCGTCCCTAACTTAGAAAATCCTCAAAATTCGTCCATAACTTATTTTGGCCTTAGAAAACTACCTCAAACCCATATTTTGACTTAACTAAACTTCAGGATCATCCATCATAGTCCCAACCTTGCATCATTGTAGAGTGCATATTGTTTCCTAGTTCCAAAAATAATTTCATTAACTTGAACAACTACCCAAAGAATTCGATCTCTTATAGAAAAGGATATATAATCACTTAATTTCTTGACCTAAATAGATTTCTTGCTATCCTCAAGAACCTAGATGTTAAATCTATATTGGAAAGGTCTATCTTCAGCCACAACCACAATAAACAAACAACCTTCAAGATTGCCCAGGACACCGTTCATAGTTTCTTCCTCGGGAATCCTAACTATGCTAAAATTTTCCTCTCAATCAGCTACAAGGATGTGGTCAACCAACCACCCATCACGTAATGATTTGCAGCCAATACACTGCTCCATTAATGGCTACATACTGGTTGAAGAATCAAGATGCTCAACACTAGTAGTTATGGATTTCCATGATCCAATAAGGGAAGAATACACCATACACTCATGAGGTCGCCATTTTTGAAGAAAAATTGAAATAATTTATATTCATTGATGGTAGGGAAGAATACACCATACATGTTTGTTGGAAGAATCAAGATGCTCAACACTAGTAGTTACGGATTTCCATGATCCAATAAGGGAAGAATATACCATACACTCATGAGGTCGCCATTGTTTGAAGAAAAATTGAAATAATTTATATTCATTATTGGCAGAAAGTGAAACCCAATCTTAGATAATAAAGTATATTATGGTTCACATTCTAACGTTAGGGCCGGGGGAGTAATAACACTCAGCCAAGGTGGTCACAGATAGTTATGGATAAATATTTCATGCCATACATGTCCAAGTGATCACATGTACAAACATGTCTAGTACAATGTTCAATGCAACAAACCAAACCATTAAAGGAACAAATCATACCTTTAAAGTAGAATTTAGTACAACTTGGGATAATTTGAGTGGTTTGTCCATCAATTTTGGTCAACAGATGTATGTGGTCATAAAACAATAAATGATCGATAATATAACTTGATTTTTCAACATCGGATTAAATGCAAGCTGACGAAACTAGGCTAAATTAAACTCCTCCAACATTTACAAATAGACTTGCATATTAAGAGAGATTTGAGTGGAAGTTTTACGAGTGATGTTGGTGAGGATTTCTTCCACTTCAAACACATTCTTATTTTGATGACCGTACTTACACTCACTACCCCTAAAATCATTCATATTTAATTAAAACTTGATCACCTTTTTCAAAATTACCTGTTATTCGTGTTCTTCCTCTTCCTCTTACTCTTACTCGTGTTCTTCCTCTTCCTCTTACTCGTACTCTTCCACTTCCATCTGTTTTAATCTTCAACATAGAAGCAAAAATATGACAAATAAAAATTTGATTTAAGCTCCTCTATATATTTGTCTTGGAGATGTAATATATTTAGTAGATTAAGGTTCAAAAGAAATTATAGTAATATAATTTGAAATAAATTAAATTATATGTATACTATTTTACTTAAACTTCACCCTTTCATATGCTTAAAAAATCAAAATTTAAGATAATTTTGGAAATAAAAATATTTAAAAAAGAAAATTGTCTATTTATGTTTATCCTAAATATAACAATGAAATAAAATAGAAAAAGTAAAGCAAGAGTCCATGTTATTACGTATTTATCCCATATTTGGCTAGCAAGGCTAGGTTAAACTCAGAGATACTCCCAAAGCCCATCCCATCCTTCCTTCCTGTTTACATAATTTATCCCATCTAAACCAATTAATCTTGTTTCATTCAAACTTGGCCCCCACTCAGAACATATTTAGAGTTTTTTTGCAATTCATCACATAGTGTTTTTGAGAGTAGAAAAGTGCTCATGAAATACGATGAATGGCTTGCCCAACAGCTTTAAATCTAAGATTTTTACTATCTTGAGAAAGCAATTTACCTTGCCACTCCAGCCTCTCTTCAGCAGTCTGTCTCTCAAGACCCCAAAGACTTGTCTTTTATTTTTCCCAATCAAGAAAGGAAGCCCAAGGTATCTTCCGATGTCAAGGGGTTCGACAAACCAAGGATTCTTGAAATATCCTCCTTCACCTCGTGTAGAACTATCTTGCTAAAAAAAAAACCTACTTTATGGCAGTTGATCGCCTGGCCCAAGTCTCTCTCAAAGAGAGTTAGTATCTCATGCATAGCTTGTGTGTCTGTTCCCATCGCTTTAAAGAAGAGAAAACTGTCATATGCCAATAAGAGATGGAGCATACGCGAACAAAATATCGCACTACGTATATATTTCCAAAGATTCGATTTTACTGACATATGCAAATATTTAAATATTAGTAGATATTTTGACAAAATATCTACTGATTAAAATTTTCATATCTTAATTATATGTATTTATGAGAATGATTCATATCTTAATTGCTTAGATTAAAATCAAATCGACATAATTATTAAATTAAATACGTTATATTTAATATATTATTCGTATATTATTTCGTTAAAATATATATTATTTATTCATTTCCTAAGATTATTATAAATATTGCATAACTATGAGATTCAAAAATATCGTATATTGTAATTTTAAAATTTTAAAACGATATTATTTTATTTCTTTTTCTTTTAAATTAATATTTGATTTAAAAATATTATAAGTTATAATTAAAATAAAAATAAAATGAAATATTATAATCATTTATGAAAAATTAAACAAAGCTTAAATATAAATGTGAAATAATGTAAAGAGTTCATAAATAATAAAGAAAATATAACAAGCTACACTATATAATAAAGCAGAATCACTACATACGGAAAACGCTAATTCCACACATTTTGGGGCGGTTCGACGCCAAAGATTAGCAGAACTCGCCATCGGGTTTGAAAAATTTCGGCGAAACGCCGGAAATTTTGACGACATAATGTATAAATCGCTTGTACTCGGTTTACGAATTATCTATGAATATATCTTATTGATCTCCACCGATAACCGAAAAATCGCCAATATTTCGACCGATTTTTCTGAAATTTTGTTCCCTGGATATACTTGGAGCTCATCTACATATCTTACATCCATGGATAGTCTCGATGAAAGGCCTCGGCATATAAGATGAATAGGTAATGAGATAAATGGTCTCCTTGTCAGATACCCCTACTAGGTGTGATAGGACCCACAAGTTCTCCATTTCACTGAAATCTTGTATGTGACTGTGCTAACACAATTCATAATCCACTGAATCCATCTGGATGCAAACCCCAACTTCACCATCATAGCTTCTAAATAGGTCCATCGTATCCTATCATATGCCTTACTCATGTCTATTTTAAGTGCAACATCACTGCACCAACCTCGGCTCTTACCTTTCATATGATGGATGAGTTCGAAAGCAACTATAACATTGTCTTTTATGGATCTCCCAAGGACGAAGGCCGATTTTTCAGGCCAATAAATTAACAATCGTATCAATCCTAATTTCGAATGATCGTTTCCCAGCTGACCGGTTCCCAACCACACTTCTACTCCCCGATTACGATGAAGAGCTCCGGTGGCTAATTAATGTAGTCTATCGCTTCATTACATTCCCTACAAACATGAACAATATGAAATACTTTCCAATACTTCTCCAATTCCTTCTTGGATGCATGCTTAAATTAATTAACTTACTAGCAAGAGCAATGACGTAGGCTCCTTGCCAGATATGGATAGCAACTAAAACTGGAAATATAGGCTAAGCCAGATGAGCCAGGGTGGGCTGGCCCATATTTTTTTAAGGCTGGGCTTGAAAAATGTTGGTCCGAATAAAAGTCGGGCTTATTGGCCTAACCCAAATAAGCCTGCAACCCATCTGTCCGCCACAGCCTGATTGACCTACTTTTTTTTTTTTTTTTTTTTTTTTTTAAACTATATATGAATACAAATTAATCATCTTCTCCCCGTTTTGCACAGGAAACCTAGTAGTCGAACTCTCTTCTCCTCTGCAAAAACAAATTGTGCCCACTATCTTCTCCAGTCATCACGCGTCTTCTTCCTTTCCCCGCTTTCTCCCATAACCCAAACCTATATCCAGCCCCCCTCTTAGCGACGAAGTCAATCTCTTCTTCTTCTCCTCCGCTGTCGTCGTCTATAGAGCGCCATGGATCTCTTTATCTTCTCCGATGTCATCGTCTGTAGTGCTCCCAAGATCTCTTCTTCTCCTTCGATGTCATCATCTGTAGTGCGCCATGGTTTGTGGGTTTTCCTTTTCCTGCTTTCTCCCATAGGCCATAACCCAAACCTACATCCAGCCCCCCTCTCTCGCAGACGAAATCAAATCTTGTAGATTAGAGTTTACATCTTGTTTTTCTGGGGTTTTTCAACCTGTTTGGAAGTTAACCATATTTAAATTATTGACCTTGCCGGTATTCCAGGAATATTCTACACAATATAGTTAGATCTGTTTTTGTCATCCGACTACATGTGTAGGAGTAAACATCTTGAAAGAGAAAGGGTAGGTTCTTTTGTAAATTGATTACTCCAAAAGTTTTTTCTATAAAAAGTTCTCATCTTTGTATTCTGCAAATGAATTAACAGCAAAGCTTTTGGCGAGGATGTCCTTGTTAGGTTTTCCCTTAGATTTTTTTTAACATATGGCCATGGGGAGATGTTTCAGTCATTACAATGGTTGGAATAGGAGGCCTTGGGAATACAACTCTTGGGTGGACAAGCATTTCCAGCAAAGGATCCTTCAATTACTGGCTTTGCGTGCAATTTTTCATGTTTATTTTGCAGACAAGGAAAGGTCTCGTAAATCAAAGTCAGTTGGTGTAGCAGGCTAAAACAACAACATGTCAACAACCCAAAAAGGGTTAGGGGATGAGGAAGATAAATTGACATGAAAATGTTGTGTTGATAGAATATTTAGATGTTGTGGCATAAATCTATGAGACTAAAAAAGAATGTTTCATTATTGGGCATGATTTTCAAGAGAATATGGCATTGAATTCTTTAAGCGGTTTGTTATCATAATTCTTCTCTAATATTCATTTGTTTTTCAAGAATATGGTTTATTTTTTTGAATAGATCAAGAATATGGTTTTTAAACAACATACAAGATAAGTAAAAATTCATTTTATAAAATATTTAAAAAATTTTAATATTAATTTTAATATTTTTATTATTTTGGCCCATATTTCGCTCACATTCTACTTACCAGATAAAGACTGAAAAATGTAATGCCAATTAAATATTAACTCGAATAATACGGGTCGAACGACTCAATTCCATATTAACCCGCCGAATTGGACTAAATAAAATGGCCTGCTTGGCCCATTTCCCACCTCTAATGACAACCACTCGACCATAGGTTCCGAATCCACCTCTAGCATAACACGTCTAAATTATTTTTAGGGGCTTGGAGGTAATCTTTCATGATTGTAAATATTTAATATTAATGAACGATCACGGATTCCTCTTATAGTAACATTGTAATGCTTGTATTTTCCTGTCAAAATCTAATAAAATTTGAGCTTAACTATCGTCAACAAGAAGACTAAAAAAAATTAATATTTAAAATAAATTGAAATTTTATTAAATGTTTGTTTTTTTTGGTTAAAACTGTAACATTTACTCAATATCAAAATAAAAAATGAAAAAACAAAAATAAATTTAAATTAAATTAGATTAAAAGGATAAAAAAACTAAATTATCATAATCATAAATATTAAAATAAATAAAATAAAATAGAAAGAGAAAATCAAAGAAAAAAATGTCTGCAATGTTTCATAAAGGTTGACCAATGTAACATTCCAAAAGACTAGTAAGAAACAAATACGACAAAATCTACGGTTTTATTCTGCCAAAGAAATACTTTAATCCATTGAAAAACCTATAACTGATTTATGAATCAATGCCCCCATTACCTGTAAAAAAGAATAGGAGAATATAACAAACTCTTCGACTATTTAATTAAAAGAAAGGTAACAAAAATATAACACAGTCATTGACCCCGGCTAAAAGTAATAAATAATGTGGCTATGAAATATAGCTGGGAATAAAATAAATCACGACATAGTGTAATTATAGGTGGTGTGGATAAGTATTATAGATACAGCTAAGTCCAAATGTATGACTATAATTCAAGATCTATGGTTGCAACCATTTTTCGACCCTAACTATAGGGTACTCTATAGCTGCGGTTAAATGCCGATCCTAGTTATAGAATACTCTATAGCCGAGGTCGCATGTTAAACCTGACAATAAGGTACTCTATAGCCGTGGTCGGATGTTGACCCTGGCTATAGGTACTCACTCTATAGCCATGGTTAGATGTTAACCCTAATTATAGAGTAATCAAATTTAGCCTATTCTATAGACGTAATTTATTTTTTACCGGGGCCAAAGACCCTTATTTGCAATGAGTATATCCTAACCCTATCATAGACATTTAAATTTGATATATTATTTTTAAATATAAATAGCATTAAAAAAATTAAAATTTCAAATCTTTCTTTACAAGACTTGATAATTATAAAAGATCTCCAGTGGGCCCTACTGAGGTTCGCTTAGTCTTGCCGCCTAATCGCTTAATTACTGCCTGAAGGTCTCAAGCCCGCCCCAAGCTCATAGCATACGGCCGCGGCTCTTCATTTCAGTCTCTATTCCGCCAAATGGCTGTCTGATCATGGGCTTTAGGTCTGCTGTAAGCCCGCCCAGAGGCCCGCCCCAAAGCTCCAACACCCAGATCCGTCCTGTGGTCTGCTTGTAGTTCCCCGCCAGGTTCTCACCCAGAGAGGCTCTCGCCTAAAGTTCTTCTTCACCCAGAGCCCGCCTAAAGCCCGTTTAGAAGCCCGCCTAAAAGCCCGTGTATAGGCCCGCCCAGAGGCCCATCTAAAGCCCACTTAAAAGCCCGCCTAAAAGCCCAACCCCTCCATGTAGGTTTTTTATTTAAATTGTATTCAAAAGTTAAATAAAAGTAAGTTTAAAAACACCAAAATAAAAAAATACATCATTTAAAATTTTATTAATCGATATAATTACATTTAGAAATGTATGAAAAATTCGAAAGTTTTATTATCACTACAAAATAAGTACATCCCAACTAGGTTGGCACCTACTTATTTGTCAATCATTTGTACTTTTCAACCATAAGAAAATAAAAATACAATATACATTTCCACTAAAATATTTTAATCATTATTTTCTGGTGACGGGGAACTATCTGATCCATTCATAAGTCTTGATATTTTTAAGCTTCCAGATCACCACTACTTCACTTTCAATACGATCACGCAATCTCTCTCGGCCTACTAAACTCCAATCTTTAAACATACTAACGCCTGAATGCTGGAAAAAGATTAAATTACATTCTTTGCTAACCACTCTTCCACCTGCACTAGTGCCCGACGCGATCACAGATTTCACAGCACTACATACATCACGTGCAATAATAGATAACAATCGGTATTTAATTTGTTGTTTTTTCCACTATTCTAAAATATCAAAATCTTCATTATCTTCAAATGCTACCGCTTTTAATCGGTGATATTTATCTATATCTCATTAGATATTCGAGAACTACAATGTTGCCTTTTTCACTTCAACATTTCTAAAGGGCTTTATAAAAAGATTTATGAGCCTTGTTCGCATTTACGATTTTATCAAACTAATACTATTACCATATTTTTCTTTATAAATATTATATAAAATATATAATAAATCGAATTTACTTCATTTTTAATTTTTCCACTTTATTTGATCTTCATTGTAAATAATTGACAACCATTCATCTAAAGCATCAAATTTGAATCTAGGGTCCACAATTAAACCAATATAATAAATTAAAGTATTTCTCTCAATATTTTTTTAATTTTTCTATCATTGCAAAATTGTATCATTAAAAATTCCATAACTTAAATAATTTCAAAGACCATATAAATACTACCATTCGCATAATGATCTCGATGCGAAGTCGATAATACACACTACAAAAATATTTGTCAAGCATTAAAAATTTCAAAAAGATCTCAGAGAAGGTCCGCGAATGTGCCAATCATAATCATTTAATATCAACATCTACATTATTATTATTATTCTTAGATAATTGCATTTCGTGATAATTGTACTACTTTTATATTTTTGTAATACTTTGTAAAGCTTATAAGTAGAATCATCTAGTTGGTATGTCTAAACTTATATTTTTTCTTTTCATATTTAATTTGTAAACAATCAAAAATAATTCACAAGTTATTTTAACAATTAATATTATATGCAATGTCTCAATTTTTTTTCTAATGTGCTATCAACTTGTTTTAATCCATCTTTACAATCAAATTTAAAATATGTAAAAATAAACAACGTACGCAAATAATTTTGCATGATCATCGCTTATTTGCCAAAATCTTTTGTAATCTTTGTATTGCTACATTATTATTTGAAGCATTATCTAATGTTATTGTAAATATTTTATCAAGTGAATACCCAAATCTATAATTTCACTTCATTTATTAAAGTTGATATATTTGGTACCATTATGTGGAGTATTTATTGTTTTAAATGAAATTATTCTTTTATTTAACATTCATTCACTATCTATATAATTTAAAGAAGTAATACATAAAAACTCTACAGATTAAATACGCTCCAACATCGATGTTAAACAAAATTTTCCTTCAAAATTTGCAAAATATTGTTTTAAATTTTCTGCTCGCTTGAAATTTTTTCATAATATCTCTTTAACAAGATTTTCCTGACCAACCTTGAATTCGGAGGATTAATCAATGTTTAAATCAAGCTTCCGAATAATCACAGCTTTCCATCATATTAAAAGGTCATTGCTCACCTCTTATTACGTAATCAACCATTCCTTTACGATATGCACTCACTAGTAAGAAAATGTTTTTAAATTTCCACATTCACTTACCTAATTGCATATAATTTCTATTATCTACATTATTCTTAATTTTACATTGTTCATTGTGTCTTTTAAATGACTTGTGTCTCGAATTTGATCCACTACTAAGAAATTTGCTACAAATTTTACATTTTGCTTTATTTCTTTATTATTTTCTAAAATTATTTCTATTCTATCAAAAAATTCCATATATTTGAACTAAGTTTTTTGTTTAATGATGTACATGGACTAGAAGAAGATGCACATGCACTATCCATATTAAAGATGACAAAATATTATACTAAAAATAAAATAATGAATCAAAATAAAATGAAACAAATAAAGAAAAAATAGAGCATTTATAAATATTACTCAATCTAAGATCGTTCGAAATTCTTTGGGGTAATCCGAACTATCTGAAATAATTAACGCTCGATTCAGACCACCAATAATACCATACGTAATATGAAGAACAATTGAAGAAAATGAAGTATTAAAAAAATATGAGGAGCAAATTGTGAAAAAAGAAGTGAATTTGGAGAGAGTATGAAAATTAAGAGATAGTTGAGGAAAATTAAGCAGACCTGTGGTATTTATAGAGAAAAAATGAGTGAAAAAAATAAATAAAAAAATTAAAGAGGAGCAACGGTCATATGACCGCTGTGTGCGGGAATGGGAGGGAGAGGGAGGTAGGTTAGCAGCAGAGGCTCCAACTAGCCATATGACCTGTCAAGGTCGGGGGAAGAGGGGGAGAGTGAGAGAGAGAGGGGAGAGGGAGGGGGCCCGGTGGGCTCAGCGGGTCCTGCAGCATTCTGGCAGGCCCAGCGGTACTCTAGCAGGGGTCTTGGGCCCGACAGTGGGGCCCATCAGCCCGTCCAAAGATGTAAAGCCTCGCATGGGTCGGGGCTACTCTGGCCTTAAAAAATTGAAATTGAGTCCGGTCACTATTGACCGTCAACGGCTCTATGCGCCCGCCCGAACCGCCTGGCGGCCTAACTTGCTCTGCCGCCCACCCGGCCCTACCCGCTGGAGATGCCTAGATAATTATAACATGTACTTTACTAATTTGATTTGAGTACATACTAAATTAAAATAACTAAATTTATACATGTTAGAATGGATTCCAAATCCAAAAAATAATACAAATATGCCTAAAGATAATAATGTGTACTACGAGGTACATTAAGGTAATATGGCAATGTCGACATTCATGATATCACCCCTAAGTATTACCTCCTTGACTCTATATGTCCGTTAGAAGGCGAATCTAACAAAAATCAGCCCTTCAAGGGAAAGGCATCCATCAGCTGTTGCATTAGACTTCGGGGCTATTTGTTTTTTAATTTTTTTCATCACTTATTGTTGAAATTTCTAAATAAACTTATAAATATAAAAAATGAAAATATTTGATTTTTTCTATTCAGAAAAAGACATCTTCCACCAAAACAAGAAAAACTCTATCATTGCCCAACACGAAGGACAACTAACAACACTCACTATTAAGGATGCCAACAGGAAGGTTCAGGACGGGGTGGCCCCATCCCAACCCCGGTCTGTTTATTTTTTTCAATTTTCAAACTTGTCCCATTTAAAAATTAAACGGGACGGCTGATGAAGCGATAGGATTAAAAATTCTCAAACTCGTCCCGCTTATATTTTATTTTTATTATATTAAAATTAATATATTTCATAAAAATAAAAATATTGCGAATTTGTATAAATTATTTATTAAAAAATTTAATTATTATTGTTATTTATATTAAAATATAAAATAATTAAAATAAAAATATTTTTAAAATATAATCAGACAGATTGAATAACAATACCCAAACTCGCTTCGAACTCCGTCTCGGGTTTGAGAAAATAATCTCCAACCAACTAAAAACCCGATTACAATTAAACCAAACATATTTCATTAAAGGAGGGGTGGGGGGCATGACGGGAACTTGAAATAAGCTGTTCCGTTTTCATCCCTACTCATTACCTAATATTAAATGTTAAAAAACAAACAACTTAATACTTAATGCTATTAAATACTATTCAGCATTAAGTAAAAAAAACCTTTAAGGAATCACCAATCAAGTCTCTGCTATCCAAGATCCAGTCCAGATCTTCTTCGCTAATGTCTGTCTGTATCAACTTATTGTTAGCGTTTTCGTCATCTTGAAGCAGCTTTAGCAGATCCTCTTCCTGAAGAAATGGAACTCCATTAAGAAAAGAAAAGGTATAAGGAAAATGGAATTGAACAAAGTAACAAATCACTTCTCATTGAAGAGATGAACTTGACCTTTCTTTGTCAGGTGTTGTTGAAAACAGTCATGATGGCCTGAAAAAATAAAAGAGAAATACCATCTGGATCAGTTGAGCAATCACACTGATTATTTCTCTCGTCTAAGACAAGTGACCTCAAGATTTCTTCTGCTTCTAAATGATCAAGAAATGGATGGGGTTCAACAGTTCAGCTCTTAATTCTAAAAAATTCTTTATACATTTATTCCTTTAAAATAACCCACAACCAAATAGCATATATAATAGTATGTTGTCTTCTTTTGTTCAAAAGAACATTTTTCTACAATTGGATGATTAGAACCCTGACAGACGAAATTATTATACTTAATAATTGTGACTCAAAAAAATTTACAGCCCTCTGCTTGCTGATTGCTAGCTGCTGCCTCTCGCCAATCCACCAATCTTATAATATTCTAAACTGTTTTGGGAGAAAACGCATGTAATGGGAAGAAAGCCTAAAGTTATGTATCTAAATGCCTTGTTTATTCTGTTTACTTGTTTTTGCGTACAGAAATGTGAGGCTTTACGCTCGTTAAGAGCTAGAAAATTTTACGCTTTCTCCTGCTCAAACCTTTTCAAAAACAAGGAAAACACGTTTAGTTACGAGAATCGTGACAAAACAAATTTTGAAAACAAAGAAATGAATTCACTATTTTCTAACATTTTATATACGAATCGAAACCTGCTTCAGGTCGCTTTTCCTTGTTTTCGAATTAAACTCGAAAACATCGGATTTGGTCGACGATAAAACGAAACACCTTATCATATATTTTCTTCTTTTTCTTCCCTTCGCCTTCCACTCGATTTCTTCTCACCAGCTCACGAAAACACTGGATCGCTGGCTTCACTAACCTCGCATTTTAAACACATTTTCATTGTTTTCTATTAACTTCATTTTCACAAAATTGTTTTACAAAAAATGGATTTTCTTATTCTTATTTTCAACCAAATCAAGTACGAAACGAGATTTTCCGAAAAATGAAAATAAAGAGCTTATAATACATCAAAATTTTCTGGGTATTTTAATTTTGATGTAGCTAAAAATTTCACAACAAACGGGCCTATTATGCACATCGATCAAACTCCTCTTCAGCCCTAGCTATGCTTCAATGGACTGCCAGCTTTCTCTACTGGGGATTGTGGGGTAGTTCAAGCCTGCAAGCTCTGTCCATCCTGTGGATTGCCTTGTTTTCTAAGCCTAAGCTTAGCTCATGGGCACCCTAATCCTGGGCTAGGAGTCCAACTCAATGTAGCATGTGTATGAACCAGAGAACTGGATAAAGCACCTCAAAACATGGGTAGTGATTGAAACTAGAAATGTCATGCAAAATGAGTTTAAGGTTATCTGCCTTGTACATTAACAGAAATTTGGCATTCTAAATGGTCCATATAATTTGAATTTTAAATTCAAATTTAAATCTCCCTTAACACCTATTCCTCAACCCTTACACCTCTTGGGAAAACTAGAGATGGCCTGATCTCCATATAAAGAATCGATGAGGCATTTTTTTTTTCTAAGCCTACTCAAACATAAAAAGAAAATTCATCATCCAATTTATTTTTGAGAAGGGTTTAAAAGACTAGCAGATTTACTTGGTGCTTCAGCTAACTTTTTCGCTTTTCTCAATTTCCAGCCTTTCCGCAGGTCTCAAGCTTACCAATGGCTGGGAGGTATGTTCTAATATCTGGCTTCTGCATATGATCTTATCGTATTCTATTTTGTTTGAAATGATCATATTATTTGATTACTTGATTTTACATTTGGTATTAGAGCACTCTATGACCTCTGCCTTGTTTAAAAATTTTCCTTTTGGTTTAGGAACATTTTTGTTTGCAAACCGTATTTAATGAAAGTCAGTATAAGACTTTTAGATGAAACTTCATATATGAAACCATTATCATTTATATTTCTTATTTTTCAATATTCAAACATGTATGAAGTTTGGTGTTTAAACAATGCCTTTTTCGGTGCCTTCAAAATTAGAATTCTGAATATATTTATTCAAAATGGTTTTTACATCTTTTAATATAAATAAAAGGGTAAGAAATCTTTAGAAAGCATGTTTATGGGAAAACCTTTCATTTCCTCTTTAAACATGGCTTCTGGACCAACAAATAAAAAATTATAAAAAAACTGGTTTTTTCTATGTAGAAAACGATTTCCAGAGGTTGAAAATGACTTGAATTATGGGCTGATTTTGAGCCCTGGACTATGTATTTCCTGCGAGCCTCAAGGCTTTAATGTGGACTGAACTGGGCTTGGACCTTATTAAGATTAAGTAAAATAATGTGAACTGACCTGAGCTTGGGCCTTATTAAGATTAAGCAAAACAATGTGAACTGGGCTTGAGCTTTATTAAAGATTAAACAAAAAAAAAAGGTTACATAATGGATTCCGTGGGTTTCGAACCCATGAGGGTCATGTATAAAGATAGTCAACCAATAGGCTTCATGGTATATATTCAAACATATTTGTCTAGTTTGATTCAAATGACTATTCTACATTTAACACCCTGCTGTGTTTGGTTGCAGGGATAGAAAATCCCCTATTGGATAGCTGATGGCCTGTTTGGCTGCAGGGATAGCCATTGAATTCTAAATTTATAAAATTTGTGTCTAAAGGGATTTTAACATAAGACCTTATAGTCTTAATATAAGTCCTCTACCACCAGGCTAGGTGGTTGCTACATTTATAACGCTTTTTATAGAGATTGATGGCTATTAGCAAAATTTATGAAACCTGCGGTTGCCTCGCTTGACTTAATCTACATTAATACCCCCATTATGAACTACATGTCCATTGATATTATTGTCAATTGCAACCGATTTTATATTTAAAATATAGAAATTAAATTTATATGTATTAAATTTATTGTATTTGTATGTGTATAACTTATACACAAAAATTAATTGAATGATAATCTTATTGTTTAAATTGCTTTTAAAGTTTTTGCAATAATGTTCAAGGATCGATATACTTTACCATTAATTGAATAGTCATGATCCTAATTAGTTAAAATTATATATTAAGTTTTAAGATCACATTTGATTAAATTAATTGTAATTAATCATATGGAATGTGATAAATCTCATCCCACATGAATTTTTATTATATTTTGTATGGTTAATTAGAATCAGATATCAAATTATATTTTCTAATTTTCTCACAGGGATTACGAAAATGAACATAATTTGATAGTTTTATCATAAGATTCTTTAAGTCCAAATGAATAAGACTTTAGCCCACAAACAAGTTTTATGTCACTAGATTTATGATTTAAAAGCATGATTTACATTTGTAAAACAAGATATTGTATTTTTGCCTCAATCCTTTATTAATAAGCATGTATATTTAAAATATTGCAGTTATTCAACCTATGAACATTTCTGATTTTAAGTGTGATATTCTCGAACTAAGGGGTGATAACTATAAGTACGGAATGAGAGAATTCTTCTGCATTTTGGATGGATATCGACTGCGCTATAAAGAAAGACGAACCCGATCCTATTACCGAAACCAACACTGCAGAAGTTGTCTGTCTTTATGATAAGTGGGAGAGGTCCAATCACCTCTCCATGATGTTCATAAAGACCAAGATATCTACTGGTATATATGGTTCCATCGAGCAAATTGATAAAGTCAAACCACTTCAGAAAGTCATCGATGAGCAATTTGTAACTTCTAACAAAGCTCTTGCTAGTACCTTAATTATGCAATTTTCATCCACCAAGCTCACCAGGATAAGAGGAGTACGTGATCATATCATGCACATGAGGAATATAGCGGCTCAACTTAAGTCATTAGAAGTTACCATGTCAGACACTTTCCTTGTTCATTATATATTGAACACTCTACCCCAACAATATAGTCCCTTCAAAATCTCTTACAACACACATAAGGATAAATGGTCAATTAATGAATTGTTGACTATGTGTGTGCAAGAGGAGGGAAGGTTCATGATGGAAGAGGGCGAAAGGGTTAACTTGACAACCTTTGGAAAGAAAAGAAAGGATCAAGCTAAAAGAAAGGGAAAGATTCCTATTCAACCAGGCATAAAGGAGTCAAAGTATTTTTTCTGTAAAAAGAAGGGACACGTGAAGAAGGATTGCTCAAAATTTAAGATTTGGCTTGATAAGAAAGGTACTTAATTTTCTTTTGTTTGTTATGAATCTAATATGGTTAATGTTAATCATAACACATGGTGGATTGATTCTAATTCTACAATTCATGTTTCAAATATCTTACAGGGTATGCAAAACCTAAGGAAGCCAGTGGGAAGTAAACAAATGCATCTATTCAAGCAACAAGATGAGTTCACGTGTGGAAGCTATTGGCACTTGCAACCTTGTATTAAATAAGAGTTTTCATTCCTGTATCTGAAAACATTTTGCTGCTCCAAGTTTATCTAGGAATTTAATTTCAATTTCAAGAATTGTACTCTTTAGGATTTTCCTTTAAATCTCTACATTCTGGGTTTTAGCTTATCTAATAAATCCAAAGTTGGTTATAATGCACGGTCTGATGGTCTTTTCCATATTCAATTACACAATGATGTTAGTTATAATTCTATGCATGTTACCGTTGGATTAAAGAAATGTGTTATGAATGAGAAATCCTCTATGTTATGGCACCGGAGATTGGGACACATCTCCATTGAAAGAATGAAGAAATTGCTAATGATGGGTACTTCGTACTTTGATTTTACGATTTTGAGACTTGTGTGAATTGCACTAAGGGCAAGCAAACCAACAAGTTTAAAAGGGGTGCAAAGAGGAGCACAAACCTATTAGAGATTATACATACTGACATTAGTTGTCCTGACATGGATGCAAATGGTCTGAAATACTTTATCACCTTCATAGACGATTATTATGATACATGTATCTCTACTTACTTCGTCCCAAAGATGAAGCTTTAGGCGCCTTTAAAGTTTTTAAGGCTAAAGTAGAGAATCGATGTGCGACCATATGGTAATGTGTATAGCCACAAGTTATGAAAATTGCGGCTATAAGGCCTTTATAGTCGGAGCCATTTTGGCCGTGTGAATATATGCACTTTATAGCCAGGGTCAATCCCGACTGCGACTATAGCTTATTGTAGTCACGAAAAAATTGGGCCAGATCATGTGATCTCTGCACTTGTTATCATTACTAGGAAGAAAGCCTTTAGCAGCGGTCATCGACCTCGGCTAAAAGTAGTATATAATGGAACTATAAAATTTAGTTGTGTATGAAGACAACCGCGGCATGACATGGCTATAAGTGGTGTGGAGAAATCCTATAGACGTCGCCACTTCATAAATCGCGCTATAGGTTCTTCCATGTTCAACAATTTAGCATAGTTTATAGCCACAATTTATGGTTGACCCCGACCATAAGAATGGTTTATAGCCACCATTTTGGTTGACCCTGACCATGGGGTGGTTTATAGCCACAGATTGTGGTTGACCCTAGCCATAGGGTGGTTTATAGCCACAGCTTGTGGTTGACCCCGACCCACGATTTGTGGTTGACCCCGACCATAGGAATGGTTTATAACTGTGGTTTGTGGTTGACCCCATAAGAATGATTCATAGCCGTAGTTAGCAGCTATGGAAAACAAAAGGGGTTGTCATGATTTTGTCTAAATGATTCAAAACAAGTTTACAATAAGTTATGTGGTATTCAAAAACTTAATGTTTATATTTAATTTATCAAACATGCTTCAAGGTCATTGATACCAGGACACCAAATTCTTAGTAGCAAAGCAGAATGTATGTTTAGGTTGGTAGAATGCTATGGCGAGGAGATAATCAGAGAATGTAATCTTAAAACCTCTGTATTCTGGAAAGAGAGTCTCCAATCATAAGCAGCCATATACAATATCCCAATTACACGGAAATAAATATGGGGAAATTATTGGAAGCTGAAATGGTAATTATAGAAGAGATGAAGCAATATTTTACGTCCCTTTTGATCATTGTCTAATGTCTATCTTTCTTACACCTTTTCCTTTCCTTTTTTTTATGTGTCTTGAGCATTTCATCATGAGTAATGAGTATGATTAGAGGGAGGGGCTTCATCAAGTGTCATTGCTACCAGTTGTATCTATTCTGAAATCCAAACAAAATCCTAGCTAAAGCCCTCTCAATCCGTTAAACAAGTAACCATGTGCTTGTTAGCAACATTCACTCATGGACACAAGATATGCAACACAAAAATGCCAAGAGATAAGAAGAAATAAAATTCTGAGAATGATAAATGGGTGTAATATATATATATATATTTATCTCAAAAAAGTAAACAAAAGATACTCCTCTCTAGCTACTGAGAATTTAGATAAGAGGAGGGGGTGCTATGAATGGGTAAGTTGCTGAAAAGGGTTAAAGCCATGTGAGTAGCTTTTAAGGATGGTCTAGAATTATGTTGTCTTTCTAGCTCATTTTCTTTACATTTTTATTTTTATTTTTTTGCCTTCTTCCTCCCATAGCTTCCCCTTATAGCTTCTATTTTACACCCAATGGGGGAATGGCAGCCATGACCCCTTCACTCTCTCATAGACCTGCCTGTGGGGACTCTCTTCTTGATAAGCAAAGACATTAATTTCCACTCTCCTCACGGTTGATCATGAGAGGAGACCTACAGCCCAACAAGTAAGTCTGTTTCAACAATATCTCCCAAAATAACTGAAAGATGGAAATTTAGGATCCGTTTGTTTACAATTTTTGAAAACTGTTTTTTGTTCTGAAAAACAAGGAGAACAAGAAAAACACATAACACATTTGGTTCCAGTTTTTTTGTTCTGAAAAACACAGAAAACAGTCAATTCAGATAACAAGAACAATTTTCAAAGAACATCAAAATGATTTTCTCTGTGTTTTCAAAAACAAGAACCAAACAGACACTTAGCTTTTTACCTATATCATTTAAGAGAAACATTGTACCATTGTGACACTCAAATTAAAATAATTTTAAATGATAACCCAGTAAACTTAATTTAGTTTGTGACTTCAACCAGCTCCTCTAGCATCCATGGGTCATTGGAGATTCTGCCAAGCAAGATCCAATGGAGATTCCAGAGATGACAAGAACATTCTAAAATCATTTTTCCTAGATTTAAGACTCTTTCAAGAACATAGTCATGATATATCAAGTGTTGCTACGTTTCCTTTTTGAGAACTGAAAACATTAAATTTATCTACATTCTACAACCTCTGACAACCACTAATCTCCCTTTAAACCAGAGCTGACCTCCTTATAGAGCAGTGAGCTACTTGTGGGAATACCCAAGAAGAGTCAAGCCAAACCATTGAATTATCCATGTCAAAAGTTGAATGATCTATCCATCAGGCAGATAAATTAACTATACACACATGCATATTTGATTATCACGGTTAAAATCACATCCTGAACCATCTATATTATATATGACTAGTCTAGTAACCAATCAAAAAAATAATAATAATATGTATGACAAGCCTAGTACTACTCTGTCCCTCAAATGGCATTCAACAAAAATTTAAGCCATAATCTAGAACACTCTGATGAGTTATGAACAGAAGATACCTATAATAGATGAACTAGTGTCTAAATATCTTGAATTTTCACCATTTCCTTATGGCCCTTCCTATCCACAAAGAAGTTAATACCAAATGGTCCAGAAACTATTAGTTGGTTCTAGTTTGGGCTTACTTATTTCCATGTAAAAATGGATGCATATTATGTTTGAGAAACTATATAAGGTTTAATTATCTTTTTATGTCCATTTCCTATTGCAGGTTTGTTGGTGCCTTAGTGTTTGGAGACTATCCTGACATAGTGAAGAAAAGAGCAGGCACAAGAATTCCATTCACTGAAGACGAAGCCAAACAAGTTAAGGGTTCATTTGACTTCATAGGGATAAACCACTACACTTCAATATACATCCAGAATAACCACTACTATAACCCAAAAAGAAAATTTAAAAAGGTAAAAGAAAGCTTACTCATCACATATTTGGTAGGCTGCCCAACATGGATGAAGAGTTTCTGGTGCCTTCTCAGCATCACTTCCCAAATGTGCTTGCACCTCTATAACTCACTGGCCTCAACTTGTCATAGTTTTCCTGACCTTTAAATCTTAAGCTTTATAGCTTTGTTATTTCTTCTTCCTCTCATTCATCTTTGTTTCTTTGAACAACTAAATTGAGCAAGGTAATCAGCGTATTTTGTTCTTACTGTAAGTGTGCGGCCATATACTGAGGTAAAGTAACAACTTAGTTACTCCATCAAGGGAATCCTCCCCATATGGTGCTGAACTACCCTGTAATCTTATCCGGAATCCCTTTTCTTGTAAAATCCTTTTTAAATCCAATGGTACTAAGGTCATCTTTCAGAATTCAAGAGATTGCAATGCACTATTTAAGCATTGTGCTTTTTTAATTGTTACTGCTGGACTATGAAGATGAAGACACCCCTCAAATTTTTGGATTTCATCCGTGTGAGATTCAAAATGCTTTGTGTGGAATAATAGTACTTCCGAATGCAGGAATGTAGGGTTCAGTTGTTTTTAATTGATCGCCTATTACTGCATATCTTTTACTGATGTGATATCTTAGATCGAGAACAACATTCACAAACTGAGCTTCTCTTACTTGACAACATCTGTGAAAATCGACCAACAGCTCTCCTTATCCATTATAGGTTGCATATGATACAGATTACCTTTGCTCACCCATCCTTTCTGCAACTTTACTTAACTTCTGCAACTTTCAAACCAGGGCTTGATTCATGGATTGAGCATATTTCGAAATGCTTCAATCATGAACAACAACGATTGAAATAAATCAGGTATAAGCTTTGACACTGAATCGTATCTGACAATGAAAAGTTCTAACATCTTAAGTCGTATTTCCTCCATAAACTTCACACTAGCCAGCAGAAAGAAATAAATGTGAATAAACAAGAGCTTGAATAGAGGCGAAAAGTACGAGACAACAGACTCACGATGGGGAAATCGAGAGGAAACGGCGAGTCATCTTCTCCTCTTCGGAAGCCATACAGATAATCTGCCTATGCCGCCATGAATTTGGAGTCACATACAGCGGCCGGGGAGTTGCAGATCGCGGGCGACTTCTATGCCGGAGACTAGTGATATGTTTAGAAAGGTGAGGTGAGGGACGCCATCGTGGGCCTCTGCTTTCCGCCCTCTCGCTCTCAAACCAGAAATCTCACCCCAGAAAACCCACCGTCAAGTTCAACAACACAAATCGCCTATCTCACCAACTTCTATGTAAACACCTACAAACCACAAGCGAAACAATGAACTTACATTTTCTCACTGAAAGAAACAAGGGGGGAAAACGCTTACCTAAAAATGTGAGAAATCGTTTATTGCTCTGTAGATCTCATCAGATCACTGAAAAGTGAAAAAAGACCTTCGATCCTTGGTTGATTTCGATCTTTAAAAAAATTGAAATTGTAGATCAAAGAGGAAAAACCAGTCTCAAAAGAGTTTCCAAATCTTACTCTAGAGGATTCTTCAGTCTTCACATCTCAGTATGGCAGAGAGAGCTAGGGTAAAGAATGTGAGAGGAAGACAGGAAATGATCGTAAGCCACCTAGCAGCGGTCCTTAGATGACCGAGTGAACAATCATTGCAGCCAATCGTTTCCTTTCATAATTACAGTCAAATACTGGTGTAGAACCATTGAACAAACATTCTTTATGACTTAACGTTTCTAAATCAACAAGATGCTTTCGATCGAAATGCTAAACAAACGAAAGTTGGGAAGAGAGAATTGAAATAAGTTGTATAGATTGCATTGATTTGGCTATGGGACATGGGCTCAAATAGTTGAGGAGGTGGCATATGTAAGCAAGGTTAGAAATATCGGAAATATCGGTCGATATATAGGTAATAACCAGTTAATATTAATGCGATATATTCCTTTAATAGTCGTCAAAATTTCAAAAAAAATTTTTTTGTAATTATCAATATATTTCGGACCTACCTGTTGCGAGTTAGCCATAAGTAAATTAGGCTAAGCATTATGTTTGTAATATATAGTGTAAAATTTTAATATATTATCTTCCCAATTTATGAATTTTTTAATAAATTATGAATATTTTAATCATTTATATCTTCTAATATAAATATACAAATATTGTATTCTATTATACATTATTTACAATTACCAAATTTAAAAAACTATTGAATAAAATATTTTGTATAAATCATATAAAAATAATTTACTTCTTAATTAAATATATTTTAATAAAAATAATTTAATTTTTTATAAAAAAATATAAATATAGTAAAAGAATGTAAAAATAAATAAATAAATCTAATTGATATTATCATTCCCTATACTTTCAAAATAATTTTGATAAGAAAGCTTAAATATATTCTTTAATTTTGAATAATTTTTAATTCTGATATTTGTATAAAAATGATCGTGATATATTTAAATATATTAAGTAAAATCCAGTTTAGAATATATCCAGATTAAAGCAGATAATATTTTGTCAGTATGTAAAGAAAAAGCGAATCTTTGCATGTAGGAAAAACATAGAAGGAACAGAAGATACCCACGAAATATAGTTCAATTTATTTTCCTTATTCAAACAAGGAATGGAGAGAAATAACAGAACCAAGAGAGGATAGGATGGAAAAGACTCAATGAAAAAACACAAAAACAAAAACAAACAAAAAAAGAAGAAAAATTGAGAATGAACTTACATGTTCATTATGTTGAATTGGTGGGCCCAGTGACAGCAAATCTAGTGCAGCAATTGCTGCTAATTGCCTTTGCTTTGAGGAACACCACCTCCATATTCTGACCAAAGAGACATGGCAAAATAAGAGAAGTCAATTTTAAGGTAAACCAACATTTATTGATAAACAAATCAGACGGATAGATCACAACCTTATAGTTATTAGAGTTTAGCTTCTGCAACTTCTTCATATTGACTACTGGCCTCTGTAGTCTCCTGAATTTTATGAGAGTTATCTAATATCTGAAAGATTAATCTATCGCCACGCATCTACAAAATAAACAAATAGAAAACAACCAGAATACGCCTGCCGCCTCCTACGCCTAACCAAATCAAAGTAACTTTGGTGAGCCGAATTTGGGCTTATCTTTTCAATTAAGAATCTTGTACCTTTTCATTACATTCCTCCTTCCTTTACTGAGTGAGAAGGACATCCAATTTACATGGAAAATGCACGATTTCTTCCAAAACTAAGAGGAATGAGGACGCTCTTTATGCATTAAGTGACATGTTATTATCTTTTTGATGGCACACAACTGGGTCAGAATCCTATTTTTACAGTCATTTTTACCACCTCCAAATGATTGTGTGTGGGAGCCGTCTTCAACCCGAGAGGTCTGGTAATCATTATCACCCGCCTTCATAAAGACGACTCTCGTGCCAGAGGAAAGTTCAGTGTTGCACCCATGATCAACCATGCACGCTCGTGGTCCCACTTACCATTCGCCTGTGGCGTGAGATACTTGGGCCTAAACACAGAAAGCGTTTTTGTCGATGACCCAGGACGGGGCTTCGCCTAGTGACTCAAAGCCACAACATCATTTACAACTACTTGGTGAATATCAGTAAGTTCATCTTCTTTATCTTTAATTACCATAACTTGAGGTACTAGAATTTCCAAGTGATGACTAAATGCAGTAACAGGAAATCTTTCTTGCATATATAATTAGTGTTGACACAACTTGTGATGGCTCACGGTTGTAGTCATTACTCAACTGAAGCTCTTTTGCTTTTGCTGAAGGCAAGGATGTCGGTTGACAAATATATGCAACATCCTCAACTATAGTTCTTGACTTTTTGGAATTGGACAAGTTTTGAGCATTTGAAGGGGTAGTCCTTATCAGCATTAAGAAATGGGCTTTCCTTCACGGCTTCACCATATAAGGCTCTTCAAATTCCTTTATTAAGAACTCATGATCCACTCTATAAGGCTTTCTATGTCTTCTTCCTGGTTTCAATGATCAAAGGAGGTAACTTGGCAATGACCTCAATGTGTAAAATGGATAAAGGATAATTAAAGCTGAACCAAAAAGTTCAGCTTTTTTGAAAGAAAGCTGGGTTGCTTTCAACATGTAGAGAAGGATCGTGCATGGGTTGCTATAGATCAAAGTGGTTCCAGTCTTTGAAAGAAAGTTCAATGAAGGTGAACAGCCTAAAATTTCACTCCAAGAAGCTTTTGTTTTTTTTTTGCTGAGAAAATTAGAGTCTCTTCTTGGAGTTATAGCTTTTATGTATAGGAAATTCAGTTTTGAAATGGAATATTTCTTTACTTGCCGGCATATCCTTTTGTGAGTTTTTCCTGATCTTTTCTTTGTTTTCCCACTTGTGTGAGCTTTAGATATTTTTAAGAGGAATTGTATTTTTAATCTATTTGAAACATTGGGATAATGTTATTCTTTCAACCATTTTTCAATGTTTTCTAGTGTAAATATCATATTGTTTACTCATGAAAAACAAAAAAACACCATCATCTGCTGTCATTTTCCGTGTTTATTGAAATTGAAATTGAAATTTTCCCACAGGATACAGCTAAAATTTGGAGGCGGCTACTCTCTGTGCAGATAATCAACAATCTGTTTGAGCATAAACATGAACATAATGCACTAAAAATTTACATGATTAAAACTCTGATGTTCTACATTCTATTCTGCCTATTTGTTACTATAAATAGCATCCAACTAACAATTATTAGCCTCTTATCAAAATAAGTCCAATTGAAAGTATCATTTTTTTTTCTTCGTACTGATTTTAAACCCAAGTTGAGATAAAAGCAAGAAGAAGAAATCAAAGGTGGAAAAATCTCAAAGGAAAAACAGAGAAGAGAACTTAAAAAGGTAAAAAAAACCCAAAGAGAAGTTAAAAATAACACACATACCAGGGAAATATAACAAGCACTGGGGAAAATAATTGAATTTTGCAAAAATTTCTCCTCTAAATTTCGCTTATACATAGGAACTCAACATCTTTTAAGTAATTCTTAATGGGAAGTTTTGCAGTTTGGATCCCTTACTCTTGGGCTTTCTTCATTGTTATTCCTTTCCACAAGTTCCTATCAACTTGTTTCACCAACAATAAATATTTTCCTTGAGTCAAGTTCATGTAGGATAGTTTATGAATCAGATGGAGCTCTCATAAATGATGTAAGTCAACCCTCTGTAGAATACCAAAAACAAAAACAGTTAATTCAAAAATGGAAACTCATAATTCTAGAAATAAAAACAGAAAACAGTAGAGCTTTTAATCGTTTTGAGATCGGTGTAGCTCCGAAATCCCAAAAAGAAGCGGAAGCAATGTTCTTGAAAAACAGAGGTTGATTTAGTTCATCCATTTCGCCAAATACCATAAAACAGATGACTCAAAAGACTTTTTTCCTGAGTTTGAACTCTATCTTCATGGAAAATAGTAGAATGAAAACCACTAGATATTAATATAATATCAGTTTCAAATATTAAGAAGAAAAAAAATCATCCATACTACTAAAAAAAATAAATATATCGCTAAGAAAATACACTCACAAAATTGGATAATCCAGTCACTGGACATTGACATAAATGAAAGCAAGGAAAATGTAGCATAAGTCAAATTGAATACAAAAACATATCCAATGAAACAGAATTGGATACTGAAACTCCATTGATGGAAAAGCAGAGCATGACTAATAGTTGCACATTTGACTCGAAGATGAAAGCATAGAACCCCAAAAAAAAAAAAAAAGGTTGCATGCAGTCCTTCGCCCACGTTACATACGGTTGACATCAAACTGAACCAAAAGTTGCATGCAGTCAACAAACTATGATGTCGAGTGCTCTGCATACGGTTGGCTATAGTGTCTTTTAGAGGTGCCAATGTCTCTCCCCCACATACACTTCGCCAGATGCTACATAGATATGAACATTGCTGCCATATCCCAGTGCTCTCAGCATTAGACCGACTTCTTCTGGAGTGAGAGGCATCTTTCTCTTTCTTCTTCTTCCATCTTCTTTCTTCTTCTTCTTCTTCTTTCTTCCTTCTTCTTCTTCTTCTTCCTTCTTCTTCCTTCTTCTTCGACTATGAGCCGTCACAAAACTCTGTTCAACATACTCGCGGTCGTGCAGTATGCGAAAAAAGTATACGACAAATTCACTGCAAAGAAAATCGAGAAGGAAAAGGATCTGGATTCTGGAAGTGCTGATCAAACAGAAAATGAAGTTTCAAGACTGATCTAAAAGTTGGAAGCACGGGGATTCTGAGCATTCGATTTGTTGTATGCTTTTCAAGAATGGATGTCATCGCCAATGAAGAAGGTACATTTTATTTTTGTTTGATTGTTTTGTTTTTAGGGTTTGTTTTTTGTAATTTTTTCTTTTTTTCTTTTTCATTCCAGGGAATCGGAGGGGAAGGTTGATGATCCAACAACAGAGCAGTTCAGGCCTTAAATCTTTTCTTCTTCCTCCTGAACCTCATCCTCACATTGTTTTTCGTGAACCAATAGTTCAGATAAACATGTAATAATAGTCTTTAATTTTCTTCCATACGTCTAATTTTCTCGGCAAACAAACATATTATGGTTGCTTTCTTTAGCACTATTTCCTGCATTCTCTCTCGGACGAGAAACAGATGGATTGCTCTGTATGGGTCCGTAGATATCTTTAGTTTTTCGTTCTTCTAAAGTGCTTAGTCTTCTCTCTCAAGGACATTTTCCCCCATTTTCTTGGAATACAAACATGGTGAATTTGCTCTGTTTTGTGGAAGCTTCTTCCTGGGCGGCGGCGCGTACTTTAGTATCTGTTTTTCTTGGTGATCTGTTTTGATGCAAACTTAATAATACGATTGTCTGTTAGTTTTTTTTGTTCTTCTTGAATTTTCGGGAAACAAACATATTATGGTTGCTTTCTTTAGTACTGTTTTCCAGCATTTTCTCTCTCGGACGAGAAACAGATGGATTGATCTGTATGGGACCGTAGATATCTAATATCTTTAGTTTTTCGTTCTTCTTAAGTGCTTAGTTTTTCGTTCTTCTTAAGTGCTTAGTCCTCTCTCTCAAGGACATTTTCCCCCATTTTCTGGGAAGCCAAACACGATGAATGTGCTCTGTTTTGTAGAAGCTTCTTCCTTGGCGGGCGGCGCCAACTTTAGTCTCTGTTTTGTAACTAACTACCATACGTCAATATAATCAGTTCTAATTAATTTCACTAATATTATGTAAATCTTCCTCCAATAGCCACGTGGCGCCAACTTTCAAATTCCAAAAATAAAAAGATATAAGATCAATAATTAGTAATTACAATGTTTTGTCCTATCTTGAATCTTCCTAAAATCCCATATAAAACGAAGAGCGTCGCTCTCTCTCTCTCTCTCTCAATCAATCTCTTTCTCTGCTATTCCATTGTTGATTTTCTCAGTAACCATCTCATTATCTCAATGAAGTTTTGATTCTTGATTTCATTCTGAGTCTGTTTCGGGAATCATAATCGGAATTGCGACGACGACGACGTTGAACAAGATCGAGAGGGCGCAACAGTTGTACAGGGAGGGGCTGCACGAAGAAGCCCTAGGGTTCTATACGGAGGCATGGCCAGCGGCTGTCTCAAGGCTCTGAAGATCGCGTCTACAGTAATCGAGCCGTTGTTATCTCAAACTCCATGATTTCGATAAGGTCTCATCTTTCTAGCTTTATTTTTCTTGTGTAGAGAAAACTGCTTTTTCTGAGTTGTTTTAGTGGATTGACTAAGCATTTTGTTGCTGGATAATGATCTAGCTATTGAATCTTTTCTTCCTTTTTCTATTTAAAAACTAGTATGAAAAAATAGTAGTATCAGTGTGATTCAAAGAGTTCAGTATATTTTCTTAACATTATTATTATTTTGGATTTTAATCTCTTTAGTGTCGTGACTTGATTATTATTGGACTATTATTGTCTGATTGGACAGTGTTTTGTTTCTCTTTTTAGCAGATCAACTGCCATTTAGATGAAGTTCTAATAATTTAGTTTTGATTATTTGTAATTGAGATAACTCAGGGGTGTTTCAAAACTGAACAGTTTGTTTTCCATGATTTGTGTTTAGCTTTGAAAAGTTGAATTGGGGATGATAAGTCGTGGTGTTCGAAGAATGGGATAGCAGAAGGAAAACAAAGGGTAGACTTGGCATTTTCAAAATAAATAAATAAATAAATAGCAGTTAATTTCCAAAAAAGAAAAGAGAAAAAAAAACATGATCAATTTGAACCTCGCAGGGGCAACGTATCATGAAGCATGGATGAGGTCATTAATATTTTTCCATTTTCCATTTCTTTTTGTTTTCACCCTTTCTTTAGAAGAATATTGCTTTATTGTTTATGAAACTCATCATTAGTGCTATATAAGGGCACAACCTATAGGAAATATTTCTCCAAACAGGGCAAAAAAAAAACACTCTTAATTTTGTAAGAGTTTCATCAGAAAATCCACAAATCTTATTCTTCGTCTGTTTTTCCCCTGAAAGCATCTTCAGCATGCTTGCAAATTATTTATCTTCTTGCAAAAAGTGAATAGCATCTACACATGTATTTGGTCGGGTCTGAGTTTCATTTGTTGAAAGCACTGTTGGATCTTTTAAGCATTAACATTGCTGTAAATTATTCTTAAGTTGGTGGAGATCAAGTATTTGAATATTTTTTCGGTATAAGTATCTCTTGAAATTTATCATTTTCCTTTGGTTAATGAATAAAACAAAGCACATAATATGATTAAGATCATCTAGCTTGAAATTTTCTCTTTCAATGGTAGCTTGAAAATAATAGGTAGTTTGGATTCCAAAAGTGACTGTTTCCTTTGTTTTTCTAAGTTCTCTCAGCAAAGAGATGCAGTTTAAGGGTGTTCTTGAAATTGAAACATTTTTTTCTAGTTTCTTCATATAGCATTTGACACAATATTTCGATTCCAGTTACATTTTCAATTTTTTTTCTGTTGGTTTCCGATGATGTATAGAATCCCCTTTTAGGATTTTAAGTAAAGAAACAACCTAGATTTTCCTTTCATTGTGTTGTTTGTTTCATCCTACTCTCATTTGTAGGAGTGGACTTGTGCCTTCACACCTTCTGCAAACAAAATGAGCGTTGTGTAATTTCTTCAGATCATCTAAAATTTCTGAGAGAGAATTTCATTTGCAAGTTTATCATATGCCGGTTTTGCATCAACTAATACTATATTTCAGTACTGTGATTTATTTGTGCATTTTGTACGAATGAGTGTAGTGACTTGAGATTTGCTTTTTGTTTTAACTTTGAAACTGCATGCACTAATTACAGTAAAAGCTTTATAATTCAAATCTCTCTGCAACTTGCTTGCATTCTGGGATGTAACTCCACATTAATGTAATGTTCATTGATAGATGGGATTTGGCTATGGTGTTGACATCGTTTTTGAAAGGGAAACACTGGGGGGAATTTGGGGAGAAGGAAAGAAGGTGGCATTTGTGTGAGGTGGGAGACTCTTATGGGGTTTGTAAGAAATGCCTCTATTGCCAAAGATTAGAGAATGACTGGGTTAGGATTAATGAATTATTGAACTTCACCAATGGTACAAATATAGAACATCATGCACTAGTTATTATAAAAGCTTCATTATTTAAATCTCTTTGCACTTTGTGAGCATTCTGGGGCATAACTCCACATTCTTGTAATGCTTATTAATAGATGGGACTTTATAGTTGTTATAATAGCTATGGCGTTGGCGTTATTCTCATGGATGGGAACACAATCAAAGAAGGCCATAAGGGAGAAATTCAGGGAGGAAGAAGGGGGTATTGTTTGTGTGAGGTGAGAGATTCTTATAGGGCCAGTTTATGAAAAGCTATAAGAAAGGAGTGAGATCTCCTTAACACAAGAGTCCCCTTTGCATTACGTATTTGTCACGACCCAAATCTGGGGGCCGTGACCGGCACTAGGGAATGGGAAGGCATAAGGCCACCGAAACCCGTAGCAAGCCTTATTACAATATTCATGCCGACTATCATACGATCACCTGACTATATATCCACATACATATATATAATATGCTCAGATACCAAACATCACTAGGGAGAAATAAAGTTTCGATCCCACATACACCGTCATCGTACCCAAAATGAACAGAATTTGTCTGAATTACAAAACATACTAATATTCCAAAGTACTGCAGTGACACCTAGATTAAATAGACAAAGATTAATAATATCTTAATAGTACATGTAACCGCCAAGTAAGGAAAGCGTGAATTTATGGTTCTCAAGGATCTCAAGAAGGAGGGACTGCCAAGACTTAAAAATAGCTGAGACTGGCAATCTCGAGAGGAGTTAAACATCATATAATCTATACCACATCTACAACCAATAGGATACGCATTCATATAGAATTACAGTATAATAATACACTTACATAAGTATGCATGCACACACATTAAGTTTCATATCATCACATAGTCATCACAAAAATCGAGAACTCTAGCAGGACCCTATACTCCAATACTATAAGCCATACGGTTCTCTCAAATCCAATGTGACTGGCGCCCCGAGAGAAATGCTCGACCAGGGTCCTTAACTCCAGTTGACACTTAAACCATCAAACTATAGCTGGCGCCCCGAGAGAAATGCTCGACCAGGGTCCTTAACTCCAGCAACTATCCTACCATAATCCATAGCCGGCGCCCCGAGAGTAACGCTCAACCAGGACCTTACTCCCATCCCCGAGGAAACGCTTCTCAACCGTGGAACCTTATATATACATAAAACATAAATCGCATCATAATCCGACATACCGGCATACGCACGCTGGCCCCGGGAGTGTAACCCATTAGGGTGGTATGTCCCGCTATAGTTCCCATTACAAACATTTTCATGATAATGCACAAAGAATATCACACCCAACAATGCACACCACATCCATCATCATAACAATTTCATATGCGTATATATTTCATAACGAACTAAATAATTTAGTTACCATAGTAAATACACCCAATGATAATAAATCCATGTCGATGATGACGGGTGTAGCTCTAATGCCATAAATGCTATGCCATGCATGCATGATGTGTCGTGAACTATATGATATCAACTCACCGAGTATGTCGGATCTCGCATCAGCTTCTCGCTTCTCAGCCACCCGCGAGCCGTCGACACCTAAAATGGAAAAGACGTTATTGATAAATAAGATTAATATTTAAATATACTCTAGACTCGACCAGAAAACTCACAGACTAAACCGACATAGAAATCAGACTTATGTTCCCACCGAAAATCGCGTAACCTCCCTAAAAACCGGACTTAACTCCCCGTAGAAATGGGTCCAACCCGATAAAAATACATTTCTAATATCCACAATTTATCCAATGCCGAGCCGGGCCACAACTATAGATAAATCCACGGCTCGACGCAATCCAACACAAAGTCAATAATTCGCGATAAATACAATTGATACAATTTATAGCTTCTGGATGATTCATTATATTTATACATGGATAACTCCCGATATAATTAAATACGTTAATCAAAATCAACGCGATTCTACTGTATAGGATAAGATTAAACACAACATCAGACCGCGATATATTTTGGGTTACATCTTTCAAAACACAACCATGAGCAATTAAACGATAAATAAGGCATTTTCAATATTAAAATAACATTTACGAACAATTAAAATAATGGTCATCGAACAATTATACACTGTGGGCTCACGCGCTTTAGGGTATAGATTCTTACCAAGCTCACGCGAAACCGATTGCAACTGTCACTTCACGGAACGGAGACGGACGCTCTGTCCCCTCGCAAGACGCTTCCCGAGGTCCGCCGACCGTGGCCTAAAAATTCAACTCGTCGAAATTAAATCCGAGGGTACCTAAGCGTGATCGGGATTAGGGGAGTCCAAAACAATTTTTAGACGCTTAAACAATCAAAACGCATAAAAATGTAATTTTCTTCTTAAGTTTATCTCTAAAAATCACTACGATTAAAGTCAATGGCTAATCATACCTCCCCCAAGGTTTTTTGGGGTCCCTGAAACAAAAATGGCCTTTGTTCTTGGCCAAAACACGCCTTCGTGGGTCAGTTCTAGGAGAGGTGCCCACCCAAGGCGCGAGGAGTGACGCCAATCACAGAGAGGAAGGAAACAAATGGCCGCGCTGTCGAGGAAGCTTGCCTAAGGCCGAGAAGAGGTGGTGGTGGCGCGCTGAATGCGGCTTAGGTGGTCGGATGGAGGCGTGCCAGCTACTTTGAGAAGAAGAAGGAGAGAAAAAAAAAAAGCAGTTAAGAAAAAGAAGAAAAGAAGAAAAGGAAGATAAGACGTGGAGGAGAGAGGGGCCTGGCTAATTTGGTTTCTTTTCCCTTTAAAAATCAAAGCCCTAAGGTCCCTAAATATTTTAGTATTTATTATTTATTTATTTATTTATTTATTTTTTATTAGGGCTTAATAAAAAATTTAGCTAAATTAGGGATAAATTTACATATACTAAGATATTTCCTATACTTTAACATTTAATTTAATCAAACCAATTATTTAAATAATTTTGTAGGGTCAAACTACTATATATATATATATATATATATATATATACCCAAAATAATACTCTAGATCAATAATAAAAATATATATATAGTATATATATATATATATATATATATATATATATATATATATATATATATATATATATATATATATATATAATTAGAAAAAATAAATTAAATAACCCACTTAAAGCACGCTAAAATTACGGTATTACATTCTTTCCCCTTAAGAAAATTCGTCTCGATCTTAGCACAAGAACATACTCATTACTGGAACAAGGGTATATGAACGCCGCATCTCCCGCTCGATTCCCAAGTGCACTCTTCACGAATGATTCCCGCTCTACGACTTCAATTATCGATGACTTTTGATCTGAGTTGACGAACCCGAGTATCCACAATAGAAGGTGTTTCCTCCTCATACGATAAATCCTCCCGTCCTACTTTCGAGCCCTCAGAAGCACACGTGGAAGGATCGGACACATATTTCCCAAACACAGATATGAAAGACCATGACATCGGCGAAATTAGGGTGGCACCTAAATTTCAGAAGCTGGCATCCCCAACTCTATTCACAATCTCAAATGGTCCCACGTGAAAGAGGTTATTGGAACTTCCCTTTTACCAAATCTCATCACGCCAGACGTGTGGGGAAACCTTCTCGTAAAATACACTCACCTACACCAACTCCACATGTTTCCTCTCGGGGGTCCGGCATAGCCTTCCTCCGTCTACTCCAAAAAGCCGGTCCTCAACCGATCTCGAATGATAGAACTCCTTCGCGTATGATTCGACCAATTCAGGACTCCTAACTTCCTTTCACCAACTTCTTCCAAAGAAAACCGGGGCGAGCCTACACTTCCCCGCCATACACGCCCCGTAAGGCTGCCATACCGATACTAGCATGATAACTGCTGTTGCACGCGAACTCCACTAAAGGTAAATGCCAATCCTACCGCCTCCAAACCACTCATTTAACATCCTCCAAGATTATGTCCTCCAACGTTTGAATGGTCCTTTCTGGACCGTCCACCGCCCGAGGGTAGCAAGTCAGCAAAGTCCAATCGAGTACCAAGCTCCTCATGAAGCCTCCGCCAAAACCTAGAAGTGAACTCGGGGCCCCTCTCGTCGACACAATCGAAACTCGTATCCATGAAGGCTAACAATCCTCCCAATATACACCTCCGCATACTTTGGCTACGGAAAAAGTCGCTCATGGTGGCAGCGAAAATGACTTAGTCATTCGACTTATCATCACCCAAATGGAATCATACCCCGCCTAAGTTCGAGAGGTAACCCAAACACAAAGTCCATGGTAATATTTTCCCATTTCCACTGGTTCGAGTACGTGAACAACCCGCATGGTTTCTCGATGTTCAAGTTTGACTCACGGGCAAGTCAAACACTTAGATACAAACTCCGCATCCTTCTTCATACTGCCCACCAATAGTTACCCTTAAGATCATGATATCTTTATGGAACCGGATGAATACCGTAAGCTTGTATGACGAGCCTCTCCATAATCTCCTTTTCTAAGTCCATCAACATCTGGGACGCACAACCTGGGCACTCCAATCTCAACGCAAGGCTATCATCCCCAATCACAAAATCATCTACTCGACTCGCCGAATCCTCATCCATAATCTTCATCAACTCGTGGGTCTCTCAGACCAGCTGTCTTAATTCTGTCCATCGTGAACCGATTTGACCAAATGTGCAAAGTGCTCCGCACTCCAACGCTCTAGTCAGAAACCATGATCATGTCAATTCATAACTCCTTAGTTAATTGCCGCCGCACTAATGTGGGCAGATCATCGATGATTTCTACCAAAGCATCCGCCACTACATTGTAGTCTTGCCGCAGATATTGAATCGCATAATCATAGTCCTTAAGCAAATCCCACCCATCTTCTCTGTCTCAAATTTAGTTCCCTCTGCTGAAAAATATATTTTAAACTCTTGTGATCCGTGAAAATCTCACTTGTCTCACCATACAGGTAATGTCTCCAGATCTTCAATGCAAAGATCACCGCCGCCATCTCCAAGTCATGAGTGGGGTAATTCTGCTCGTGCTTCTTCAGCTGTCTAGAAGCATAAGCAATCACCTTTCCGTGCTGCATCAATACGCACCCCAATCCGACTCTGGAAGCGTCACAATACACTGTATAACCTCCTGTACCAGAAGGTAATGCCAATACTGGAGCAGAGGTCAAACAATCCTTCAACCTTTGAAAACTCGCCTCACAAATCTCTGTCCATTGAAACCTCACATTCTTCTGGGTTAACCGTGTCAAGGGTGCAAATGACTGGTAAATCCCACGAAATCTACGATAATAACCGGCTAAACCTGCAAAACTTCAATCTCGCCACCGGTGGGTCTCGCCAATCCATCAACGCCTCATCTCTCGATCCACTTGAATACCTTCCCTTGATTTACATGTCCCAAGAAGGTTACACTATCCAAATTAAAATTCACATTCGAGAATTCGTATATAATTGCTGCTCCCTCAAAGTCTGCAATACTATCCTTAAATGCTCTACATGCTCCTCCTCACTCCGAGAATATACTAAGATATCATCTATGAACACGATTACAAAGCGATCCAGGAAGGGTTTGAATACTCTGTTCATCAAATCCATAAAGGTCACGGCAGCATTAAAGGAGTCTCAGACATCACTTAGGAACTGGCAATGGCCGCATTCTCGTCCCACCGCCGTCTTCGAACATCCTCATGTCTTATTCTCAGCTGATGATATCCTGACCGTAGATCAATCTTAGAAAAACATGATGCACCCTGAAGCTGATCAAACAAGTCATCTATTCGGGGAAGCGGATATTTATTACGTATTTGTCAGCCTACTCACTGCCTAGCCCATACATAGCCGCAAGGAACCATCTTTCTTCTTTACAAATAGCAATGTGGAGCACCCTGTGTGAGAAGTACCGGGCTTGACAAAACCCTCGTCAACAAATCCTCAGAATCAGCTTCCTTCAAATTCTTCAACTCCGCAGTGCCATCCTATAAGGTGGTGCAAGGAGATGTGAGCCGTCTGGGCATAACATCAATGCAAAATTCTATCTCCCCGTCGTGGCAACCCCGCAACCTCCTCAAAAACATCAGAAATTCACAAGCAATAGTGGGACATCATCAACTCCACATCCACCGCAGTTGTCCCTCACAAGAGCCAGATAACCCCGGCACCCTCGCGAACATCTACAATTGCAATGGCTGAAATTAAATTAGAAGCGGGCTGCATTCGTCACCACTCTAAACTCAAACCTGAATCCTGAACTGAAAATCACTTGTTTCTCTCGGGCAATCCGTGGTAGCGAGTGCCCGGCAACTAATCCATACCTAAAATAACCTCGAAATTAATTACATCCAACAGTAATCGGTTCACAAGAGTCTTCTGCTCACACATGTTCCCATTACCATTTTAAGCCAATGATTCGCCTCCATGCAACACCAAATAATATGATCCATAACGAGTCTAAACATCTTAGTCTAACACCAATTTTCACTGCAAAACCAGAGATAATAAATGGAGTGCAACTTCTAACTAATACAACACCTCCAGCCTTAGTATGCATGTGTCCGAATAGAAAACCCGTAATGATACAAGATTTGAATCGCTTCCTGAGAGGTTTTGTTAGTGAAACTAGCTCCAACCCCACTCTCCGCCCACCCCTCCGGTCCCTTACCACCACCCCGCTCTGAGCTTTACCTCCATCCACGGCCCCGGCCGGCCGGGCCACTATACCGGCGCACCCGCCCGAGAAGAATCCAGGCGCCATTCCAATGAACCGGGCGGGCAACACTAGCCGCTGCAACCCCGAGGAAAAGGTCGCTGGCTAGGAAATCTTAGATACATCGGCCATATGGCTCCAATCCTCCACACCCAAAAACAAGCTCCACTTTACCGCCATACAAGGGGCTCCTCGATGCAGGGTTCGCTTCCACACGGCACATATCAAGCGAACTACGCCGTAATTCTCGAGCCTCGAACCCGGTCCCTTGAACTATAGCCCCCACTGGGCCTAAACCCCTGTCCACTCCGGGAATTCTATAACCCTTCCGTCAGGCCTCACCCTTTGTGACCCTCGTCTAAACCGCTTCCTGGCTGGCCGACCAGACTAACAAGTACCGTACTCACCATAATATCAAGGATATGTAAAGGTACTAGTTTGTTCTCCAGGCGGTCTTCTTCCTTAGCACCATCCACTAAGATACCAAGCGAAGGGCGTCACCATCCACCACAGAAATCGCGATCTCCAGCTCGCCACCTCCCACCTGATTTAAGGATATGAAATGCGGGTCCGAGCCTGATGTACTTACTCGCCTTTCGCACCTCCGCCGCAACTAACTCCAGAGCAAACTTCATTTTCAAGATGTACATGAACCCCGGGTGTACTCCACTGGCGCATATATCATCTCTCACCGCTTCTCAAACTGCCTCCTGCACTCTTGTCTCATGGCAAAAGAAATGTAGCGTCTTCAAATCTCTCCTAAACCGAGCCCATGCCATACCCTCAAGAAACTACATAATCCTCGTATCACTCCAGAATAAAGTTAAGCCCCCTTTTGAGGGAGAAACCGCCATCTCAATAGTCCGTCTATTTGATGCTCGATCAAATGCTCCCTTCTCCACTCGCCTAGAAAATCCATCGGGTCACCGTGATACCCCATCAAATACAACCTCATTAAGTCCGGTGACCGAACAAAGGAATGTGATCCGGTCAAACCCGTCCACCCTGGCCGAGAACTATTAGCGCCCCGCTGTCACGATGCTCGAGGTTACCGGAGAGCTGTCTCCGCACCTCGTCATACCGCCAAAAATGCTCCATACTGGTCGCCGACACAAGCATCCGCCGCGCTCGAACCGTGCCTCGGGGCAAGGCTAACTGCGGGCTCTACCGTGGCTCATCACTGCACTGCCTAGTCACAGACTGGCCTACCTCAGCCCCTTCGCCCCTCCAGAACCGGTGATCGGGTCAAGAGACACTCCCATCTTGGGCCTCCCTGGCCTCATCATAGAACCATGTCACGCCAGCTTGCCGCCGCATTCACCCTCGACCTCGCCCTGCTACCCAAGAGTAAACACAAGATTCATCGACATAAATGCACGCCCTAACTGACGGGGCGGTGTAAAACTAGATGCAATGGTGATGACAAGTACGAACCTCGATCCTAATTCCTCGCAAAGATCGAAACTTAGACTCTAGCCATAGGAAATGAACCTATAAACGATACCAACTTCACACGACCCAATCCTGGGCCGGACCGCACTAGAACGGGAAGGCATAAGGCCACCCAAAAACCCAGTGCGAGTGTGCCTTATTACAATATTCATGCCGACTATCATACGATCACCGATCATATATCCACATACATATATATAATATGCTCGTATACCAACATCACTAGGGGAGAAAATAAAGTTTCGATCCCACATACACTCACATCGTACCTAAAATGAACAGAATTTGTCCGAATTACAAAACATACTAATATTCTGTAGCACTCACAGCTGGACACCTAGATTAAAATAGACAAAAGATTAATAATATCTTAATAGTACATGTAACCGCCTGAAGGAAAGTAATTTGGCTGGTTCGTGATTCAAGAAGGGAGGATCGCCGCACTGAAATAAGTCGAGACTGTCGCCTTTAGAGTGAGTTAACATCATATAATCTATACCACATCTACAAACTAATAGGATAATGATTCATATAGAATGATGTGATAATAATACACTTACATAAGTATGCATGCACACACATTAAGTTTCATATCATCACATAGTCATCACAAAAATCGAACTCTAAGCAGACCCTATAATTCCAATACTATAAGCCATACGGCTCTTCAAATCCAATGTGATCGGCGCCCGAGAGAAATGCTCAATTGTGGTCCTTAACTCCGGGGCTGATGACTTAAACTATTTCAAACTATAGCTGGCGCCCGAGAGAAATGCTCACCAGTCCTTAACTCCAAGAACTATCCTACCATAATCCATACCGGCGCCCCGAGAGTAACGTCAACCAGGACCTACCTCCCAAGATCCCCGAGAGAAACGCCAACCAGGAACCTATACATAAACAAATCTGCATCATAACTGACATACCAGGCAGACGCCCCGAGCTGTAACTAATAGGGTGGTATGTCCCGCTATAGTTCCCATTACAAACATTTCACATACATGCACAAAGAATATCACACCTAACATGACACTCACATCCATCATCAGTGTCAGCCTCGCGTGATATATTTCATAAATCTTAACTAAATAATTTAGTTACCATAGTAAATACAATTCCAATGATAATAACCATGTCGATGATGACGGGGTGTGGCCTTAATGCCATAAATGCTATGCCATGCATGCGCATGATGTGTCGCAAACTATATGATATCAACTCAATTATATGTCTATCTCGGGACCGCTTCCTTACCTCAGTTATCTCCGCGGAGTCGGGCCGGACAATCTAAAAATGGAAAAGACGCGATGATAAATAAGATTAATATTTAAATATACTTAGATCACCGTAAAACTCAGCGCACTAAACCGACATAGAAATCAGACTTACATGTTCTACCAAAACTTAACCTCCCCTAAAAACCTGACTTAACTCCTCGTAAAATGGGTCCTTAACCCGATAAAATACATTTCTAATATCCACTTATCCAATGCCGAGCCGGGCCACAACTACAGATAAATCCACTGGCCGACTTAAATTCAACACAAAGGTCAACAATTCGCGATAAATACAATTGATACAATTTATAGCTTCGGATGATTCATTATATTTATACATGGATAACTCCGGATATAATTAAATACGTTTAATCAAAAATCAACGCGATTCTAATTGCATAGGATAAGATTAAACACAACATCGCATCAAGGAGATATATTTTGGGTTACATCTTTTCAAAACACAACCATGAGCAATTAACGATAACAAGGCATTTTCAATATTTAAAATAACCTTTACGTAACAATTAAAATACGAATATCAACAATTATACTAATGCGACGCTGCTTTAAAGGTATAGACCTTTACTAAGCTCGAATGTGCGAAAACCGGACAGTAACTGGCCGGAATCACGGAACGGAGACGGACGTTCTGTCCCCGGCACGTTTCCCGAGGTCCGCCGCCGCCGACGGTGGCCGGAAAAATTCAACTTCGTCGGAAATTAAATCCGAGGGTACCTAAGCGTAGATCGGGATTAGGGGAGTCCAAAAACAATTTTTGCATAATTTTTAGACGCTTAAAAACAACTCAAAACGCATAAAAACAGAATTTTCTTCTTAAGTTTATCTCTCTAAAAATCACTACGATTAAAGCTTGAAATGGCGAATCCATACCCCTGCTCGGGGGGTCCTGCTGAAATGGCCTTTGTTCGGGCCGTAAAACACGCCCAAAAGGGTCGTCTAGAGGCGCCCACCTAAGGCGCGAGGAGGAAATGACGCCACCGCGAGAGAGGAAGGGAACGCGCCCGTGGTCGAGGAAGCTCTTCGCGCGGCCGAGAAGAGGTGGTGGTGGCGGCGCGACGGTGGCTCAGGCGGCTCAGATTAGCACAGCTACGAGAAGGTTAAGGAGAGAAAAAAGAGGAAAAAGAAGAAAAGAAGAAAAGGAAGAGAAGACGTGAGAGAGAGGGGGGCCCCACAATTTGGTCTCTTTTCCCTTTAAAAAAATCAAAGCCCTAAGGTCCCCAAATATTTTATATTTATTTATTTATTTATTATTTTTTTTTTTTATTAGGGCTTAATCAAAAATTTAGCTAAATTAGGGATAAATTTACATATACTAAGATATTTCCTATACTTTAACATTTAATTTAATCAAACTAATTATTTAAATAATTTTCAGAGTATTAAACTACTATATATATATATATATATATATATACCCAAAAATAATACTCTAGGATCAATACACAGTTGATATATATATATATATATATATATATATATATATATATATATATATATATATATATATATATATATATATATATATATATATATATAATTAGAAAAATAAATTAAATAACCCACTTAAAGCACGCTAAAAATTACGGGTATTACAGTATTGGAGCACATTATGATTTTGGAAAGATAAATGGTGTAGTGAGGATCAGTTGAGTGTTATTTGCCCATTCTTGTTTCTTTAACCAACTTGAAGGAGGCATGGATAACAAATTTATGAGAGTAGAAGGGTGAAGGGAGAGATGAGAATTTCTATTTTTCAAGGAAATTAAATAATTGGGGTTTAGAATTATGAAGAGTTTCTTTTGTCTGTTTTGGGCATTCTGAAAGGAAAGGGATAGAGTCGTGTTTGAGAATGAAGAGTTCTCCCTCAATAGACTTAGAAGTGCTTTTGTCTACTCTTTTGTTCTTGCAAATGATGTAAATTCTGATTCTTTTGTAGCTATAACCTTCTTACCTTGGCTTAGCTATATAGGTTAATCTTGGGTCAAAATTCGCTTTTTAGTTTTTACCGTTTTCTTGAAGAGTCAAGGCTGGGATATTCCTTAGCTAGCTTTTTAGTCCCCTTTTTATGGACTTCCTTTTTTACGTATCAAAAAAAAATTTATGAAGAGTTTCTTTTATAAACTCAAAACCAGTGAATAAGTAGCAAAGGAAGATTCTCTGTAAAATCCCCTTATTCTCTTTTGGAGTTAGATTGTTTCATCCCTTTACTGTTAGAGATAATTTAGAACTCTTGGATTCCTTTTAAGGTGAACTTTTTCACTTGGGAAGCTTCTTATGGTAAGGTGTAAACTTTGGGTAAGCTCTAGAGAATAGGTTGTTCATTTGTCAGCAGGTGTGCTATGTGCCAAGAGGAGGTAGAAACCACTGATTGCATTCTCCTTCATTGTGATAAGGTAGAAACCTCGATTAGGGAGACTTTCCTAATGCGGCATGACTCTTTTGTAGGTAGAAGACAAAAGGTGTACAAAGGCACTCCCTTGTGTATTTTTTGGATTATTTTGAATGAAAGAAACAACAGGTTGTTTGAAATGAGGAGCTCTTATAAATAAAAATTCAAAACTACTTTCCTAAACAATCTATCTAAATGGATAAAGGCGTGTTACATTTATATATGGAAGCACTATGCCTCTAATTAATTTTGTAGATTGGTTGGATACTTGTTGAAGGAGAGAGTATTTATATGTGTCATCTCCTTTTTTGTTTTGCTTCATGGCCCTCATTGTACACATGCTGTGTACTCTCATTGGCTAATTGCACTTTCTAATTCATTCTCTTGTTTATCCAAAAAAGTATAGCTATATCAATCTCCGGCTGGTCTTCGTCTGTAATAAAACACATTTTCTACTTCTTGATGTTTCTTTGACTGATAAAAAGGCTTAGCCTGTAGGTACCTTATCTTTTTATCATCAGTTGTAGGGTACGCTTGTGTTTGGGAAGAGGCATTAGCTTTAGGGAGTTGATGTACTATTTAGATAATTCCGCCCTATTGTGTTCTTCCCTTGCCAAACTAGAGTACCCTTCCGTACTGAAATTCTCCCCTCCTCTTACTACACACATTGCATGCTAGTTTGATACGGAAGAACTGCTATAACAACACCATGGAGAAGGCCATGAGAAATGTAAATCAAAATGGCAAAGCTTGGGCTAATATTTTTGATTTTTGGGTTGGTCGGGTTTAAAAAATTAATTCAGAACTGTATGGGAAAGGAACCCCAATAGTTGTATCCTTTTCAGATGTGTACAAGGTTACCTACAGAAAGACGGTTGAAATAACAGTCTTTCTATGGATTGTCCCTTCTAGTTTCTATGAAAAGAGCTTGAGCTCGGTTTGATGCTTGGCCTAGCCATCTCACACAAAGCATTAATTGTGATTTCCTGATAAAGAAAATACGTAGATTTGATTGGCCTGCCATCCATAGACTTCCACAGCACTCACTGAACAACAACAACCTGCATAATTTGACTGGATTCAGAGTGGCTCAAGTTTTAAGGCCTGTTTGTTTTTTTGGCTGAATGCTGAAATTTGAATAGCTTTCAGCATTCAGTTGTTTGTTTTTTCAAATTTGGTCAACTTATTGTTGAAATTTTATAAAAAAGTTTTGAATAGAAAAAGTGAAAATATTTGGTTTTTTCTATTTAGAAAAAAGTCATTTTTCACCAAAACAAGAAAAACTTCATCATTACCCAAATAAGAGGAGGGCTAGTAATACTCACTATTAGTATTTATTAACGTGGCCAGGATTTGGGAGCAGGCTTCCATCTCAATTCAATAATGCTAGTTTTTTCACTCAAATTTGTCCCATTTAAAAATTAAACAGTATGGACTAAGAGTCGATGATAAGAAAATTCCTCAAATCTACTCCGTTTATATTTTATTTTTGTTTTATTTTTATTTTTTATTTTTAATATATTAAAATCCATTATATTTCATAAAAATAAAATATTATGATTTTTTATTTTATAACTTATTTATTAAAAACATTCTAATTATTATTATTATTTATATTAAAGTATAAAATAAAATAATAAAAAAATATAATCGGGACGGGGTGGGAATAATAATACTGGAACTCGTCCCGAATCCGTCTCGGATTTGAGAAAATAAACTTGAATCCGTTAAAAACCCGATTATAGTTAAACAAAACCTGTCCTATTAAGGGAAGGGCAGGGTAGGAACCCGAAATAATCCTTCCCGTTGTCATTCTTATTCATTACCTAATATTAAAAAACAAATAACTTAATAGTTAATGCTATTAAGTACTATTCAGCATTAAGTTTAAAAAAGTTATATTCAGCATTAAGTAAAAAAAAACAAACGTTACCTTAGGCCCCGTTTAGTTCACGAAAATTTTCAACTCTATCCAAAATTCAGAATATGAAAATTTTCAATGTATTTTAATCTTTAGTTTTCATTTTCAGAAAATACGTTTTAGTACTTGAATTTGGTTAGAAAATACGTTTTCATTTTCAACCCCATTTGGTTGAATTTGGTGAAAACAAAGGAAAACAGCTTTTTGTTTCGATTATATGTAAAATGTTAAAAATAATAGAATTCATTTTCTTTGTTTAAAATTTGTTTCGTCTTATTTTAAGTAACTAGCGCATTTTTTCATTTTGAAAAATTTGAATAAAACGAGAAAATTTTCTACCTCTTAACCCAGGGGCACTTAGTTTCTAAAACTATCCGACCATGGAAATCCCTGTATAGAAGCTTGTCTGGGTGATTCTAATGACTAGCAAGTTGATGTGGAAACTATTGATGGGTGACAGAAAGAAATTTAAGTTCCTTCTGTATTCGGGGTCTTAGAGTGCTGAAGAACATAAGTGCATTCCATGAAAAAATTTGGTCCAGTCCTGATTATGTTCAGTACTTTTCCCGGTAAACTTGCTAAGATAGGGGTGCATAAGTCATCCTATTCAAATGATCATAATTATGTAAACAAAAGAACGACTTCTGTTCATTTATTTTATCAATACCTGGTAAATCATAATATTGTGATGCATTGATTTCCTATATTAAAGAAATCTAAATGACTCTGCTTACACTGATGAAGATATCCGTAAAGCCCTCCGGTTGATGGCAGCAAAAATTTTCACAGTCGAATTTATGAATACCCAAAAATAATGGCCATACTCATCAAGTTATTACGAGCCTAAATGGTGATTTATTCATTAATTTATCATGCCAATCTATATATCCAAAAACTATCAGAATATATTTATTAAAGCATCCGCTTGTGTAGTTCAAAATAACTTTTGCTTGTTTTATGTACCGACAAAATCAAAACTTGTAATAAGGAAAATGTCTCCTTACTGAAACTATATTATACCAGGAAACATATTCTTTGAAAGTGACAACTATATCAACAATAATAACCGATGTCCCAAAATTTGGGGTCCTTTGACCAACCGTCAACTCGCGGAAATACCTGGGGATATCGTATATATCGATACCCAACTTGTCTAATCCCATTAATTGAGATCCATTTATCGAGTCCTAGATAATTATATACTTATGCCACAGCAGCAGTTTGTGAGAGAGATTGAGAATTTCTTGTGGATATCATGTGTCTTGATGTCAGGGCTGTCCGATCCATTTACCGGGATCCAGTTGCCACATTCAATAAACTTTTATATTATTTTCAAAGAAGCATATTCTTTGTGAGTTTAATAATTACAACTCTATTATGCCCCACACGAGGCATATGCCAATACTATTTCCTTACAAGTTTTACAAAATATTTCTGCCACCCCGGTCCATAGAATTAGAAGGCTTTTTTTCAACCTCTCGGCCCCGAATGAGAGTCGTCTACCGGTGTATACCTTGCATTTGAAATGTTTTTCCATAAAGGGTGAGCCACGCTAAATAGAGAGACTCCTATAACGACTATTACCTCCCTAAATGCATATGCAATGTTTATTTGGACACATTCACACACACACACACACACACACATATATATATATATCAACATTCCAATAGAATGATATCATTATAATGGAATACTACATGTCATGTCATGGAATGAGATGAGACTCACTCAATGCATAAAAATCCAGTTCATCACGGTTTCTCCCCCGTCACGATGCGTAGTGTGTGTTGATAACATCCATCGTCGATGAATTTCATCAAATGATCACTTTGAAACAAAATCAAGTTTTTAGAAATCAAAACTTATTGGATGTTTCACTTACAATGATCATTTTATTAATAAAACATGTGTTTTTTTGGGTAGACGAAATTTCGGGGTCTCACCGTAGGCTTGGCATGCCTTCCTACACTTTTACGGTCTTTTACCATTGGACACATATGTATAACCAAAAGTACCGGGGCTTTCACCCGAGAGGGTATCTATCCCTGTTTGCTACTACCCGACACAAGTTTTCATGCTATGCGAACAGTGGAACTCCGTTACTTAGCTCACTCATCAACCACCAAGGATGGTGTTTGATGACATCATGCACTTATACCCATGAAAGCGATGTCTCAGTGCATATACAATGCATTATGCCACTGCATATGAATTCCATGTCTCATATGTAATGAATGACATATGGACAATAACTCATGTATCATGGATAATTATGTCAAAAACATATAATTTCCAAACATTTCATCCAATTGCCAATATATATATATATATATATAAACAAGCACAATCAAGTAGGTTATCACAAAATCAAGCAATAACATTTTAAAACAATCCACAATTTCAGACCTCACAAATCGGCCATAACAGACCACCAAAACAGGGCACAAGTAGTCCCAAAACAGTCGTGAAGCAGTCCTAGTTTAGGCCACCAACTGGTCGTTAACAGACCACCAAAATAGTCCACGAAATCAGTAAAAAAATCTGTACTGTAATCAGTCTAAAAATCTGGACACAATAATTAAACAACCTAACTATGGCAGTCCTAGGAAATGGACCATAACTTCGGCTATAAAGGTCCGATTTTGGTGATTCAAAAGCCTACATCAAGTTCATTGATGCAGCTACAATTTACTTGAAGGACCCAAGTCCGAAGTCCCTCGGGTTCCCACCTGAAAATCAGTCCTAAAATGTCACGCCCCGAATCCCGGCCCGACCCGATTGGCGGATCCGAACCGAGTTCGAGGTGCGAGACTTAGGACCGGGACTCCTTACCTGATTTTTTTTTAAGCCAGAGGCGGGCACAATGGGTATGGCCCATCTTATAACTATTCAAAAATATTATATACATATAACTGAGTCCCATTTACAAATACAAAACTTTACTTTTACATTTTACAATCGAGAGCACGGAACCTGCATGTGGTAGACCCTTCTGGTGTGTTGGCCCGGTGTATGCGGAAGTCTTGGTCTTCTCTGTACCTACACGGTTAAAAACCCGTGCTAAGCTTTGCAGCTTAGTGGGAAACATTTCTTATCTGAGAAACACATGCACATATACACAATTATAATAAGTGTATAACCATAGCGAGATATGTCGAAATCTCATGCGTTCATATCGCCAGACTTATATAAGCATTTATGCTTATCGAACTTATGTTCATCACGGGACTCCGTAGGAATTACGAAACTTATTCTTATCTTTGAACTTATCCTTATAACGGACATATTGCGCATTCGGGACTCCACGGTAGAATTACGAGAACTTATGTTTATGCTACGAGGAGTTTAACTTGTCGGGTACCCATAGGTACCACGGTCTGAGCGATATGCGGTATTTCGAACGCGTACTTGTCTTACAGACTTATCTTTTGGTCTTCTGGGCTTATGCGGTCTTACGGAACTTATATATGTATTTAGGATCTGAAGTACGGTACTCTGAGAACATTTCTTGGTATAAAAGTACCCGTAGGTACTAAGGCAGAGATTCCTTATACGGAGGTACTTCGTAGGTACCAGCGGACTTATACTTATCTTGCGGATGCGAAAAATTGCTCGTGATCTTCTGGGAACTTGTACTTGTTCTTGTCTGAGAGTACCGTGGGTACTCTTGGACTTAATCAAATGCAGTGCCGTGAGTGCTATGAGCTTAATCGGGATCTGGGACGGAGCTTACTCGGATCCGGGTACGTAAATTGCCTCAGGGCAATCAAAGGCGAGACATATTCGAGATCTGAGGGTTAATCGGAAGCGGAACTTATTCGAATCTTGGAGTATCCGTGGGTACTACATAACTTATCACGAGAGACAAGAGTTAATCGAGGCGGTACCATGGGTACTCTGGGGCCTTCATCGGATCTGAAGTACCGGTAGGTACTACGAACATATCACAGTGAGGACTTGTGGCCGGATCACGGGATTACCGTAGGTACTACGAGAACGGATCAGTCTGAAGACCGAACTTGTTCAGATCACGGGAGTACGTAGGTACTCTGAAACGGTCGGATCTGAGCGAGCTTATCGGATGCGGGTGCGCGTAGGTACTCACGAGCAGGACGGATCACGAGCGAGAACTTATCGAGATCACGAGGTTATCAAATGCGGAATTACCGGTAGGTACTCTGAGCGAATCGAATCTGGGACTTGGGGATCACGGGAGTACCGTAGGTCTTCTGAAGCAGTCGGATCTGAGGACTTGCTCGGATCTGGGGCTGCAGTAAGGTACTTGAAGCTTCGGTCGAGATCTGGGAGTGCAGAAGTGGGCCTCTGGTCTTATTGACGAACATCAGGATCTGAGGTACGAAGTAGGTACTACGGGACTTATCTGAGGGGCAGAGCATCGGATGCGGGAGTGCAGTAGGTACTGGAACGGATCGAATCCTGAGCAGGAGACCTCAGTCTGAGTACGGTAGGTACTACAGGCGGTCAGTCTGAGCGAACTTATCGGATGCGAGTGCCCGTGGGTACTCTGAGAACAGATCCCGGATCTGAGCGAGACTTATCAGATACGGGGGTACGTAGGTGCTTCTGAGCGAGACCAGTCTGAGCGAGGAACTTATCGGATCTGGGAGTGCGAAGTAGGTGCTACGAGACTAATCGAAGCGGCGTCTGGTAGGTGCAATGAACTTGACCGAGATCTGAGTACCATTAGGTACTACAGAACTATTGATTTATCCTTATAAGCGTTTGACTTCCTAGACCCGATGTCTGAATGAAGTAAGACCACGGCACAATAAGTACCAGAAGATACTATACGATGCGGAGTCTTGGTAGCATTAGTCAAGTCGGGAGTGCCTTAGCGCCCAACGGGACAGAAGTGCCGTAGCACTAATCAGGAGTGCCGTAGCACTAATCGAGCAGGAGTCTTAGTAGCACTAATCGGGAAATCTTAGAAGTCTTGTCGGGAGTCTTGGGACACTAATCGAAGTCTCAGAAGTACTTACTAATCGAAGTCTTAGAAGCACTAATCAGAGTACCGAAGTACTGTCGAAGTCTTAGAAGCACTAATCAGGGCGAGTCTTTGTGTGTCATTTAATAAGCGGTCTTAGGTAGTTTTACAACTATATGAGTTCGATAACTTACTATCTTATAATAGGCCATTGTTAGCCACTTTATGCGTTCATGTCTGTAAGTATTCCATATGTTGGTAAGGTGTGATGAGCATGTAATCCATACCTTATTCATATATTCTTGTTCTTCTATGAATCTACTTTAGGAATTGGAGTCAATCCATTCGGATCGTCCAAACTCAAGTTATGGCATTTTCATGCCCAGCCTAGTGTTCAGAGTTCTGCAGGAGTTTTACCGAGGACAGTTTGAAATATTTATTTTCCAGTGCCTTGTCTTGATATTTGACACTGGATCTTTGTACTCCTTTAAAAGATAAGATAGTGGGTTCTATTCAACTGGAATCACCCAGTCGAGATGCAGGAACTCCAAGATACGTCGAGCAACCGGACTACGCTATGATCAAGCGATGGGGAAATGGGCTTGCAGCCTCTCACTTTGAGTGGATTTTCGACCATAGAGTCAGAGGTTGGAGATACCTTCTCTTAAAGTTTTGGTTCTCCTTGAAGTCTATTTTACGTAGCCCTTGAATCCTCAAATCGGGATACCAAGAAATGAGCAAGTTATGGCCAAAATACGAAAACTGGTCAAAACTGGAAAACCAGAACAAGTCCTACCGGTAGGACTTAACTTCTACCGGTAGGACTTGGCCAAAATCGACCAGAATCAAAGTTCTACCGGTAGAACTTAAGTCCTACCGGTAGAAGACACCCGAGAATGCCCAGAATGGGTGTTTTTCTCCCATTTTTCCATATGTTTGATCCCCAATCACTTCTAATGCATCCTTCATCAAAAACTAACATGAAACCCCTTTTTACAACACCACAAACACTTTTAAATTGCAAAATAATCCTAGGGTTCATACCCAATTTCACCCAATTCTGAAACCCAGAAGTTTTGAAGAGATTCCATCTCTACTCATATCAACTAGGGCTTTTCAACCAAAACTACCTTAAATCTAGGGTTAGAATGTTTGCCTAGCAAAACCCTAGAGAAGGGAACCAAATTAATGTCCAAATGAAACCCTAGCAATCCATACCCAAGAAATCCTTGTATCAAAATCATGCTAGAATCCCTAATGTCCATATAAAATTCATAGCAAAGTCAAGCATCCATACCTCTTGATCTTCTCTTCCTCTTCTTCTCTTCTTCTTCTTCCTCTTCCTCTTCTCCTCTCTTTTCACGATTTTTGCTCCCCTCACAAATGAGACCAATTTGGTCTTTAAATTCCCATGTTAGCTAAGGCCTTGTTTGGCATCAAAGCCCATTTTGGGTTAGCTTTCTCTAATTGCCCACTTAGCCCTTCCAACTCATTATTATTTGGCTTTCCAATTTACCATTATTTCATTTTGGCCCATAGTCTCTTCAATTTGACTTTTCAGCCTTTTGGACCAATTACAAATTTACCCTTAAATCTTGTAAATTCCAGATCCCTTGTTTCCATGTTTAGCATTTAACTCACGAAACATTTATATTGTCTTTCTGAATACCACTAAACATGTCGAAAAGCGCTAGGGTATATTTAGGTGTTACATAAAATACGGCGATTGTGTAGGATTAATGAGGCGAGTATTCCCATATTTAAATTCGGCCAAACAACCTTAGGAAAGACACAACCCCACCGGTTCGTATGGTGGAAAAATAAACCAAAGTAGGAAGAATCTCTACCTCTTGGAGGCGTAGCCACCGTCGAATATCTGAGACTTTACTTGGTCAGACAAGTTAGGCGTAGGAAATGTCGATTTCCTTTTCTCCCTCTTTCTCTCTCCCTTTCTTCTCATTCTCTCTCTTTTTCTTTCTTCTCTTTCTTTCATTCCTTTTCCCTTTCCTTTTTCCTTCCTTTCCTTTTGTTCCTCTCCCCCTCTACGAACTAATCTCCATCCCATTTATAGCCATTTCATGTTCCATTTGTGACACATGGCTTGCCATGTGTCACACATGCATTTTCCTTTTCATGCCTTGTGACACATGGCTTGCCATGTGTCACCTGATATATGTTGCCTCGAAAAATGTAAAATTTTGATTGTTCCGGAATTCAATGAAATTCGCTTAATTAACTAGATTTTGCGAGACGAATTCAACGATGAGGTCCGTTTTGTCATCCGAGAAAAATTATAGGTTTTCAACCTATATTGTAACAACAAGTTCACCATGTTTGCCCTTTTTTTTTTGGAAAAGTTCAAATTTACCCGAGTTTTATATTCTTCACCCCTTTAAAAGAATTTAGTCCCGAAATTCACATGCACATATACATACAATTACATGCATATGCTATAGTCATATTTTTCAAATGACTAAACAATGTATCTTCATCCTCAACTAAGGAAGGATAAGTAGCACACATCGTGTCCTTGCATTCCCATGTTGCCTCTTCCACTCCTCGGTGTTGCCATAACACCTTTACTAGCTTCATAGTCTTGCGTCGCAAAACTTGATCTCAACTATCCATAATACGTACATGTCCCTCCTCAAATGTCCTATCTGCATCAATAATGAGCTCACCCTAATCCACTACATTAGTTGGATGCAGGTGTACCAGAGACATGAAGACATGGAATACCATAGACAGATAAAACTTGACGGTAACGCCAAGCCAGGTAAACTATACCCACCCTCTCAAGTACCTCGAAGGGTCCAATATACCTCGGCGATAACTTTCCCCGCTTCTCGAATCTGACCATTCCTCTCTTAGGCATCACTTTCAAAAAGACATGATCACCGACTTCAAACTTTAGGGGTCACCACCGTCTGTCGGCGTAGTTTTTCTATTGGCTCTAAGCCATGAGAATATGCTTCCATATCAAGTCCACCTTTTCCGAGGTGTCCTTTACCAAATCCATACCTATAACGGATCTCTCTCCCACCTCCGTCCAAAAGACCGAAGATCGACATGGCCTCCCATATAGTGCCTTAGAGGGTACCATATGTATATTCTCCTGATAACTGTTGTTGTAGGCGAATTCCACTAAGGGTAAATGCTCTTCCCAACTACCCTTAAGATCAAGGACTCATGCCCGTAGCATGTCCTCTAACGTCTGGATGTGGTTCTCTCGACTAGCAGATCCTCTTTTGGAGATGGCAGTGCTCATCATCGGTGTAGCCCCCATGGCTCTCTGGAAACTCTCTAAAAAATGAGTCGTAAACCTGGGATACTATAGAGACTAGCACTCCATGCAACCAGATAATCTCTCGTATGTATAATCTGTAGAATTTCTCTAAAGTGAAGGTCTTCTGTACGGCTAGAAAATGTGCTGACTTTGTGAGTTGGTCCACGATCACCCACATCGCGTCATGCCCTCGCTATGTCCGTGGAAAGTGAGTCATAAAATCCATCGTGACGTGCTCCCACTTCCACTCTGCTACCTCTAATGGCTGGAGTAACCCTATCGGCCTCTGGTGTTCAACTTTTACTTGTTGACCATTGAAATACGGCGAATAAAATCCCCAACTTCTTCGCTTCATTTCCACTCCAATAATGCGGGGGCCAGAAGATCATGGTACATCTTTGTGCAGTAGATATCTGGCAAAACAAGAGCAATGGAACTCCCTGAGGATCTCCTCTCTCAAATCTGCCAACTGAGGAACCACAATCCTACCCCTATACCGAAGACTACCATCCATGTGAATGGCATAGCCTTCGTCACCGGTACCTGACTGTACCCAGTCCCTGATGGATGCTATCTTTGTGTCCTGTCCCTGGGACTCATCGCTCTGCTTAGTAGGGAAGGCGTAGCCACCAAACTCCCCAAAATACCCTGAGTATGATCTCTGTAGTGCAGCCCGCACTCTCACACAACCTCAAGCATCCGCCACTCCCGGGAAGTTATACTAGCCAATACTCCCTATGACTTCCGATTGAGCGCATCAACCACCACATTTGCTTTACCGGGATGGTAATGCAAAGTGAACTCATAATCCTCTAAATACTTCATCCACCTACATTGCCTCATATTGAGGTCCCGTTGGGTAAAGATGTATTTTAGACTTTTATGATTTGAAAACACCTCGAACTGCTCACCATACAGGTAGTGGCACCAAAATTTCAAGGCAAATACAATGGTCGCCAATTCCATATCATGTGTGGGGAAGTGCTCATGATTCCTTAACTGTCGAGAACCATAAGACACAAACCTCCCAGACTGCATCAAAACACATCCTAGTCTATCCTTCGAGGCATCACAATATACTGTGTACCTCTATCCCCTCTCTAAGACTATCAGAATAGAAGCTGAAGTAAGCCTCCTTTTCAATGCCTAGAATGCCCTCTCACGTAATTCATTACACTCAAACTTAACCTCCTTCCGAATCAATTTCGTCATAAGCCTGACTAATGTCGGGAGAATACTCATTGAACCTCATGTATGCCTACCAATCGAAACTACGTATCTCAAAGACTAACTTGGGTACCCGACTCATAAGCGCCTCGACCTTCTTGGGTCCACTAAAGACACTCGAAGCCAGATACCACATGACGACAATCTTACCTTAGTAAAGCCACAATTCCACATTCTTGAATTTGGCATACAATAATAGTTTCTCAAAGCATGGAGAACAACCCTTAAATGATCTTCATGCTCCTCCTTCGATTTGGAGTATATCAAAATGTCGTTCCACGGCCAAACAAGCGATCACAGATAGTCTTGAAAGACTCTGGTCACATGAGATCCATGAATGTCATTTGGAGCATTCATCAACTTGAATATTCTTGTGAACTCAGAAATGCTCGTATCGTGTTCTAAAGTTGTCTTAGGATATACGCACTCCTTAACCCCCAGCGATGGCGGGTCACGAGAGATCTATCGTGGAGTAGATCCGCGCCCCTCTTAGTTGATCAAATAAATCATCAATCCTCGGTAAAGGATATCGATTCTTGATCGTAACCTTGTTCAACTTTCGATAGTCAGTACTGTAGGAAGAGATTACTTATCCCTTCTTTTTTGAAAGCAGTGCGAACTTGAGGAGAAGTGCTCGGTCTAATAAAACCCCTGTCCAACAATTCTTGCAATTGGACTTTGAGTTCCTGCAACTCAAAAGGTGCCATTCTATGCGGCATCATAGAAATAGGTGATGTATTAGGGTGTAACTCGATACAAAAGTATACATCCATGTGCGGAGGTAATCCCAGTAATTCCTCTAGAAAAACATCCTTATACTCGCAAACTACCCGAGGTAGATCCAACTTTTGTCTCGCCTCATCCTCCAGGGTAAGGTTTGCCAGCCAACCTTGCAACTGTCCGTGCCACATAGAATCGTACACGACTTGGGGTATAGCATCGTGCTTATCCCCTTGAAACATAACATAAATATCATCTAGTGTGTAGACAGTAACCCTCCTCCGATCACAATCAATGACAACTCGATGTGCCATTACCCAATCCATCCTAAGGATAACATCAAACTCCGACATGTCCATGACCTGAAGGTCTACAGTGAGCAAAATCCCTGAGATCTCTAACTTACAATCTCGACATATCAAATCAATACTCACCCTAGTTCCTAGGGGAGAATTCACATACAACATCTTTTCCAAGGTTTCAACTGCTAAGCCTAAATATTTCACATAAGATGCAACGAATGAGATGCACTCAAATCAAATAACACTCTTGCCCATAGGTGAAAGAGTAGAAACATAACCTAAATAACCGATTGATATGCTAGCTTAGCCTGAGGTGTAATGGCATAAACATGCCCATGGGTCCCTGAAGTCTTGGCTTGTGAGGCCTGGCCTCGACTTCGACCCCTGCCATAGTCCATCTAGCATGACTACAAAGTAATAAAGCCCTGTGCAGCTCTCTACGACTGATACTGTCTATCCTGGCCCATGATGGGGTAAGGAGGAACAAACTACGTCTATGTACGTCTCACTGATGACTAGGACTGAGGTGTCCAATAACTTTGGAATTCTTGCCTCTGAGGACAATCTTGCCTTAGGTGTCCAGGCTGATGACATTGGTAACATGTCCCCTGCCTAGGCTGGCTATAAGCCCTGAAAGATCTACCAATTGGAAATGATCGACCCTAGCCTTGACCTTGGTAGCCGCAGCCCTGTCCTTGAAATCCTTGCGGAGTAGAAGTCTTCTTGTGGACCCTACTCGATCCACGGGCTGACGCGACTCACTATCAATAGAAAAATTGGATTGATTTTCGATCTTTGGAAAGCCTGTCCCTAGCGAGGAAGGGTTTTTCTTTGGAGTCGTCGCTTACTTTTATTTTTATTTTATAAAGGGGAAAAACAAGTAAGAACAAAAAAAAACCCCAATGACTCCAGTATGGAAAAAGTGGTCTGCGAAATCTAGATTCTAGGTATGGGGATCAGGATACCTATTAGGAAGGTACTTCATATGAGGTAGCACCCTTTTAGGCTTGGAACTCGGTCTCTACTAGTGAATTGGGTATGTGGGAGCATATGGGTCAAAGATCAGATAGTCTCCTAGGCTAAACATACAACTTGGATCACACCCACCTAATTGGTATCTAGCATGCTTAAGAACACTCAGCCAAAAGAGAAAATGGCACGTACTTGTGGTCCCTGGCCACGTGCTACATCAAAGGTTAGCTTGACCAGCATAACAAGCATCGTGACACTCAAACACCAAGAATCCATGTGAAATTCACTACCCAACATTAAAGCACATACTTGTGGTCCCTAGCCAAGCGTTGTAGTGGAAGGTTAGTCGCACATTCCGGGCATACAATAATCTCTCAAAATTAAATATCAAAAGCAAAGGAAGTCAGGAGAAACCGTACATTGCATCTCAGCCACTCATTGATGCTAGAACACTAGTGCAGCTATACAAACACGTCTATTCATCTCAAAGAATCGGGCTCGACAAAACATTAGACTACTAGTACTTAACTAACCACCCTTTGACCCGTATAGACCCTAAGTCTTACGAATCCAAAATGGAACCACATTAACCTGAACTAAACCCCATTTCAGACCCTAAACATAGCCATACATTGATCTGGAGTGAATAGGCTTGACTCACAAAGGTCATGGGCTCCAATTAAACTGAAATCAAACTACCCCTACAAAACCCGAACAACTAGCTGATCCAGTTCCCCAACCAGTCGATCTAGTTGATAACAATTCTGAAAATTTGTTAGAACATTCCTTACAGAGTAAGGAAACCAAAAAAACTAATGGTGTACAATTCTAACACCGAATGAGTGAGAACTAACCCAAACAATGCAAAGTACCCTAACAACTGTTTCTGAAAACAGAACCTAATGAACCGGCTGATCCGGTTCCCCAACTGGTTCATCCAGTTGAGAACATTTCTAAAATTTGGTCAAAACTTTCCTCACATAGTAAGGAATCCAAAAAAAAAAAAAAAAAAACACAAACGGAGTACAATTTCGACTTCGAATGACTGAGAACTGACATAAACAATTCCTAGTGCTCTAACTCTTGTTCCGGAAAATAGAACTTAATGAACCAGTTGATCTAGTTTCCCAACCGATCCATTCGGTTGAGAGCAATTCTCAAAATTTGTCAGAATCTTCCTCATAGAGTCAAGAATCCAACAAAACAAATGGAGTACAATTCCGACTCCGAATGATTGAGAACTGACATAAACAATGCCTAGTACTCTAACTACTGTTCCGGAAAATATAACTTAATGAACCAGCTGATTCGGTTTCCCAACCGGTTGATCCGGTTTCCCAACCGATTCAGTTGGTTGAGAGCAGTTCTCAAAATTTGTTAGAATCTTCCTCATAGAGTCAGGAATCCAACAAAACAAACGGAGTATAATTCCGACTTTGAATGACTGAGAACTGACATAAACGATGCCTAGTACCCTAAAATGAGGTTGTAAACATCAAAGGCAAAGACAAACACAAAAGAAAACAGGAGAAGCATACAACTTTCGTACCTGTAGGATTCATGGCTATCCTCCCAGCCCACCCTCCTTCCTTTTTTCTTTTATGCTTCCAAAACCAGGTATCCACTCCTTCAAATATGTAGGAAATCCTCTTCAAAATGAAAGAGACCACGCCCACCCAGATCTAGTGAATCTCTCTTTCCTTTTCTTTCTTTCTCCTCTCTTCTTTTCATTCCTTTCTTTTTCTTCTCCTTCATGTTTTTTGTTCTTCTTTCTCCCTCTTTTCTCTCTGAACTCACTCCATTTTGTGCACCTTCAGTCCCGGGAACTCTCCCAATCAGTCTCGGACTTCCCCAGCTCCATAAACACTCCTTTATTCCCAAGGTCTATAGCTGGCCACATTTACTTCTTTCCTTAACCAACAAGAATCCAAATGGACTCAAGGTGGGTTGCAAGCAACCCAAAAAATGGCCCATAATTGGGCCTAAACCATGCTTAGAACTGATATGGAGCTTATGAGCCTAAACCAAGTAGGATTTGGGCTCAAAATCAACAAAAACAGTGCTCCACGCAAGGCGGCCGATGGTATTTGTACGGTTCCTGGCCCAGTCGTCAGATTGAGAAAAAATCTGAATTTTTGAGGAAATATTCCTTGAAGAATAAGGAGTCAAAAAAAAAAAAAAACGGCGCACGATTTCGAGTCTGGATGAGGGAGATATGACCAAAACAAGCTCAGGTGCTCCGAATTCGAACATGCTTTAATTGAAATCTGTTGAACCGGCTGAGAATGTTCCCAATTGGTCGATCTAGTTGATAAAAAATTCTCAAATTTTGTCAGAGAATTCTTCAATGAGTAGGGAATCCAACAAAAGAAACGATGCATGATTTCGAGTTCGGATGAAGGAGATATAATCGAAACAAGCCCAAGTGCTCTAAATTCGACATACTCTAATAAACTTTGATTGAGTTAAAACCTCGGGGGCCCCCACTTGCTTCATATGGCACGATGTTAATAACTAAAAAAAAAAAAAAACATGATGACATTCATAAGTGAACTACATACGCACTCAATGGACCACATACAAGCCCACTCGAGGCTGGAGACCCAGAACTAAGCCTAAAAAGGGCTGGTGCTATGAGGAAAACGTGTGTGAGTGTGACACCCATAGGATACATGCAAGTGTTGTGGGATAAAATTGAGGGTCTACACTTCTGCTTCTTCCCTAAGCCAGAAGAAGAAGGTTAACTCTCATTTCTCTTATCTTTAACAACACCCACATCCCGGATGTTCTATGCATCGTGCACTTCCCTCTCAATGGCCATAGATGTCCTGACCATCAAGTTCATATCTTGCAAGAAAAGTCCTACAATTTTACCTCGGATGGATAGTTTCAGTCCATCCTCAAACTTCCTCACCTTGGCCATGTCCGTGGTCACATAATCATCAACGAAACATGCTAATTCAGTGAACTTAGCCACGTATTCAAGCATTGTCATCGTTTCTTGCTTCAATTCCAAGAACTCCCAAGCTTTTGCATGTCGAGCAGATGCTATGAAAAACTTACTCATGAATAGCTCTTGGAACTCTTCCCATGTCATTGCTTCTAAGTCCCTCAAGGCTTTGACCCAATCCCACCATATTTGGGATTCCTTGCACTCCCCAGCGGCTTGCGACTAACTTTATCTTGGTGGCATCGGAGATGATCTCCATAGCCTCTAATATCTTTTCCACTTGCCAAAACCAATGATTAGCTATCATCAGATCCCCTCCTCCCTTGAAGGTCGGAGGATGATGTGCTTTGAACCTTTGGAGGTTACTTAACCCCCCTTGGCTCGTCGTTGCATTAGCCTGTGCAATGGTAGCAGCCACTACACTCGCCTATGCAATAGTAGCAATTGCAGCACCAATAGCCTCTATGAAGGCTTGTTGGTCAAAGGTTGATGGTAGTGGGTTGTTGCTTCGCCCACTGCCTTGCATCCCCTTCCTTGACTTTCTCTGTCTCTACTTGTCATCGACATGTGTCAAATAGCAAATTGAGATTCATTTTTCTAGTCTAACTAGTAGTGCATATGACGTCCCATCCTAAACTATTTCGTTTATTCATTTTCTGAACCCCTAAGGTTATGTTCTCTAACCCTAGCGTTCATCTTTTCCTATATGCATTTTACCATGTATATAATTCACATAACACAATCATGTAGCATATTGAGCACAAAACATGAAATGCACCATAAATGCAATGATCTAGACCTATGCTTGCCAAGCCCTAAGTGTTTGTATACCTTAGCTCTAATACCAAGCTGTGATGCCCTAAAATCCGAGGGCCCGTTGACCAACCGTCAACTCGCGAAAATACCCGTGGATATCGTATATATTGATACTCACATTGTCTAATCCCATTAATTGGGATCCATTCGAGTCCTAGGTAATTACATACCTATGGCCCGACACCAAGCTATGAAGCGAGAGTCAAAATTTCCTATGGATATCGTGTGTCTCGGTATCACACTATCCAATCCCATTTATCGGGATCTGTTTAGCCACATTCAATAAACTTTTTATGTTACTTTTAAAACATATTTCTATGAGTTTAATTACAACTCTATTACATACACAGGCATATGCCAAAATTATTTCTTTCCAAAGTTTTACAAAAGGAACTATACCAACCATAGGTCAGCTTTCTTCAACCTCTTGGCCCCGAATAAGAGTCATCCACCGATGTATACCCTGCACCTGAAATATTTTCCCATAAAGGGTGAGCTGCGCCCAGTATAGAGACTCCTACAGAGGCAATTACCCCTCTAAATGCACATGCAATGTTCACTTAGTCACATTCACACAGACACACACACACACACACACACACACACACACACACACACACACACATATATATATATATATATATATATATATATATATATATATATATATATATATATATATATATATATATATATCAACATTCAATAAATTATGCAATTCTAATGGAATACTACACGTCATGCCATGAAATGAGATAAGAATTACTCAATGCATGAAAAATCCGAGTCATCACGGACTTCCATCACACAATGCGTAGTCAATGTGTGATAACATCCATCATCAATGAATTTCATCATGATCACTTTGAAACAAAATCAAGTTTTTAGAAATCAAAACTTATTGGAGTTTCCACTTCCGAGGATTATTTTATTAACAAAACATGTGTCTTTTTGAGGAGGCAAATTTTCGGGGTCTCACCGCAGGCTTCGTAAGTCTTCCTACACTTTTACAGTCTTTCACCGTTGGACACATATGTATAACCAAAAATACCAGGACTTTCACCCGAGGGGGTATCTATCCCTACTTGCTACTACCTGACATAAGTTTTCATGCTCTGCGAACAGTGGAACTCCGTTGAACTTTGTTCAACGATACTCAGTCTACTCATCAACCACCAAGGATGGTGTTTGATGGCACCGTGCACTTACACCCATGAATGCAATGTCTCAGTGCATTATGCTATTGCATATCAATTCCATGTCTCATATGTGATGAATGTCATATGGACAATAACTCATGGATCATGGATAATTATGTGAAAAGCATATAATTTCTAAACATTTCATCCAATTGCGACATATTAAAAATATATATATATATATATATATATATATATATATATATATATATATATATATATATATATATATATATCGGCAAGAACTGTCAACTGATTTATCCGCAAATCAAACAATAACACTTTAAAACAATCCTCAATTTTAGACCTCACAAGTCAGCCATAACAGGCCACCAAAACAAGGCACAATCAGTCTCAAACAGCCATGAACTAGTCCTGATTCAAGCCACCAACTAGTCGTTAACAGACCACCAAAAAAGCGATCCTTGTCATTACAAAATGCGCGAAATCGGTCAAAATCGGGACACAACAACTAAACGCGGCTCAAATTGTGGCGGTCGAGAAATGGATGCAACCGGCTATAGGAGACAGATTTGGGTGATTCGAAAGCCTACATTAAGTTCACTGATGCAGCTACAATTTACATGAAGGACCCGAGTCCGAAGTCCCTCAGGTTCCCACCTAAAAATCAGTCCTAAAATCCAACCAATGTGTAGGATCAAAATAGGGCAGCATTCCCATATTTCGAAATTCGGCCAAACAACCCCACAACCCTTATGGTGGAAAATAAACCAAAGTACAAAGAATCCCTACCTCTTGGAGCGTAGCCCTCGTTGAATATACAGACTTTACTTCTTGGTTCGACGAGTTCCGACCGTCGGAACATCGATTTCCTTTTCTCCTTCTTTCTCTCTCCCTTTTTTCTCCTTCTCTCACTTTTCTTTCTTCTATTTCTTTTTTTCCTTTCCCTTTCATTTTTCCTTCCTTTCCTTTTTGTTCCTCTCCCCCTCTAAGAACGGATCTCCATCCCATTTATAGCCATTCCATGTTCTACGAATGTGGACACATGGCTTGCCATGTGTCACACATTCATTTGCCTTTGCATGACTTGTGACACATGGCAAGCCATATGTCACACATGCATTTGCCTTTGCATACCTTGTGCCATGTGTCACTCACATGGTTTATCATGTGTCACTTGACATTTGTTACTTCGAAAAACGTAAAATTCTGACTGTCTCGAAATTCAATGAAATTCGTATGGGTAACTAGATTTTGCAAGACAAATTCAACGGTGAGATCCGTTTCGTCAACTGAGATCTAGAAAAATTTTAAGTTTTTAACTTGTATTATTATAGCAAGTTCATCGTGTTTGCTCTTTTTTTTTTTTACAAAAGTTCAAATTTATCCGGGTTTTACAATAACAACTCTGACCGTATCGTAATATTCAACTCCTCTATTCAATATCCTCTATTTTCTGTGAGGCCTTACCTTTCCTTTTTTTAAGCAGTTACAATTTTGCTGCATGTGGAGCTTGCCAACCGGCAAGTGGCTTGTTCTTTTGCTGATCCTGTGTTTTTCTCGAATTCTGGAACAAAAGCCATAAAATTTGCAAGAAAGTTTTGGAGTTACTCACATCCTGATGCAAAGGAGAGCCACCCACAGAGTTCATATCTTTTACAAATAGCTTCCATGGGAGGACCATAGGTGCTCTTGCTCTGACTAGCAAGGAACATTACAGATCACCCTTTGAACCTGTTATGCTTGGAGAGTCCAATTCAAAAAATAGGCCTGATAGGTGGGTAGGAGAACCTTTAAAGCTTAACTACCACTTCAAAGTCTTGTGTGAAACGGATGTGGATCATATCACCTTCGTATTACTTCTATGCGATCTGCCTTATATGAATTTTTGTGCTCAAATGGATTATCTCCCAACCACTCTAGGGAAAGTTACGAGCTCACTTATTGCTCTTTAAAGGAGTTTGAGGCCAAAATAGGTTATATTTTAAATAAAATTATACAAATACACTTATTTTTTTTTTTAAAATAATCATCAAATTAGTTTCTCACATATTTTGAAATTTGCATTCATCATACTCTTGTTTAATTTATATACCATTTTCTTAGTTGAGAATTTTAGAAGATTTTCTTTAAAAAAAAAAAAAAAAGAAAGAAAAAAATCCATTAAATAATGAAACATTAAAAGTGAATTTGATTAACATTTTATCAAAAACTTTAAATCATTATTTCAAAAAAAAAAAATACTAAAAATTTATTTTTTGCTACAACTTTCAAAAAGTTTAATAATTCATGATAAATTTTAAGAATTTGTAGTAATAATTAAATGTAAATCACTTAAATATAATATATTTTTTATTGAAATTTTATTTTATTTATAATATGAAAAGATGTTTTTGATTGAAAATTTGTAACTACTTTATTGAACCTAAAAAATCTCAAAGTTAAACAATATATAAGATATTGAAACAAAAAAAGTCATTGTTATGCACGGTACATAAATGAAATTAAATAGTATATATTTCTTATATAGTAATGCAGTGATTTATAAATAAATAAAACTTTATGAAACTTAAAAATCTAAAAATTTTGAGAAAGTTCTAACTAAAATTTTTAAATAAAATATCAAATTCAAAAAATTATCATTTTGTGTCTATACTTAAATTACATAAAATGTTTTCTCAAATAAAATTATTTTTAGGGGCCTGGAGGGAATCTTTCCTGATTGTAAAATATTTAATATTAATAAACGATCATGAACTCCTCTTATAATAACATTCTAATGATTGTGTTTTCGTGTAAAAATCTAATAAATTTGAGCTTAACCTTTGTCAACAAGATGACTAAAAAAATTAATATTTAAAATAAATTGAAATTTTATTAAATGTTTTTTTTTTTGGTTAAAACTGTAACTCAATATCAAAAAATAAATAAATAAATAAATAAATTAGCATAATCATAAATATTAAAATAAAATAAAAGAAAAAGAAAAAGAAAAATGTCTGCAATGTTTCATAGTTGACTAATGTAATTTTGACAAAAGAAATACTTCAACCAGCCAAAAAAACCATAACAATATGTAGCTATAAACATGTGGTCCTTGATTTATGAATCAATGCCCCCATTGCCTGTCAAAAAGAAATAGAAGTATATAAGAAACTCTTCCACTATTTAATTAAAAGAAAGGTAACAAAAAAACAAAAAAAATTAAATACAAATAAAATATATAATACTTACAAGGGAGAAGACTCTCGCCGTATGTTACTGGAAGTAAAAAACTCCAATAAGGGCCACAAGCCCAATTGAATACTCTCCAACTTTTGGTATGGATGTTGTAGAGTGAATATTGTTTCTTAGTTCCAAAAAGAATTTCATTAACTTGAACAACTACCCAAAGAATTCGATCTTTTGTAGAAAAGGACATATAATCACTCAATTTCTTGACTGACAGATTTCTTGCTATCCTCAAGGAACCCAAATATCAAATCGATATTCGAAGGTCTATCCTCAACCACAACCACAATAGACAAACAACCTTCAAGATTGCCTAAGACGTTCCTTAGTTTCTTCCTCAGGGAATCTAATTATGCTAAATTTCCTCCCAATCAACTGCAAGGATGTGGTCAACCAGTACACCCATCAAGTAATGATTTGCAGAGCCAGTACACCGTTCCATTAATGCATATATGTTTGTTGGAAGACTCAAGATGCTCAACACTAGTACTTATGGATTTCCATGATCGGTAATGGAAGAATACACCATACATTCATGAGGTCGCCATTGTTTGAAGAAAAATTGAAATACTTTATATTCATAGATGGTAGGGTGAAAGGAAACTCCGATCGTAGATCGATTCTTATGGTTTGGACATTTTAACGCAGGGGTCGATGGGAGTAAGAATACTTGTTGAGTTGCAGGGTTGCGGATAGTTATGGATAAATATTCCATGCCATACATGTCCACGTGATCACATGTACAAACATGTCTAGTACGACGTTCAATACAACAGATCAAACCATTAAAAGAACAAATCATACCTTTAAAGTAGAATCTATTAGAACTTGGGAGAGAATTTGGTGGTTTCTCATCGTGCAGATAAACAAATGTATGTGGTTGGCAGAACAATAATGATGGACAATATAACTTGGATTTTCTTGACATCGGATTAAATGCAAGCGCATGAAACGAGGGCTACAAATTAAACTCCTCCAATATTTACAAACAGACTTACATATTAAAAGAGATTTGACATGAAGCTTTACGAGGATGTTGGTGAGGGTTTCTTCCACTTCAAACACCATATTTTGATGACTATGCTTACATTCACTCATATTTATTTAAAACTTGATCACCTTTTTCAAAATTACCTCTTATTCGTCCTCTTCCTCTAGTGTGCTTTCTCTTCCCCTTACTCCTGCTCTTTCACTTCATCTGTTTTAATCTTGCAACATAGAAGCAAAAATATGGCAAATAAATAAATTCAAATTATATACAAAGACTATTTTACTTAAACTTCATCATTTATGTAAAAAGTTTAAAAAAAAATCAAATTTTAAGATAATTTTGGAAATAAAATTATCTGTTATGTTACATCTAGATATAACAATGAAATAAAATGGAAAAAGTAAAGCAAGAGTCCTTGTTATTACGCATATAAAAAAATTATAATAAATAGTGTTTAGATTTTTAATTTAGAATTAAAATGTTAAAAGAGTTGCAATTTTTGGAATCCAATAATAATAATAATTATTATTATTACTTTAATTCTTTTCACATACTAACTTATCCTTTTATGCAAAATTTAACTTAATTATTATGAAGATTAGGAAAACCTAGTGGGGTGTCCAACCCATATAGTTATGTTATTTGTTTGATTTATATTTGACTTTAAAGTCTTTATTTAAAAATATTAATTTATGTTATTTCAACTTCCGGGTTAAATTAAACTGATATAGTATTTCATAATTATGTGAAGCATGAAGTTCCTACTTCATCATTCAAATTTATTCCTACTAAAAATAATAAAAAAAAGCCCTAATTGGATGATGATAATCAATGTCATAATATAGTCTTGTAGATATTAAGGATATCCTATTTATACTACTCCAACTAAATAAAATCAAATATCCTACCAAAAGAAACTTTCAAAAAAGAATTTGAACACCTAATTATTCTTAAATATTCAAAATAGAAAGTAAATATAACAACTAGACATAAAGAATATCCTATATTCCTATTTATACTAAAAAAAAATAAAATAAAATATCCTACAAAAAAAAGAAACTTTCAAAAACTTGAACACCTAATTATTCTCAAATATTCAAAATAGAAAGTAAATATAAAAACTAAAATAAAATATTCTTCAACATGATTTAAAAACTAATACCACATTATTTTATATTATGTATTTATTACATTATTTTGACTCGATTGAACAAATGAATCGTGAACAGTTTAACGACCAATTCAATTTTTAAACCATTGGTTTTACTGTAGCAGTTTTTAAACCATTGGTTAATTTTAATTTAACAAGATTTTTAGGTATAGTAAAGGAGATACAAATTTACGACAAAATAAATTTTTTATGTAAGATAAGTTTCGAATAAAAAAAATATCATTATCAAGTGATTATATTTAATTATCTCCAAAAAAAATGAGAAAAAAATTTATCCATGAGTTTATTAACTGTTTAAAAACGTGTGGCAAGAGACGTGAAGCAAGAAAATTTCTAAAATTATTAAACTTGCTATAAGATTTGAAAAGAAATATCTAAAAGGAAAAAACTTAATATTTGAAAATAATTAAAGTAACTATTATTATTGGATTCCAAAAATTGAAACTCTTTTAGCATTTTAATTCTAAATTAAAAATCTAAAAACTATTAATTATAATTTTCTTATTAAAGAGACTAAGAACTATTTTGTATCACAAAATATCTAGGTAAAATGCAAAGTAAAAGACAAAGAGGAAAGGGGACGTGGATATATATTATATTATTATAATCTCTTTTGAACTTAAACTACTAAATATATTACATCTACAAGATATACATATATATATCAAAATATCTAGGTAAGTGCCAAAGTAAAAGACAAAAAGGAAAGGGAACGTGGATATATATTATATTATTATAATCTCTTTTGAACTTAAACTACTAAATATATTACATCTACAAGATATATATATATATATGTATATGGAGCTTAAATAAAATTTTTAAGAGTAAGAAGGAAGTGGAGGAGTAAGAGTAAGAAGAAGAGGTAATTTCGAAAAAGGTGGTCACGTTTTAAATAAGTATGAATGATTTTAGGAGTAGTGAGTATAAGTACTGTCCCCAAAATAAGAATGCTTTTGAAGCAGAAGAAATCCTCACCAACATCTTCGCAAGGCTTTGTGTCACATCTTAATATGTAAGTCTCTTTGCCGTCTATTAGGAGTTTTTGACCTTACCATCACCGGGGAATTACCGTTGTGACCGATGATATGTGAAACTTGTAGTTCACTCGGATGTCCTGATATCACTCATTTGTCTCATATATTGAGATCCATTCTTACATATTTAATTCACAAATATACAAACATATATGATAGACTAGTTGACTCAATTGTTTTAACAATCATTTATCTGACAAAAGTATCATGTGCAGCTCGAATATGTGACAAAACAAAACAAAACAAAACAAAGCCTCATCCGACTCTCATCCCGCATGTGGTCTCATATGAGCAGGGTCGGCCCTTACTTTATAGGGGCCCTAGGCTATTTTTTTTTTGGCCCTATTATATATATATATATATATATATATATATATATATATATATATATATATATATATATATAAAGATTAAAAATAAAATTTTTATTGAACAAATATATTCAACATTACATAAAAAATTTCTTGTAAGTTTATTACCTGGCGTTTTTAGATAAAATAATAGATAAACTATTAAAATCAATTTGTTCTAACATATGTTTTATTAGACGGTATAAGCCCCGTCGAATTCCGATCTTTCTTGTGACATTGATCGAAGGGTATGATTTGATTAACTTCAACTTTTTTGAGGAACTTCTTTTCTGCGAGAGGCAAGCTATGTGGTATGGTCGATAGTGATACCTTAAGCAATCCATACATTTGGAAAGAGAAATTCTAATATTTTTTTAACGGGAGCTAGGATGTTGAAGAGTGAGCTCTTGCTTTTAACAAAAATAAAAGAAGCCATCGCATAAATGTCCCGACCAAATTGAAGGAGTTTGCAAAAAGGCGTATCATTTAATGAAGTGGGGCCATATTGAGACTTCCTTTATTGTATTTAAAGTGGGAGTCTTTTTGAGAGCTTTGTGCATTTAACGTGAGTTTTTTTGAGGATTGTTAACAACCAAATTTTTATTATATTTAATTATAAATTATAAATATATATAATATTTTATTATTTCAAGGGCTTCTCCATAAGTGGGGCCCCACTTTATAGGCGTAACCTACCCTACTATGGCGGGGCAGTCTTTGCATATGAGGTGAGCACTTCTAGGACATGCATGCACGAAGAGTTACGGCCAGGATGAGCAAGGCAGGTAGAGAATAGGCTTCACTGAGTACACTCTATCTAAATTCTTTACATGCAATGGTCACACATCAAAGTAAAGTATCTACATGAATGTTATATGTCATGCATGAAGTATAAATATATACCCATATCTGAGTCACTCAAGCGGCTCCTTATACATGCATGCCAAGTGTGAAAGCGTCATGACATTACCAATGACCCATGTCGAGGCTCTCAACGGCTCGATTACCGTGCAAGTGCCAATGGGCAACCAATCCCAAGTCAATCCCGACTCCTATCACAAAACCGAAGTTTATGTGACCAAAACATGACCGTGTGTCTTTGCTTTAGACTATGAACTTTTCGGATCACATCGCGGTCTCTTACATCCATGTTCCAGGCTTTTCACCTGAGGGGGTTAACGGTCCCTTTCTTGCTCCGCCTAGCACACCTTATTTATATTTCTTTTTATGCTTTAAAATCTTAAGTCATTTATTAGATGTCGTCCAAAGTACGAGCTCACTACCCATTAATCAACAATGATGATGGGTGACCACACCCATGCACACACACCCAACACAATGCGATGTCCCTATGCATATGCAATGCTAATGCCACTACAGGTTTTTATGTTACATGTATGATGCACACGACATGGAACATTCTACTCAATCGTACTTCATGCAAAGTACCATGTAAACATATATAATTCACATACATTATGTTAATACATTTAAATACACATATATTAACATATCTTACACATATTGAGCATGTTATTAAATTGCCAGCAATAACAAAAAAAAAAAAAAAAACACTTCACATAAAATAACCATTCTCGGCCATAATTCCAACCATACTCGGCCTTAAAAAAAATCTAAACTCAGTCCAGAAATTTTAGTCTCCGTTTTAACGGCTAAAAATTTAGCCACAAACTTCGACTTTGTGTCGAAAAAGCGGTTCACGATAAAATCCATAGCAGTCGACCTCCGGTCCCGGACTAATTGCCCATGGCTACGGGCAGCCCTGACAGAATATATATATATATTTTACCAATTTTATCAATTTTACCAGTTCCGGACAACAACAAAATCAAAACCAATCTCAAAACCCGTCATGCATGGTTGGCAGAGCCACAACAAGTCAACATGCATTTTTTCATGGAGTCCCACACCAGCCCGACTAGAGATACCGACCTTCAAAGCACGATCCGAGAGTGTCAAAAACAATCTCATGGCGCTTCAGTCCTATGGTCGGTTCTAACCCACACAGCCATTTACGGCCCTTAAATGAAAAGGAACCCCGAATAGGAGAAACCCCTACCTCTTGGAACGTGAAGCACCGAATCCTATCGTTCTTGGTACCTACTCGTAGCTCTCGTCGAGTATACCAACTTTAATTCTCGGGCTACTAAACTCCGACCATCGAAACACCGTAAAAAAATTTGGATAACTTTGTTTTTTTCCTTTTTTTCTTTTCTTTTTTTCTTTCTCCACGCACCCTTTTGTTCCTCCTTTCTTTTCCTTTTATTATTTTTATTTTGGCTCTCCAACGAATTGTTGGTTTCCCTTCTCTTCTTTGTTCCATCCTCATCTCCTTTTTATTTCTTTTCCAATTTCTCCTTTCCCATTTTCTCTTCTTTCACTCATTCTTCTTTCTTTTTCCTATTCTATTTCTCTTCTCATTTTCTCCTCATTTTTCTCTTTTGGATTGTGATGCCCCAAACCCGGGGGTCCGTTGACTACCCGTCAACCCGCGGAATACAAGTGGATGTCGGTGCAGCGCCACTTGAACAATCGGGCGAGTCTCCTTTGTGCGGAGAGCTCTACTACAAATACGATCTTACTGCGCATTACCTGTCGTGCAAATCACATGAGTAGAAACGACCTCTTGGGCCCATAATCCAATACTCATAAACATACTAACTATATACAATAGTTACAAGAGTTAAAATTTTACTCTTATACAACACATATAAAAATCTAAAATTCTAATACATGTAGTATGCAAAATCAAAGCCACAACGGCTTTCTTCATGACCTCTAGGATGAGCCGTCTCCACAATGCGCTCCACAGTACCTGAAGAATAAATTCCTGACCCGGGGTGAGCTATCATTTCGATGAGTGGAATCACCTAAATGGGTTACTCTCCACACAAGTGCATATCGCGATACTCCGAAATTAAACACATTCAAGCAAATGCATGATCCTTACTTGAATGTCTGACGAGTTCGAATCCAGTCTTGCGAAACTACTACCATGTTCGCCTGGCGCCATTATGAGAATTATTGATATATATATATATATCAATTGGAGCATTTCAGACGATTGATATATTATTTGTTTGTGGACTACCCTCAGATGAATAATATTTTAGACAATCCTCAGAACCATTTTCTCTAGACTAGTCTCATGCACTAACTCCTAGTCCTAGGATGTTCCGGTGCATATGGAATCATCATGCCATTTCCATTAAAGTCTATAACACATGCAAATATATAAACATGCATATATTCGTAAATTAAATCTGCAATCGGGTTATGTAATTTCACATTTTCACACTCAAAAATTAGCTAACTTGAAATTTAATGATCAAACAAGAGCAATTCCACTTGAATCACTCGGTAAACACATATTCTCGCAAAATTTATTTTGTGATCCTTTATTCGAGGAACGGTAAACCCTCGGTCACTGTTCCTTTCAAAGCACAAATTATCGGTTCACTTGGTGAACCCGTATTTCTCGGCCGATCCCGGCCTCATACACATCACAACATGATTTAATGCATAAATCATGACACAAACAGCCCACACAGTCCACGCACACAGTCCGTGAACTGTAAAATGGCTCCAAAAATTATAACAATTCGATCCCAAGATTTGGGACCGATCAAACGGCCCCTCACGGCCTCATTCAACTCAAGCATCAACATAGTTCTTAAACAGACTAAGCCAGTGAGGGAAGCCCACCTTTGATTTGTCAAAAGCTCGCTCCAAATCGTTACCGCAGAAGCGCTTTAGCGTAGGCGAGCACCCATTAGCACATCTCGAAGGCCGTAGACGGTCGGATCTCCATAAACCTAGAGAGAAGTCATACACTCTCTCTCTAAAAATATCTAATTCCAGCCCACTGTAAGTGCTTTTTCCTTCCCTTCCACGTTTTGGTCTCTTTTGTTGGAGAAGAAGAATACTATGCATTATTTTGTCTTATTATCCAACTTAAAAATTTCAATAATGCCATATATGTCATTAACTAAGGTTTAGCAACCGGCGTATTATCTAAATTAGTCCATTTTCATCATTTCTCTACTCCCACGTACTTATGGCACTTGATGCGTGTTATATGTGACTTTCGTCGCGTAAGAAAATGTCGATTCTGACACCGAACCACGATGCCTCGAAAAAGCGTGTGAGCTAGACTATCTCGAAATTTTACGAAATTTTTACATGCTAGCTAGATTTCGGCGAGGCGATTCCAGCGGTGCAATCAGTTTAGATCATCGATATCTAGAGAATAAATTTCAGATTTTTAACCGAAATAACAATTTTGTAATCAAAATTACGATTTTCACATTTTTCCAAAAATTGGAATTTCTCGGGTCTTACATGGATCACTCACCACCATAAATATCAAGTGGGGAGAAGCTTCCCCCCACCTTCCTTCTTGGCCATTTGGCCTTACCATGATTTTTCTCATATTTTCCTTTATTTTCTTTATTCATTTATTGCATCATACAAGATGTGGCTAACTATAAGCCATGCATTTCGTTTGGACCACATGGATTTTACTTAATGTGTCCACTCCATTCAGGTTGCCATGACATCACGCGATCATGCCGTATGCCAGCATCTTGAAAAATGTAGAAGGCCCGCAGATGTCATCGAATCGTTGACAGTCGACGGGATAGCTAGATTTCGTGGGAGGCGATTCCAACGGTGAAATACGTTTTCGTCATAAAGTCTGAAAATTTTTTAGGTTTTGCTTTGTACTATTCGGTAAAATTACCGTTTTGACATTTTTCAGAAAAAATAAAATTTTCTCGGGTTTTACAAGTTTAATTTGCAGCCCTAGTTTCATACGTTTGCATTCAATCCGATGTCAAGAAAATCCAAGTTATATTGTCCATCATTATCGGTTTGTCAATAAGATACATTTGTTGACGAAAATCGATGAAGAAACCACTCAAATTCTCCCAGGTTCTAATAGATTTTACTTTGAATGAATGATTTGTTCATTTAATGGTTTGGTCTGTTGCATTAAGAATCATACTAGACATGTTTGTGTATGTGATCCAAGGATCAAAATATCGGTAAACAAGTATATATCGGTAATTGGATTTTACGGAAATATCGGTAAAATATCAGTGGATATTTTTACAAAAATATCGGTTTGATTAAAATTTTTCATATTTTAATTATATAGATGATGAGAAATGATTTATATCTTAATTAAGGTAGATTAAAATCAAATAATTAGTAATTACTAAATTAAATATATTATATTTAATATATTATTAAGATATTATTATGTTAAAGAGATATTATTTGTTGTTTTGTTATTATTATAAATATTATGCAGTAATAAGGAGATTCAAATATTATATATTATAATTTTAAATTTTAAATGATATTATTTTATTTCTTTTCCTTTTCAAATTAATATTTGATTTAAAAATATTATAATTTATAATGTAAAATAATAATAAAATAAAAAAATAATATAAAGGGATTATGAACAAATAAATAATAAGAGAATATAAAAAAAGTTTGCACTATATATAATAAGTGCAATCAATGACTTGGTGGTTAGAGGGTACCACTTTTAGGAATTTTAGGTGGCTTCGAATCCCTTAAGAAACATTTTTTTTCAGAATTTTGGAGCCAAAGAAAAAACAAGGAAATTGATCATGTCGACATATATGGCATGGAACATTTATCCATAAATATCTACAACCCTGCAACTCAATGATTCTTGTCACTTCCATCGACCTCCGTATTAGAATGTCCAATCCATAATAACCTATCTACGATCGGGGTTTCCTTTCTCCCTACCATTAATGGATATAAAGTATTTCAATACTAGATGGGATGTTGGTTGCCCACATTCTTGCGGTTGATTGGGAGGCAAATTTTAGCATAATTAGGATTCCCGGGGAAGAAACTATGATGGGTGTCTTAGTCAATCTTGAAGGTTGTTTGTTGATTGTGGTTGTGGCTAAGGCTGAAAAAGGATCTTCAGGATACAGGTTTGATATTTGGGTTCTAGAGGATAGCAAAGAATCTATTCGGGTCAAGAAATTGAGTGATTATACATCTTTTTCTACAAGGGATGATATGAAATTCTTTGGGTAGTTGCTCGAATAATAATGAAATTCTTTTTGGAAGTAGGAAACAATATTCACTCTACAACATCATACCAAAAGCTGGAGGTATTCAATTGGTTTTGGTCCTTATTGGAGTACTCAGTTCCAATAGCCTGCACAGTCTTCTCCCTTGTAAGTATTTTTGGAAGTAGGAAACAATATTCACTCTACAACATCCATACCAAAAGCTGGAGAGTATTCAATTGGGATTTTGATTCACTTATTGGTTTCAATTCCAATAGCATACACAGAAGAGGTCTTCTCCTTTATATTTTTGGAAGTAGGAAACAATATTCACTCTACAACATCCATACCAGCTGGAGTATTCAATTGGATTTTGTTCCTTGTTAATTTTTCAATTTAATAACATACAGAATCTTCTCCTTGTAAGTATTGAAACATAAATTATATATATATATATATATATATATATATATATATATATATATATATATATATAGTTTATTATATTCTTTCATTTCTTTGACAGGTAATGGACGTATAGATTCATAAATCCAAAGGACGACATGTCTGTAGACAACTACGTATTGTTATGGTATTTTTGGGTGATTTGTTTTGATGTATTTCTTTTCGTTACGGAAAAAAAACTAGTCTCAATCTAGTTTATTAACTAACATAAACTACCAGGAGTCTTTTGGAATGCTAATTGTAATTCAATTAAGAAAGATAAAAAGCCATTTTTATTTTTCTTTTGATTTTATTTTCTATTTTATTTTAATTCTAATATTTAGTATTATGCTAACTTAGCTTTTTATTCTTTTAATCTAATTTAATTTAAATTACTTTTGTTTTTCATTAATTTTTTATTTTTATTTTAATATTTAGGTATGATATAGCTTAAATGCGTCTTTCGAATGTCCACGGCCCGCTCAAAACACTTCATAGTCTAACCAAAAAAAACAAACAAATATTTTATATAATTTGAATATATTTTAAATATTAATTTTTTTAGTCGGATAAAAAAAAACAAGCATTCGAAAATACAAGCATTTGAATGTTAATATAATAGGCGTTCATTAACATTAAAGAGAGTTGAATTTATTTATGAAGATTTAATAAAAAGGCCACGAAAATGTTGACTAAATATCTTTATTTCGTTTTTGATTAGATTATACGAATCAGTCTTCCAGAGAGGCTTGAGAGAATATTATTAATACTTCCATGCATGGTCACATATCCTCTCCTGCCATTGGGCAGGTCTGATAAGGCGCTCCTACCACGAACATGATACAATTTTTATGGGTTTCGATTAAATATAATCGTATTTTGATCAAATTCGTGTTGATTCATATAATCTGTTTAATAAATGAATTTTATTCATGTCAATCCATATAATATAAATTTGACTCGTATTAACCCGTTTAATTATTATATTAATTAATATTTAACATATATTAACCTCTTATATATATATATATATTTTTTTTTATGTTAAATATTGATGAATTAATTATAATTTATATTATTTTAAATTATCAAATTAATAAAAACGGGTTATATTATTAGTATCGTTATATAATTACTAATTAGGTTATGTTTAGATTTGTTATTCCCAACAGTTTATTGTTAAATGTTGTATTCGAGGTTGGCTTGAATACCATAAAAAGCACATTATTGACACAACCTAAACACGGCCATGACAAAATTGCGGCCTTAACTTCTGAAAATCCTTTAACATTCAAGGTAGTTACCTCGAAGCTTGATGCATATGTATGTATAGAGCAATCCCAAGCTGAAAAAAAAAAAACCATAGAACAAAATTAAAGAGCCAAGCATTTTATAGAAAATGCATTCCATTATCCTAAATACATGGCAATCCCTTTGCCTACCAAAAATTGTCTCCATCGGATATGGGATAAACTTTCTAACACTATATAAGTATGAGATTCTTTCAATTTAATAGACGTATTTTAAAGTCATATTGGCCCCTTAGGTCAAAAGTAGACAATATCTATATGATTGAACTGGGTCGTTATAAATAGTATTAGAGTCGATCTCTGATCTCGGTGTGGGGGTTTCCGTTCCGTTCGGTCCCGTATAAGGTGTTTGTCTGTTTGACCCTATAGTGGATGTTTGTCTATTTGACCTCTTAATCCCATGGGATATAACAAGGACTTCGTGTCTACATGGGAGTGTTTGTCACATCCCACTCAGACGTTGTGTATGCATAAGAGGGTGACGAGGACATTGTGTCTGCTTGGGGGTTGACAAGAACAGTGTGTCTATATGGAGGGTGTTTGTCATATCTCACCTATTCTGTTATAACGCATTTTGTTATTCTAAATAGATGAATACATAGTACTTTTCGGGGTTCCAAACTGAACCAAAAGAAGTTAGTTGATCGACTAACATTAATATTTTCAAAGCTAATCGACTAACATTCTCTCCCACGTTGACATATGCTAAATCTAACAAAATGGCCGACCATAATTCTTTCAAATACACATGACGAAAAGATTGAGATCTTGTACTATCTAAAGAAAATTAAAGAAGCAAAGGCTTGTGATTCGTGCAACAATGGTAACAAAATCGGAGTAAAGGAAAGCAAATAAAACACACGGATTTTACATGGTTCGGGAGTGTGCTCACATCCATGAGCAGCGGCAAACTTTCACTATCTGAAATAGGGTTACATGAGGTATTCTGATAACATAGATATGACCAAATGACAAAAATGTCCATATACCCTAAATATATCGTACGGTACCACGAGGGCACCCCAAACATGTTATTTCACATCCTCCCCAACAAAAGAGGATATACATGAAGGGCAAATACCTTCGCTATGTTCCGTTCATACATTTGCCCAACCTTTTTAGTCTCAATATGAGCCACATGTCACAACAGTTAGTATGTAAGAACAGTTTTTTAAGATCGGTGTTTAGTTGTTCTCATAAAACAATCTCTTTAAGAACACAAGATTGCCAAAGCAAGCTTTTGTCTCAAGCAGGGAAAGAAGTTTTACTTAAATCAGTGGCCCAGGCTCCCACTTACTATATGAGCATTTTCCTACTACCTAAAACCCTAGCTGAAGAGCTTCAAAAATGATGAATTCCTTTTGGTGGGGTGTTAAACCAAATTGAACTAATAACCTAAACTGGATGGGATTTCGATATCCGGGAGACTTCAATCTTGTCTTGTTGGGGGAAACAAGGATGGAGCTTTACTCATAAAACCAGATTCATTGTCTCAAATTGCACGATATCCAGGCGATACAAAAAATATAATAATTCAAAATTCAAAAAATTGTAAAAATAAATTATATAAATTATAAAAAAAATAATTAAAACAAATAACCTTGAACAGATAATAAAAATTAACACTTAAAATCATATAAAATAATTATAAAGCATTTATTCAAAATTATTTATGATAATTTTAAGGGATGCATGGGATTTAATTTTCACCTTTACCATTTAAATTTACTCAATTTATCATAAATGGCACTTCATACTAACTACATAAATGCACTTTTTTTTCCTAATTTGAATGGGAATCTCTTTTTCTATTCAAAGAAAAAAAAAAAAAAAGGAATATTTGAATATAATGATCGAGACCACACGGCTTCGTTCGATTTACCCAAATTTGACCAATTTCAGACCAAGTCCGATATCTGGTATTGAACTCGTCACGGAGGCAGTTACGACTCGACCGATGCTCATGAAGTGGATGCTAAAGTTGTTTTTGAGAACAAAAAAAAAAAAAAAGTATTAGAACAAAACGAAAAACAACCTCTCAAATACCAGAATTGTTGGAAAATACAGTAAAGAGGAAGAGAATAAATAAGAAAAACAACAAGAATACATAGATTTACATTAACGTATGCCTACGGACAAAAACACACTTTTATTGATTGCGGCTTTCAAGTCAGCCCTCTCCCTTTGTCACCAACACTGATTTCACAAAAAAAATTCCTTTTTGGGTTGATATCCCATAATATTTCGAATCGAGTTATAATTTGGATAGCCACAAAATTCTATTCATTTAACACAAACCAAACGTGTTTTGTTTGTTTTTTTATTCATAGAGAACAAAAAACTATTCCCAGAATAGCAGACCAAACTGTTCTCCATGCTAATCTTTACTTCTGATGAGGAAAACTATCCACACATGGCCTTTAGAAATATGGAAACTAAATAAAAATTTATAATTTTTTCAGTTTCTTTTAAAGTTTATTTAATGTTCATAAAATTATGTAAAAATACTAATATACTTTACAAAATAAATGTTAGTAATTTTTAATAATATTATAATATTATAGTATTAAAATATTTCTAGTCGTATATTATCTTCCTGTTAGATTTAGTTTTCAAATGTTTGGATTTTTAAATTTCATTAGCTTGTTTTCAAATACCTTAATTATTTTTATCAAAGAATGTTTCAATATTGGGTCATTTTTTGTTCCAACTTTAAGATGTTTATGTACAATAAAGTAATTTTAAATTTCAACCTATTTTTATGTAAAAATAAGTTTCGAATAAAAAATATCATTATCAAATGATTATGTTTAATTATCTTCAAAAAAGGATAAAAAAATTTATCAATGACTTTATTAACTTTTTAAAAACTTGTAGCAAGAGAATTTCTAAAATTATGAATAAAATTTTACTGTCAATTTTGGCATTTTAGTGTTACAAATATTATTCTAACTTTTTTCTTTTAGAAATTTCTTCAACTTGGGATAAGATTTGAAAGAAATATTGTAAGAGGGAAAAAATTAATATTTGAAAGAATTAAGTAACTAGTATTATTAGTTCCAAGTACAGCTCTTTTAACATTTTTATTCTTAATTAGATTTCCAAAGTTATCTTAAATTATGATTGTTTTTTTTTAAATTTTACATATCATCATCAATCAAAGGATGAAGTTTAAGTAAAATAATCTTTTTATATAATTTGAATTTATTTGAAATTATATATTATACTTTCTTTTAAACTTGAAACTAGTAAATGTTATAAAAAATAAAAAATTTAAACTAGTAAATATATATCACATCACTAAGATAAATATTATATGGGGAGCTTAATTGCTCTCATCTTGAGATTGAAATCAAATATTTATTTGTCATATTTTTTTCTCAAAGCACAAAAGGAAGAAAGATGAATGATTTTAGGAATAGAATGTGTTTGAACCAGAAGAAATCCTCATCTACGTCCTCATAAAAGCTCCTGTTAAATCTCTCTTAACATACAAGTCTGTTTGTAAATATTGGAGGAGTTTAATTGCAGCCCAGTTCAAACGTTGGCATTTAGTCCAATCTCTAGAAACTCCGAGTTATATTGTCCATCATTATCGTCCGGGCAACCAGATACAACTGTTGACGAAAATCGACAGAGAAACCACTCAAATTCTCCCAAGTTGTATTAGATTTTACATTGAAGGTATGGTTTGTTCATTTAATGGTTTGGTCTGTTGTATTAAGCATCATATCAGACATGTTTGTAAATGTGATCACGTGGACCTATGTGGCATGAAAAAATTATCCATAACCATCTGCAACCCTGCAACTCAACGATTCTTGTTACTCCCACCTGCATCTGCATCAGATTGTCCAAACCATCATAATCTATGTACTGTCGGGGTTTCGTTTAACTCTACCATCAATGAATATAAAGTATTTCAGTTTTTCTTCAGCAAACAACGACCTTATGAATGTATGGTATATTCTTCCATTACAGGATCCTGGAAATCCCTAGCTACTAGTACTGTTGAACAAGTTGAATCTTCCAATAGACATATATGCATTAATGGAACAGTGTACTGGCTTTGCAGATATGGGTGGTTGGTTGCTCACATTCTCGCAGTTGATTGGGAGGAAAAGTTTAGCATAATTAGGATTCCCGAGGAAGAAACTATGAATGGTATCTTAGCCAATCTTGAAGGTTGTTTGTCTATTGTGGTTGTGGTTGAAGATAGACCTTTCCGACATAGATTCGATATATGGGTTCTAAAGGATAGCAAGAAATCTATTTGGGTCAAGAAATTCAGTGATTATATGTCGTTTTCTACAAGAGATCAAATTCTTTGGGTAGATGTTCAAATTAATGAAATTCTCTTTCGGAACTAGGAAACAATATGCACTCTACAACATGCATACAAGAAGTCGAAGAGTATTCAATTGGGCTTTTGGTCCTTACTGGAGTTTTTCGCTTTCGATAGCATATGCAGAGAGTTTCTCCTTGTAAGTATTATTTAAGTTTTTTTTTTAACATTTCTTTTTATTTAATCCCTAGTAATAATTTAGATCTAAATTTGTATTTTAAAAAAATAAAAAAAAAAGATTTTTTTAACATTTCTTTTTATTTAAGTGTCGAAGAGTTTCTTATATTTTCCCTTGTTCTTTTGACAGGTAACGGACGCATTGATTCATAAATCATGGACCACATGTTATGGTAATTTTTGCTCTCTCTCTCTCTCTCTCTCTCTCTCTCTCCTCTCTCTCTCTCTCTCTCTCTCTCTATATATATATATATATATATATATATATATATATATATTGGAAGTGTTTTGGAATGCTAATTACTTTGATCAACTATTTTATTTTATTTTAATATTTAGGATTGTGCTAATTTATTTTTTATCCTTTTAATCTAATTTAATTTTAATTTATCTTTGTTTTTACTTTTTTCATTTATTATTTTGATATTGTGGGGTGTATTGGATTAGGACATTTATAGACTTTTTTTTAAGTGGATGATTTTTATAGAGTTTGATGAATTTTTAAAGACTTTTGTAAACTTTTATATGGTTTGTAAATATATAGATTAACTTTTATTTGAAAAGACTTTTATAGATTTTGACAAGCTTTTATAGATATTGATAAACTTTTATATGGTTATTGATAGACTTTTATAAACTTTAAATAACTAAAATACCATATTTTTAATAAAAACAAATAAAAGTAAAATATCATAATTAAATGATTTTGTTCAACAAAAGTATTAAATTTATTTAAAATAATATTTCCCAAGTTAAAAAAAAAAAATCTAATATTTAGTATTCTCCATTAACTCAATACTAAGTTGAATCGCAATGCGTGTTGACTCGGGTATTCGGCAAACTAACTTTAATCCTCCGAGCTTTACGCCTGTTTGGTTTTCGAGAAAATTAAAGAATCTACGACTTTATTTGAACTCAAATTTGTGTGCAAGCAAGTTTGTATTTTTCTGTTTGCTTGCCAAGAAAATGCATCAAATTTACTTTCTTTTTCTTTTAATTGCTGCGAATAAGTGGTCATTAATCTTACGACCCGTCTAAAATTTCTATGAAACTTTGACCGATCTTTCGAATCTTTCCCTTGAGTAAAGCTCTTAATTTTCTAGTATCCGTGTTTGGTTTCCAAGAAAGTTGTATTATCATTTCATTTATTTTCAAATACAGCCTCCCCCATAATGATGTTCAATATCATTTCGTGTGAAAATTTTTAGTAAACGAACTATGTTATTTCATAAGATTAGGACTATTGATTATTTTGCAAACATGTTAAATTTAATTGGGATCTGATTAAGAGTTCGATCATTATTTGGACTTGATCAATATTGAGATAGTTTGATCACTTGAACACATTTAGAGGTGTTATAACTTTGATATGGAATATGATAGGATCCCGCCTCGGTTACATATAAAATTATGGAGTAGTACTTAAGCTTAAGATGTTCTCCCACCTATTAGACTGTGTTTTTGAGTTGGGTTTTTTTATTGGGTTTGAGTATCTATCATTGGTAATTTCATTGAAAACCTATGAATAGCAGAAAAGGTTTATTTGAAAGAGGGTTGTCTAGTGCCCCAAGATTGAGTATAATTTGAATTTATTTTAACTATGAATTTTTTTTTTAGTCATCTTGTTGTTGATATATATTTTTTTTTTGAAAGCTCAAATTTTACTAGATTTTGATACAAAAATACAAGCATTGTAATTTTAGTATAATAGGCGTTAATTAATATTAAATATTTTACAATCTTGGAAAGATTCTCCAGGATGCCCTCAAATCTTAAAAGTTCTTTATTCTGTTCAAGAATTTTATAAAATTAAAAATATAAGTTTGTTCTTAAAAATAATTTACTTGAGAAAATATTTTATGTAAGTATAGACACAAACATAACATTTTAAAATAAGATCAATAATTTTTTATTTAAAATTTTTTAGTTAGATTTGAGAATTTTCTTAATATTTTTAGATTTTTTGTTTCACAAATATTAATAATTTATAAATCATAGAAGAACTATATATAAATATATACTATTTAATTTTCAATAAATTTTGAAGTAAAAACATTGTTCAATAAAATTTAATTTAATTAATTTATTTTTTTGACAACTAAACAATTTGTTAAAATGTAGTAAATTGTCTCATGGCAAATTTGCATCGGTCACGCCTCGAAACCCAATTTAGGGCATGATCGGTTAATTCACACCTCGCCTTCAGCTCAAGGTTTGAAGTGTGAAACGACACCGATGATGCTTTTTCAACCGAAACTGGCCGAGCGTGTGGGGTCGTCGCGGCTTCCACCCTATCGCTTTGTGGATCGGGATGCGCGCCCTGGATGGTTGGATTGGAGGCAGATCGCAAGACTGGCCGATCTGGCTGTGCTCCTGAGACGAAGCACTCCTCTCGCAAGAACAAAGAAGGCTGGGCTCGCAGGCCAAAGTGCCCCACAGGGTCGCTTCTCCGATGCCCCAAGTCGGGCTTCTTTCGAGAGGAAAAGAGACCGCTTAGAGTGCGAATGTGTTGCATACGGAGTACGCGCCTAAGAGTGCGTGTAAGAATGTTGGCGTCTCAAATGCCTCCCTTTCACCGCTGGAGTGGTCTTGTATTTATAGTGTATATTATTCCCACTCGAGGGTAAGAAGGGACTTTTCCCATCGATGGGATATTTATCGCTTTATCTGGGATTTTTTAGAAAGAGATATCGGTGAGTATTTTATTGAGAATTATCTCTCCCTTCCTTTATTGATGAGATCGTGTTTCATTTATGTGGATAATATATATTGCATTGAAAATTATCCTACTTCCCTTATTGGTAGATTTGGTCAGACTTTGCAGATAATATATTATTGAGTATTATCCTGTTTTCCTTGATGAGATTTAATTAAAGATTTAGTTAGATTCACATGATAATAAGTTATAGGGGATTATTCTACTTTCCTTATTGGCGAAATTCAATATGATTTGCAGGATATGAGCTTTCTCAATTATCTATAACTGCACCAGCCAGCGGACTCGGGCCTCGCTTGGGCCACAGCCAGGGGCTCGGGTGCCGATGTGGTCCCGCCTCCCTCGGGCCTGCGGAGTGGCCTCGCGCCTATTTTCAAACCCCTACAAGGCTCTGCACCCTCGTGCACGCGGTGTGTGGGCAAGGGCTGTATCGCTTCTGATCGTGCGTGATATCCACGTGGGCGGCTTTCTTAAAGAAAGGTTTGATTAGTTTTGACGCTTCGCTCTCGCCACCTGGAAGTCGCTTGTTTCGCCGCTGAAGTTACCTGCTCGCGGCTATTGCCTTCCTTGAGCAAAGAGTGCTTTGAAATTGAAGCATCGGGTTTCTAGTACCGCGACCTTTTCGAGCGCTATGCTCTAAAAACTAAGCTATCGCCTCGACTGCTTCGCTTCCCGGAAGCCATGCTTATGCTCTTTCGAACCGGAAGTTACTCGCTTCCCGGGCCGCTGGGTGCCTTTCTAAATCAGCTGATTGCTCCATGGTCGCATGCCCGAAGCAACCCACTTTGGGCCGGCGTGGCCTGAAATGTGAGTGGTTGAGGTCGCCATATTGTGTCGCCGGGCTCTCGCGCCGAGAGGTCTCGCGCGATCCAACCCGAGCCGATCCGATTCCTGTGCCGCACGCTGTGGAATGGTGTAGCCTGGCCAATGCGAAATGGGTCGCCCGCCTCGCCGACTGTCCGAGTTGACCCGATGTCTGGGAGTGCCGGCATGACCGGCTTATGCAGAGCCCGCCACGCGGTAGTTGTTGGTCTCCTCGTCATCCGACCTGCTCGTCGACTTGGCTCTGTGCCGCGTGGCCCGCGTTGAGTGGATCACCTCGCCAAAGCGAGTCACCGTCTCTACATTTTCCTGTTGAACTCGGAGTCTGCTAGGGCCGGCGTCCAAGCCAGGGCTGAGGTCGCTTGCAGAGGAAGTGTGTTGATGAGGAGGAGCCCTTCCATGTAGGTCAAGCCTGGGTGGAGCTCGCTCATGCAACCGCCAGAGGGCTCATCCGGGAGCGAACCGATGTGAAGAGCTCACAAGTGAACTGTGGGGAAGAGCTCGTCAAAGTGAACTATTGGGAAGAGCTCGTCAGTGAATCGCGGGGGAAGAGCTCACAAAAGTGAACTCGCTGAGTAGAGCTCGCCCATGTGAGTTGTTAGCAAGAGTGTCCATGTGAATCGTGGGGAGAGCTCGGTCCGAAAGTGAATTGCTGCAGGAGTCGGCCCAAGTGAACCGCGCGTGAGTTCGCCAGTGAACTGCTAAGAGTAGAGAGCTCGCCCGAAAGTGAATTGAGAAGGAGCTCATCAAGATGAATCGCTGGGGAAGAGCTCGCCAAGATGAACTCAGCAGAGCTCAAAGTGAATCATGAGTAGAACTCGCCAATGTGAGTCGTTGAGCAGAGCTCGCCAAAGTGAATTTGGCTGAGAAGAGCTTCGCCGCATGAACTCCGCCGGGAAGAGCTCGTCAAGATGAATCACTGAAAGTAGAGCTCAAAGTGAACCGCGAAAAGAGCTCGCCAATATGTTGCTGAGTAGAGCTCGCCAAAGTGAATCGTTGAGAAGAGCTCGCAACATGAACTCGTTGAGTAGAGCTCACAATATGAGTTATGCTTGAGCAGAGCTCGGGTCTCGCCGAGGAATTGCTGAGTAGAGCTCGCCGCAAGAGAACTCGCTGGGAAGAGCTTGTCGCATGAATCGTTGAGTAGAGCTCGCCAAAGGAATCGTTGGGAAGAGCTCGTCGCATGAACTGCTGAGTAGAGTCATGGGAAGAGCTCGTCAGACCTGCCAGAAGAGCTCGTCCATGTAAATACTGTGAGCTCAGAGCCAAGCCGTGAAGAGCTCGGCCGTGAAGACTCACAGAGAGCTCGTCTGGGTGTGTATAATAGGAGCTCGTTATGAGCCGGCTGGGAAGAGGTGCCTGCAGACTGCCAGGCGAGCTCGCCCATGTAAATAATAGGAGCTCGTCGCAGAGTCAGTTGGAAGAGCTCGTCACTGTGAAGACTGGGCCAGAAGAGTCATCCGTAGATAATAGGAGCTCGCTAAGGTAGTCATGGGAAGAGCTTGTCGTAGACTGCTGTAAGAGCTCCATTCATGTGTGATAATAAGAGCTCGCCGCGAGCTGTTGGGAAGAGCTCGTTAAGAAGACTGTTGTAAGAGCTCGTCCATGTAGATAATAGGAGCTCATCAAGTAGAGCTATTGGTAAGAGCTCGTCAAAGAAGATCACTGTAAGAGCTCGCCCTCGTGTGGATAATAGGAGTCGCTATAGAAATGCCGGGAAGAGCTCGTCAGTAGATCAAGAGCTCAGTCTGCGTAGATAATAGAGCTCAAGCAGAGCCGGCTCGGGAAGAGCTCACAGAAGATCAAGCAAGAGACTGCTGTGGAGCTCGGTCCCAGATAATAGGAGCTCACAAGCAGAAATAGCTGAAGAGCTCGTCAGTGATCGTTGTAAAGAGCTCGTCCGCGGTAGATACAGGAGCTCAAGTAAGCAGCCGCTGGGAAGAGCTCGCCGTAGAGCCATCGTGGAAAAGCTCGTCAATTTTGGGCCAGTAGGGCTCGCTCCATCCGAGTCGAGGGATGGCCCCGCCAATAAGGAATTGTAAGAAGGAGCTCATTCGTCTCTGAGCGCCAAGGGCTCACAATGTAAATAGGTAGGAGAAGTCTGGCTCGTTTGAAGTCCAAGCCAAGGGCTCAATAAATAGTGTGGGGAGCCCACTGCTTGAAGTCCAAGCAAGGGCTCACAATGTAAATAGTGGTGAGGGAGCCCGCCTGTTTGAAGTCCAAAGGAAGGGCTCGTCAATGTAAATAGTGGGGGCTCGCTCATTTACTGAGGGATGATTCCGCTAATATGAATTGTGGGCAGCGGAGCCCGTCTGTTGGAGCGCAGCTGCGGTTTGCCAATATGAGTTACTTGCTCTCACAGCTCTTGGTGGCGTTCCAACCGAGGGCGATGTAGCCGAAAGTGGCGATTGAAACAGTGGCGATTGAGCCGAGTGGCGTTTGTAGCCGAAGGGCGACAGCCGAGTGGCGCGTAGTCGAAAGGGTGATGGAAATGAAAGTGACGCATCGGTGCCGAAAGGCGATTGAGCCGAGTGGCGCTTGAGCCGAGTGGCGTTGTAGCCGACTGGCGCTTGAGCCGAGTGGCGATGTAGTCGAGTGGCGATTGAGCCGAGGGTATCAGAATGAGCCGGTCCGACTGAGGTAGCGCGGGCCTGCGGGCGGAGTAGAGTCAAGGCTAAAGTGAGCAATGCGGCTCCGGCCACGTCTTGGTGGCTGCTCCAAATTCGAAATGGGCTGGATCTGACTCCATTTTAGGCAATGCGGGTCTGTGTTGAGTAAATCACCTCGCTAGAGTGAGCAACCCGGCTCATACGCGGTGGCCTGGTGGCGTCTCCCAACTAAAATGGGTCAGATCTGACTCGTTTAGGTGCCATGACTCGTGGTCGAAAGTAGATCACCCCGCCAGAGGAGCAACCCGGGCTCATGGGCGCGTGGCCTTGGTGGCGTCGAAATGAATGGGCTGATCCGACCGCTTAGGCAAATGTACCGTGGTTGAGCAGATCACCCCCGCCGTAGTGAGCAACGGGGCTCATGGCGCTAAGTGGCCCCGTATGCCCAACCTAAATGGGCCGATTCGACTGCCAGGCGCCGTGGCTCGTGTTGAGTAGATCACCGCCGAGTGAGCAACCCGGGCTCATGGCGCGGCGGGCCGAGCGGCAATGTAGCCTGAAATGATCCGACTCATTTAGGCAAATGCGGCCCGCGGCCGGTGGATCACCACAAAGTGAGCAACGTGGCTCGCGCCGCGGCCGAGCCGCATCGTAGCCCGAGCGATCCACCCTCGTATCGTGACTGTGCGTAGTAGAAGGGGCTCACAAAGTGAGCAACGGGTTCGGCGCCGCGGGTCGGCGGGTACTGTAAATGAAGGATCCTCACTTCGTGCAGCGTGACTGCGCAGTAGACGCTCGTCAAAGTGAGCAACGCGGGCTCGGCGCCGCGGGTCGAAAGTGGCACGCAACTGAGCGATCCGACCTCGTAAAGATGACTGCGGCAGTAGACTGCCCGCCAAAGTGAGCAACGTGGGCTCCGGCGCCGTCGAAAGGGCAATGTAGCCTTACCGATTTGACTCCTCGTGCAATGGCGGACTGCGGTAGAGTGCACGTCACAAAGTGAGCAACGTGGCTCGCGCCGTGGGTCGGCGGCAATGTAGTCCGGAAATGATCCGACTGCCAGCGCCGCCCGTACGGTAGATCACCCACAAAGTGAGCAACGGGCTCCGCCGGTCGCCGGCAATGTACCGAATGATCCGACTTCGGTACTGGCCTGCGCAGAGTAGACGCTCACAAAGTGAGCAACGTGGCTCCGCGCCGTAATGGCGGCAATGTAGCTCGAGCGGATCCTCACTCCTCGTAGCGTGACTCCCGTGCGCAGTGACGGCTCGCCAGCGAGCAACGCGGCTCCGGCGCTTACGGGCCGAGCGGCAATGTACCGAAATGATCCGGGACTCATGGCAATGCGGGCTCAGGCCGAGTGGATCACCTCGCCAAATTGGAGGCCATGTAGTTCACGCATCGCTAGAAGAGCTCGTCACAATGGTCAGCGTAGCCTGTCAATTGTGAATCGGTGGGTGTAGCTCGCCATGCTGCTATCGTTCGCCGATGAGTCATTCGAATCGAAATGGCTCTGTAGCGTGACCTCGCTTTGATCAATCGCCGCGATGCTACCAATCGATCGATTCTCTTGGAAAGGTGCGATTGTCTTTAATGCGGATTGATGGGGAATTTGGAACTTTCGGGTGACTTCTCGAAAGTGCTTCGCCTCTTATAAATTACGCTTTGTTGCCGTGGCTTATCTTTGTATATTTTGCTTCTAGTGAGCAACCGAAATCAAGTGAGATGAATCGTCTGAGTCCGGTCAGTTTCGGGCCGAGGATCCTTCAAGATTTCGTTCGCTTTGTCGACTTCGCCGGTGGAGTCAGTGGTCGTCCTTCATTTATGAGGGAAGGTAAATCCCCGAACCGTCAGGTCTCCCGTGGGTTTGCATCTGTCTGGTGAGTTGCTCTAACTCCTCTACCAGACGTTGATTGACGAGGCGGAGTGCCTCTACTTTGTTCGTCAAGCCAGACGCTCCCAATGTGTCGTACTATTATTCGCGCCGCCTACGTGGCCCCGGTGATCTCGCATGGACAGACGCTTTTGCTTGTTCGAAGTTGATACCATCAAGAATCGAAAGGATCAGTTTTATTTGTAAAGGAACCGCTGCTCCTACACGGCGCCAACCGGAGCGATGCTTTTTTCAACCGAATCAATGAGCGGGGCTGGGCCGACTCCGGATTGCCAAGTGGGCCGATGCAGCGCCTGGATTGTCTGATTGAGGCGTGATCGCGACACCACGATCTACAAGCTCCGACGGCACCTCGTAAGAACAAAGAAGAAGGGGGTCGGCGAGGGCTATGCCCGTGGGTCATCTGATGCCTAAGCGGCTTTTCGAGAGAAAGACTGGCTAGAGGCGAATGCGGTTGCATATGAGTATGCGTCTAAGAGTGCGTGTAAGAATGTTGGCGTCTCAGAATCCCTCTCTTTCACCGCTGGGGTGGTCTTGTATTTATAGTGTATATTATTCCCAATTTGAGGGTAGTAAGGATTCTTTCCCATTGGATGATATTTATTGCCTTTATCGGATTTTAGAAAGATATCAAGGAGTATTTTATCGAGAATTATCCTCCTTCCTTATTGATGAGATCGTGCTTGATTTGGCAGGATAATATATTATTGAAAATTATCCTACTTCCTTATCGCGAGATTACTTGGACAGGTGATAATATATTATTGAGTATTATCCTCGTTTTCCTTGGATGAGATTTAATTAAAGATTCTTCGTTAGATTCACAAGTGATAATAAGTTATATAGTGATTATTCTACTTTCCTTATTTACGAAATTCAACTGACGCAGGATATGGGCTTTCAATTATCCATAACCAGCCTTTGGGCCGAAAGGATCTGGCCTCTCATTATCGACGCGCAGTGCTTCAAAGGTTTTATGCGCTTCCACCTCCTTTCGGCTGCCCAGCGAATACTCGTGCGCCTATTTTTCAAACCCTATTAGACACAAACCTTCTTTGTAACTGGATTTTTGTCCAATTACCAACACATGTTCAAAGTAAATGTGCAACTTTATAAATTCATAAATTCTCCAAATTCAAAATTTCATGCCAACAAAAATTACTTCTAAATATCCAAATCTCAATTATGAATGTCATATAAAGCTGTTCAGAATATAACAATATTTGGGATCTCCAAAATCCAACTTTGTACTAATATAAAAACGAATGTTATTATCCAAGTGACTTCTCAATTAACTTTCAAAACTCAACATTTCACATAAACAAGAACTTATTAGTTCAACATGATCCAACATAAAGCTCTAATCAAATCCTAATGACGACGCCAGTCTCCCAACGTACTCCACTACCCTCGCGGAGACTAAAAATACCTGACAATATGTCAACGAATGGGAGTGAGTTTTTAAAGCTCAGAAATACTAATACATTTTTATGGATCAAAAAGTTTTCAATTGTATAACAAATAGGAGATGTTTTTCGTCAAACTTTAGATTCAAAAATAAGTTGAAACATTAACAAAATTTACTTCCAATCATTCTCACATCCATTTCAAATCAGTTTCATATCAAATGTGATCCAAACAATTTCATATCAAATTTCGATTCAAACACTTTCATATCAAGTCCAAAATCAAATACATTTCAAATATATTTTTCTCCGGGTCATCATCAAATGGTGTCACCATGTGGACTTTTAAAATGGGTGGCTAGCCACAAATTCTTCATTTTAAGGTGGACGGAACCAAACACTACTAATAATAGCAACCTCTAACCGAAACCCCTAGAGGCTGGGGTTCATATCAATTACATTCGCCACCAAGGAATGTAAAGGTAAACTATTTTTCCCATTGACAAAGGCAAAATAGTGTCAACTATTATTCCCGTTGACAGAGCTGAACTAACCAGAGTCAAATATTTCATTCAAAAGTTCAAATTACGAAACATCATATCTTCACATTTCCTTTCATAAACAAAACAAATATAAAAAAGTACAATCATACAAAACTACTATTTGATCCATGGATAATCAAATAAATAAAAAAAGTAAAACTATTCATAAAATCCAAGATTATATATAATTCAATTAAAACAATTTTCATCCTCAAATGAAGTAAAAACAAACAATTTTCTTTTAAAGATCTTACTAATATCCCTACCTCAAATGAGTACTCAAAAGCTTTGAAAGAGCTAATACGAAGAATTTCACCTCAATGAAATATTTCTCTTAAAATAATAAGGAAGAAACTATCATCATTACTTATTTATTCTTAAAACTTCCTAATTTGATATTCTTAATAAAATATTTACTTGACAAAATACACATATCTTTAAATACTTATCAAATACATATTCAGCCTTTTCAATTTATCTTATTTGTTTATTATTATTTTCTTTCAAAAATTATCCTCGAATTTTTGTTTCTTTTTTTTTTTAAATAAATCTTGAATATCTAGCATTATTCTTTTTTTTTTTTTTTAAAGAACGAGAGTGAAATCTAAATATAACTTTTTCAGGGTTCATTTAAATTGAAAGAAAAATTAAAGAATCTACATCAAAGAAATCTAGAAAAATAAAATAAGGAAGATTTTACTTAGAGAAATTTGTTCTTTAACCCTACATCCGAAAGCCGTACGTCTTCTGGAATTCTACCAGCCAGAGAGAAATTCAAAAAAGAATAGAAATGATTTTCTTTTCTTATTCCAATTTATACCTAGGGTATCTATTAGGAAAATTACCTTTTTAACCCTCTTTCATTAAATTAATTAATTAATTAACTAATTGAATTATCATTATTATTTTCATAACTTATACCTATAAAAATTTCTGTCATTATTAATATTTTCCCTAACTTATACCTACAAATTCATGGGTGTTACATTTTACAAATAAAATTGTTTCCACTCCTCGTGGATGTCCCGCCTTATTAAACTTTGAATGCTCTATCACCTAAACTAGGCATGTGAATTAATTTTAATTTTTATTTATGTATCTTAAATGGCTTTTTTCAATGCGTTTGTATATTGTTTGTTTTGAGATTTTTTTGTCTAATAATAAAGTGTTGAAATTTATAATCAAAAAAAATCCTTTTCATATTATAAATAAGTTTCAATAAAAAAAAAGTCGTCTCTCTCTTTATTCTCTCGTTCTTGTTCGTTAGAAATGAAGGGTGATTTTTTTGCCATTTTTGGCCTGAAATCACCCCCTTCCATCGTTTTCTTTACTTAGATATGAGTTTCTTTTCTGAAGTGATTTTCTTTCACATTGATATGGGTTTGTCTTTATTTTTTCTTTGTTTTTTTATGTTGTTTATAGCCAACCTATTACGACATAGTTTGCCGCCGACTTGTTGCGGCGCGTTTTGTCGTCGACTTGTTGTTGTGGGTAGTTATGTTGTCGATGGTTAGCTTTTTCATGGTTTTCATGTTGGCAGCTCAGATGACAATGTTCGATCCGATAGAGTCATCATATTAAATCATATTCGTCAGTATATTGCAGATTTGGAATCTTAGGTATTCCAGGCATTGTTGGATGATCAAATGTGTAAGTCTGATGACCATCATCCCCAAAGTTTTTAACACTTTGATTATATGTTTTTTTATCAATTATATTGCTAATATGAATCAATAAATTTATCTATTTAAAAAAAAAAGTTTCAATAAAAATTGGCCCTCTCTCCACCTTATAAATAAGCGTTGTATTCCATCATTCATAAGCAAAAAAGAAAGCTTAAAGGTGGAGGATTAAGTGAGAGAAACACAATTTTGACTCTGATTATTTTGGTCTCTTCAAAAATCCCTAATGGATTAAAGGATGTCTTTTATTTTGTATTGATATTGTGAAAATCATATTGTTTTAAAGTTCTTAGCTATTATGTAACAATTACGGTTTCAACCTAAATAAACCCTAAAAATAGTTTTAGTCCAGTTTATTTCTTAACCTAGGAGGAAAAAAATAGGTTAAGGATGTGACGCCCCAAACTCCGGGTCCGCTGGACAACTGGCCAACTCGCTGAATACATGTAGCCACTGAAAGTGTCTTAATGCCACAAATGAGTGTCTCTACTCGAGACTCAAACATAAGTAAAATGGCCACGTTTGGCCCATACATCATCCATACCACTCAAAATATAACCAACTATATTACAATAGTTTCAAGAGTTAACTACGCTCCTATACAAACATGTATAAATCAGAATGTTTCATACATGTTTTACAAAAATATATAATCAAAGCCACATGTAAGTTTCTTCTCAAAAGCGGCCTCTAGTGAGCGCCGTCTTCCTGACTTGAAAGGGGGATCCCACGACGGGGTGAGCAATACCCAGTAGTTGTATTTTCCTACATGGGCTACTGCCAACCTAAAATGCACATGCAATGTCCCGTCACAAATGTCCACACACCCAAGTAAAATATCTACATGAATGTCATATGTCATGCATGAAATGTCATCATGCCCATATCCCGAGTCACTCATCGACTCCCTCACACATGCCTATGCCAAGTGTGATGACCGCCACCTAGGGTACCAATGACACATGGTCGAGCCCTTAATGACTCACCAAGCATCTAATCGCAGCGTTTAATGGGCAACCCATCCCGAGTCAACCCTAACTCCTATCACACAACCTCAGTTCATGTGTTAATCGTGTCTTAATTTGGGCAACGTAATCCTTTGGCTTGCACCGCGGGTCTCTTACACCCATACAGAAATTTTAGCTCACGCCGCGGGTCTCTTACACCCATGTTCCAGGATTTTCACATGAGGAGATTAACGACCCCCTTCTTGCTCCACCCAACACACATTAATTATTATTTCACTTTATATTTTGAACCATGAGTCATTTATTGGACGTCATCCAAAATACGAGCTCATCACACATTCATCAAGAATGGTGAACAACCATACCATGCATCCATACCCGACTCAATGCGATGTAACTGTGCACGTGAATGCAATGATGCCAATTCACATCTTCAATTCTAATGATTCTTACACAATTATATTTCATATAATTCAAACAATCATGTTAACACATAAATTTAGCATGCATCACAATCTCATTCTCCACACATCAAACATGCTATTCATATCAAGCAATAACATGCAAGCAATTTCACATGGACAATTTCAGTCCAAAATTAGTTCTGGACTGTTTTAAATATTCCCAAATCAAGCCGTGGACTATCCAAGGACAAAGGCCTCTATCATATCTAATCCGGCTTCGGGACCGAAAATACGCCTGCCATTCTCGGCCTCACAACTCTCAAAACCATTTTCATGGCATTTTAAACAAGAAATAACCGAGTAGGAGAACACCCCACCTCCTGAGTTGTCGAAACCCACAATCCCAAAGACTCCATGAGCCCTTGCTGGGGATCAACTCGCCTCTTGCCTCGCCGATTCGATGAACCGATCGGGGCTAAAATTTGCATATGGCACCTCTAAAACTCTCTCTCTCTTTCCTCCTCTCTTCTCTTCCCCCTTCTCCCTCCCTAACCCGCACACGTTAGGTCAAGAGAATGTCCTCTCACTTCGCATGTCACCCTCTCTTAGTGGCTCCCGATTTCCCTATCACCTTGTATCCTTAATAAATGATTTCCTTCAAATTTCTCAGATGCCACATGTCCACATGGGCCCCACTCAGCTCTTGCATTTGACTTACTCACACCTCTGACGTGGCTCAATGTGAGCCAATTAACACCGCCACATCACTCACGTCAAAACGCGAAATCTAACCGGGCTTTCGACTCAATACCCGACGTAAGAATCAGATTTACTGAGAGACTCAATCTGAAATCCATTTCGTCATCCGAGATCTAGAAAAATTCTAGATTTTGACTGAAATTACCGTTTTACCTTTTTTTAGAACATTTGAATTTTCTTGGGTTTTACAAAGGATTCCTCTTAACTTAGTAGACACATTTTAAAGTCATAAGTATTTCAACCCAAAGGACAATATTCATGACGGGTTTGATATGGTTGTTACAAATTCCTCAACCACACCCTGAAACCCAATCTAGAGGCATGACGGTCAATTCACACCACAAACCTAAAGGCTTGAAGTGGAAGTGACACAAACATTGCTTTTGTAACTAAATTGTGTCAAATTACCAAATTCTTGTTTAAAGTAGATGAGAAACATTCTAAAATCATCAATCTCAACTACAAAAATACATACTTCAATTGTCCACATAATTCCAAAATCGAATAATTCCAATCAAAATAAATTCTATCATTGAACAATGTCTAGAATAATGTCTAAAACAAATAAAATCCCAACAACGGAAGATTTCCCTATCCTTGACTGAACTAAGATTACTTGAAAAATATCAACCAATGGGTCATAACACAATAAAAAATAATAATATAGTTTTATGATAAATTTTTTTGGATTATTATTATAAATTAGAGATAAATTGTGCACTATTTTTACAAACCTTTTGGTTTCAATTATGCTAACACATTCGAAACTATCTGATAAAACATTTTCAAATTCATTTCAAATTGGTTTCATATCAAATACCATCCCAATGATCTCATATCAAATTCAATTAAGATACTTTCATATCAAATTCAAAATGTTGAAAGGACTTTTCTACCCTTCTTAAATAATTAAGTTAATAAAAAAATCCTCTTTTACCCCATAGGATGAATCATGTAGTACCACTTGTATTTATTAATCATTATGGTACATTATAATATCGTGGTAAACTATGATAGTTAAAGGTTGATTTTATCAATTTCAAAATGTTATACATTGCATATATTTTATGGATAATATATAAAGTGTGACACCCCAAAACCCGGGGGTCCATTGACAACCCGTCAACTTGTGGAATAATCGTGGATGTCGACTAACCTGACACCACTCATGAAAATCGGGCAGAGTCTCCTTTGTACGGGGAGCTCTACCCAAACTACAACCTGTCCCAACATCAATCTCATGAGACATGTACATGAGTAAACACGGCCACTTAGGCCCATACATCAGTACTCATAAAAATACACCAACTATATACCATAGTTCAAGAGTTAATAATTCACTTTTTAATTCAATATATATTAAAATTACAACATTCTAATACATGTTATACAACAACATCAAAAAAGCCAAGCTCCGCTCTCAAACGGCTCTACGAGTGCCACCTTCCTGATCGTCCCCGTGACCAAATGGTGATCCTCTATTGCAAGGGAGCAAAACCTGAGAGATACTTCCACATGCTGGCTACCCCACCTAACTGCACATGCCATGGCAAACAATTACATTCAAGCAATTACATGAACCTACTCGAATGTCTACATGACCAATCCCATGTCCCGAGTCCTCACTGACTCCCTCACATATGCCTAAGTCAAATGCGAGTAAAATATCTAGTTTTCAAAATAAAAGCTTTTTGTTCTCGAAAACTCACTACCGAATTTTGGTAAATACATTGGACTACCCTCCTAGGCGAATTGCTGGATATTTCCTCCGAATAATACATGGGTCCGCTCCGAGATGAACTGCCGACAACTCTCCAAGGCAATTTACGAAAAAATCTTCCGTTGAAATTTTCACAAACATTTTCGCTTTTCTTTCAATTTCATGTCATGCACTCACCCTAATATTCTAGGGGTGCCCTAGTGAAGGTGGAATGCATGACAATCCCAAAACATTCATGTTAATATATTCACATGCATATATATATATATATTATATACTAAATCACATAAATCATGTTATGCACCACCATCAATAACACCAAAATTAGCTCATGGCTAATTAACAAACACAAACACCCATTTTGAATAACTTAACATCAAAAAATCACACCAAAATCACGTCATTTCATTCACGTGAATGTGCTGAAACCTCTACGGGTAATCGCTCACGACCACACAAATAGGAATTTTCTCTCTACCTGCTCAAAGCTTTGAGACCAAATTTACTACAAACAAGCCTTTACGCGAACCATGTACAAGGCTCTTAGCCAAAGAATAACGCAAGTAGGAAAAGATCCCTACTTCTTGGAGTTGTTAGAACTCCACCAAATCGGTGCCCAAGCGTAGCCCTCGCCCCGTGATCGACTTTGCTTCTTCGCTTCCCGCTTCAGAACCGCTGCCTAATGGCCAGAATCTAGAGAGAAGGAGCCTCTCTTAAAAATCACAAAATCCTACAACTCACGCTCACCGCACCTCCCCGCACGCTGGGTCTTCAACGAGAAGACAACTATTTGCTTTTGTCTTTTCTCATTAAACATTCCAAAATTCCCATCATATCCCCTATTGATTTTGACACTTGGCACACCCAGGGTCGTCCATTTCCATCATCTCTTTAATTTTGCAAAACGTGTCACAAGAGTACATGTAGTAGGTGACTTTTATCACATCACATGTCTTCTTTAAACTCGCTTACTTCAAGACCCGACCCCTGCCCCTCGAAAAACGCGGAAATTCGACTCGTCTCTCTAATTTAATGAAATTCTACTTGGTAGTTAGATTTTGCGAGAGGATTCCAACGGTGAAGTCCGTTTCGTCATCCGAGATCTAGAAAAATTTCGGGTTTTGACCGAATTTATAGTTTTGCCATTTTTCCGAAAATTGGAATTTTCTTGGGTCTTACATAAAGTGGATGATTTTTTTATTAATAAAATTTTGAAGCAATTTAAGAATCAATCATTTTTTTTTATTGAACCATAAGAATGATTTTATGGTATTATATATATATATATATATATATATATATATATATATATATATATATATATATATATATATTATCACAAATAGATGTCTATATATGTGTGAAATGAGGAACGTATATCTTTTATATATACGTATGTTAATAACAGGTCTATATATATATATAGATATTTGATAATAGTTGATGTGATGTATGTATACATGAATGTATATTCTTAATTGTTTGCATTTAATTGCTACATAATTATAATAGTTGATGTGATGTATGTATACATGAAAGTATATTCTTAATTGTTTGTATGTAATTACCACATAATTATTGATATCTAATAATTAGGGGTTTCTAAAAAGCCTGGGGATCGAGGCATGCTTTGAGCCCGACCTAGCTCAACGGGCTAAAAGCCGACCCAAGTTCGAGAGGGCCAAGCTCGACCCAAGCTCATTTTTAGAAAGGTCGAGCCGCAAGCTTCATTTTAGGCCTGGCCCATAGGCTTTCAGGCTCGCCCACAAGCCCACCAAGAAGCTCGCCCGTAGGCCCTCTCATAAGCCCCGCTCTTGGTTCGCTTGTGCTCGCCCGATAGCCCACCCTTATATAACTTTATTTATAATATATATTTTGTTAAAAGTTTATTATATAAGTTAAATATATATACAATTTAGTTTGCATTAAATTTTAAGCAAGAGGAAGGGGGTTAAAATAAAATATATCTATATATGGTTTTAATTATTAGCTTTGTCAAGCCCACTGAAACCCTTAAAGCCCGCCTGCACTGTCGCCTCGTGCTCGCTAAGCTCGCTCTGGGAAGATAAGGTCCGTATCGGACATCGATCCTTAAAACTAGGTTCTGGCTAGACCCATGCCGCAAGCCCCATTTGTTTGAGCTCTGAGGCCCGATCGACCCATTGAGACCCGCTTAGTAATGTACAAATTAAATGAATTGGAATTTATTATAGCTTTATAGAGTGAATCATCCCCTTTATGAAGGGAATCAACTTTACTCTACAACTGGGATCATAAACTTGAATGAATTATCTCTTATGTTATGGTAGTAGTAATGCCATCTACCTTGGGCAAATTATCTCTTATGCTTGGAGATGTTTTTATGAAGGTTTTACACGAACTTAAAATTTTGTTTTATTTAATAGAATATCTTATGTGAAGAGATTTTTAAAATTAGGAAACCCAATTGATAATAAGAGAAAACTGAAATTCTTATTTGAATAAATAATTCTTATAAAATTACATAACAAAGGTC